>JAESUZ010001176.1:0-11190 GCA_017311185.1 Proteles cristata cristata | reverse complement strand
GCAGTCAGCACAGAGCCCGATGTGGGGCTCGAACCCACGAACCGCGAGATCATGACCTAAGCGAAAGTCGGACGCTTAACCGACTAAGCCACCCAGGTGCCCCTTTTCCTCGTAGTTATTAATAGAACAAAAAAGAGTATTCTTTAAAGACTGTTTTTTTATTTTTAAGTAATCTCTACACCCAATGTGGGGCTCGAAGTCACAACACTGAGGTCAAGAGTCGCACACTCTGCTGACTGAGTCAGCCAGGCGCTCCAAAGAATAGTTTTTATATAATCAGTGTTCTTTAAATGTATGATCAGCTGGGGTTTGTTTTTCTGAAATCATGGTGTATGTATGGGAATTCATGCAAAGCAAGGTCATATAATGGGATTTCAATGCATGGTAAATTTAATAATACATTTTATAGGTATTTAAATAAGTTGGCAAAAAATTTTAATTTTTTTAATGTTTATTTATTTTTGAACGAAACAGAGTGAGTGGGGGAGGGCCAGAGAGAGAGGGAGACACAAAATCTGAAGTAGGCTCCAGGCTCCGAAGTGTCAGTGCAGAGCCTGACGCAGTTCTCAAATGCATAAGCCACGAGATCATGACCTGAGCCGAAGTTGAATGCTTAACCAACTGAGCCACCCGGGTGTCTCGGCAAAAATATTTTTTAATAAAAATAAACCAATACTAAGTTGGAGTTTACGTCCTTTTAGATGTTCCTCATTTAATAGAACAACAATATTATGAGGAATTCAAGACAACAAAGTGAGGTGACTGGGTACTTAGACCAGGATTTTCTGCCTCTATTCCTTTTTTGTTTTTAGTAGTGATTCAAATAATTTAGAAACTTCCAAAGGGATATTCTTAAGCAGTCCCTATTTTTCACAAATAATACAATTGACTACAAATGGTACTGAAGTCACTGTTCCTTTTAGTAAAAATAAAATGGTATTTGAGCAGCAGCCCACAAAACCTTTCTTTAAGTTCAAGTTCCCTATGATACAACACAAAACACTATTTTTGTTTACCCCATAGTTCTAAGTTCAATGTCATCCACATGATGGGTACTCAGGAAATGTTTCTTTACAAGAAAGAGAAAATGAATGTAGAAATAAATGCCATGTACATATTTTTCCTCTGACAATGGAGCGACACACCAAAATCTTTGAATTTGTAGACAAAGAGGAGAAAAATCCAGCTCATTTTCCTAGTAATGCTATACTGGTACACTACTTTCAAAGAGGAATAAAATCAACCAGGAAAATTGCTGTTGTTTGGCACTTACCATGCTGGACGACTGGTTCTCCTAATGGCTCCCCGGCAATTAGGATGAAGTGGTTTCTCTCAGGATCCTCAAGTCAAGAAGAAAACATCAAACAATAAACATGCAGATTTTTGAATGTCAAATTAGAAATAATCTGAAGCTGACATGCTGGCCAAATGGACAATGTTCTTAATTCTCAATATAAATTCCAGAAATATTTTCTGTGTAATGCTCAACATGGAAATGCTCGTTCCTTTTTTTTTTTTAAGTTTTATTTATTTAAGTAATCTCACAACCCTGAGATCAAGAGTCATACGCTCCTCCAACAGAGCCAGCCAGGTGCCCTTGAAACATTTATTCTTTTTTTTAAAAATATTTTTATTTATTTCTAGGAGAGAGAGAGAGAGAGAGAGAGAGAGAGAGAGAGAAGGGCTGGAAAGCAGGAGGGCTGGGAGAGAGAGGGAGACAGACTTGAAATATTTCCAGGCTCTGAGCTGGCAGTCAGCACAGAGCCCGACACGGGGCTTGAACCCACGAACCACGAGATCATGACCTAAGTGAAAGTCGGATGCTTAACCGACTAAGCCACCCAGGCACCCCTCAAAACATTTATTCTTTAAGACGATTGGTAGCAATCAGCGCTCAAGGGGAAGTCCAGACCACCAAAAGATTAATTTTCTCAGATAAAGAAGGAGAATGCAAATTGAGATTGTCCTTGACTGGGACCGCCTTTAAGACAAACTATGTAATTTACTTATCTTATTACAGAGTTTATAATCTCCCGTTAACAATTTTTAAAAGGGAGGATTATGCAAATCCAAAAGTAAAATTTTATTAGTTTTGACATCTGTCGTTCTTAATGTAAAACATGCCTCCGAAGTGTTGTGCTAAATGGAACCTTATAAAAACATCCAAGTGGTATTTGCTCAGGTAAATTTCTCTCCAAAAGGGTCCTACTGTATTAAAGTCTCCGAAAGTTTTTCTTTAGAGGGGTGCCTGGGTGGCTCAGTCGGTTAAGCCTCTGACTCTTGGTTTTGGCTCAGGTCATGATCTCACAGTTTTGTGGGTTCAAGCCCCGCATCAGGCTCAGAGCCTGCTTGGGATTCTCTCTCTCTTTCTCTCACAGAGACAGTTCTCTCAGAGACAACTCATGCGGTATCTGCCTCCCTCAAAATATAAATAAATAAGCTTAAAAAAGTTTCTCTGTAGAATTAAGATTAGATTTTTTCTCTGAACCTAAAAAAAGTAGTAGTTATAATATCCAGTGGGAATGTGGATGCAGGGAAAGATACTCATTTAAAGATCCTTTGGGAGATTTTAAATTGATAGATTAATCCTTCTAGAGAACACTTAGATAACATGACTCCAAACCTCCAGTGCCCTCAGACCCAGTAATGCCAGAGAAGCCAGCAGAGGACCCCCCCACCACACTTGTGAGAAGTAATGACTGTTGTAAGTCACGAGAGTATAGGGTGATTTACTAATAGATCATCACTAAAAGATAACTGAGTATTCTGTAATTCCTTTGAGGCATCTCTTAGGTTTACCTAATTTAGAATAAAATAAGAAATAAAGCAATAATGATTAGGTACTTTAAAACAAAGCCTTCAAAAATTGTTTAAAATGTCACCTTACTCTAATAATTTCTAAATAAGTGATATGATATTAGAGTATACTACATCATATTATATTTATATGCTGCTAATACAAAGCTCTTTCTAAAATTTAAAAATTTTTTAATTTTACTGTTTTTAAGTTTTAATTTTTTTATTTTTGAGAGTGTGTGTGCAAGTGGGGGAGGGGCAGAGACAAAGAGAGAGGGGGAGAGAGAGAGAGAGAGAGAGAGAGAGAATCCCTGGGCAGGCTCTGCACTGTCAGTGTGGAACCTGATGTGCGGCTTGAACCCATGAACTGTGGTCATGACCTAAGCCAAAATCAAGTGTCAGAAGCTTAACCGACTAAGCCACCTAGGAGCCCCTCTAATATAAAGCTCTTTAACTAGAAATCATTATAACGTTACTAGTACCAGAAGACTTACCACTGGATTCAATAAAACTAAATAATGAATTCTTTAAACTTCCATGTAATAAACACACACACACACACACACACACACACACACACACACACACACACACCCCACACACACACCTCATTTATACAGGACTGAAACTGATTTCTCTGTCTGTCTCCAACTTTAAAATATTAAAAGGCAATGTGGGTAGAATGGTTTCTGCAAAAGCCTTCATTTACTCCCTACAGTCCCAGGGCTGGTGTCACTTAGTGCAGCCACCCAGGGGATGCTTTGCGGTTATGAGATCTATAAGGGATTCAGAGTTGGAAGACAGAAAAGTGCTACCACAAAGCAATACAAGAAAATAGCTTAACGTCAATGATGGAAATGGGAAAAAAAAACCTATGGAAAATAGGCACAGAAGCTTAAAACTTAGCCTAGGACCTTTTACTGTAGAAGCCAACAGGCTCTAAAGACATCATCATACTTTACAGCTCAGGACAATAGTATACATGCTGATGATCCAAGGTTAAGTTAAACTGTGCATAATGCAACCCAAGTCTACAGGAAAGGGTAGGGCTTCTATCTGAAATGTCTTCTTTTCTTTCAATATGTTTAAATGACTAAATTCAACTTTAACATGCAGTTAATCAAAAAAGATTTATTTCCAAAGAGCTCTGGAGTGGTGAAATTTTAGCGTGAATCAACGGACATCTGAAAGAAAATTATTTTAGGAAAACAGTTCTGATCATTGGGGCTACATTATATATAATTTAATCTGAAAGAAGATGTCACTGCATACTGTTTTGAGGTGCTTTTTCAGAGACATGCTTGAGTTTTAGGGTCAGGAGGCAGATGAGAAACGGGTGGGTGTTATGGGAAAAGGGGAGAGGAAAGGCCGGCCTATTGTGTCATGGATGCACCGATGCCTCAGAACATAAGTTTCTTTTTCTTTTTTCTTTTTTCTCCTTCCTTCCTTCCTTCCTTCCTTTCTCTCTCTCTCTCTCTCTCTCTCTCTTTTCTTTCCTTCTTTCTCTCTTTCTCTCTCTCTCTCTCTTTCTCTCTCTCTTTCTTTCTTTTCTTCCTTCCTTCCTTCCTTCCTTCCTCTTTCTTTCTTTCCCTAGTTTTAAATATTTTTATTTATTTTTTACTCCCCAGGATGGCAGCTAAGTGGAACAGGGAGGTCAGATGAGAGGAGTCACACTGGAAATGACACCCAGGTCCCACTGGCAGTCAGCACAGAGCCCTCGACGCTGGGCCCGGAACCACGTAACCGCGAGAGCATGACCTAAGCTAAAGTCGGATGCTTAACCGACTAAGCCACTCAGGCGCCCCTTTCTTTCCTATTTTTTAATAGGGTGTTTTATTTGTCTTTCAATCCTTCTTTTTTTTAGGTATTTTTTATTTATTTCTAGGAGAGAGAGAGCGAGCGAGCAGGGGAGGGTCAGAGACAGAGGGAGATACAGACTCTGAAATAGGCTCCAGGCTCTGAGCTGGCATTCAGCACAGAGCCCGATGCGGGGCTCGAACCCATGAACCGCGAGATCATGACCTAAGCGAAAGCTGGACGCTTAACCAACTAAGCCACCCAGGCGCCCCCTTTCAATCCTTCTTTTAACCATATGTCAATCTGTATTCATTTAGCAAGGTCCCCATGAATTGTGCCAGTTAAAGAGTATCGTTTTGAGGGCAGCTAATGAAGAATTGATTGTCTGCCTTGACAAACTACAAGTGAATGTGCTAATCCATGAGGCTTAAGACTTTCTCAGCACAACATTGATATAAACATGCATCTAACGGGGACATCGAGTCTTTCCTATACAACCTACATGTCAGGGGGCCATCCTGACAAGGGCACCAACTGTGGGCAAAGCAGCACAGGGAGGCTTCGCCCCTGAAACAGAGGCTGTTCCAAGGTGACCAGAACAGTCCAGGATGAAATGCCCAGAGAAGCATGGAGTCGATCCCAATCTCTAAGAACTCTGAACAAGGGAAGACTGTTTGAAAGCCATTGTTGGGAGTTTGGGCTTCCTCCAAGAAGTCAGATGGTCTGGCCTAAACAATCTTAAATCTAGCAGAAACCAAGCCCCCTGTAGTTGCCACGTGTCATGGAAGGCTTCAGAGTAAGGGTCAGAGAAGACAGTCCACCCTCAGAAAGAAGACGGGGTCCCTGAAGCCTAAAATGTGTCAACCTAAGACAAATCAAATGCTAGGATGGAGCGGGAAACCTGGGGACAGAAACGATGTGATCAACATCAACCCTTGCGTGCCCTCCTCTCCTGCCCCAGAGGGCTGGCCACTCTAGAGGAAGCCGCCCTTACCTAGTGAAGCGGGAGATAGGTGCGACTGTGGAAGGCTCAGAAAGTGAGTAGCAGTGAAAGTGCTAGGAGCTGGGGAGTATACCAAATCCTTATTCTTATTTTTTATGTTTAGTTTTGAGGGGGGGTGAGAGGGGCAGAGGATCTGAAGTGGGCTACAGACTGAGAGCAGAGAGCCCGACGCGGGGCTTGAACTCACGAACCGTGAGGTAGTGACCTGAGCTGAAGTCAGACACTCAACCTACCGAGTCACCCAGGTGCTGTCCAAATCCTTATTCCTGACCACAACACAGTGCAAATGGGATTAAGGGGAACATTGGGAAGTCGGATCTTCCTTCTCTAAGCCTCAGGCTTGCTTCCAAGTGAAGGTGACCCTGGCCTGGAGCCTGGAGTGAATCAGGATACCTCAGAGGCTTTTTCTAGCTGTAGAAACTGCTATGTGCCCTGAACCTTAGGGCCTAAAGTATGAATCCTCATGATGTAACATGTATCTGATATGACTCTCCATTAAATTAGGTGCTTAGATCAGTGAACCTTCTGGCTACCATTATTGGGCACCCACTATGTACTAGACCAGGGGTTAGCAAACTTTTCCCTGTAAAGAGCCAGAGAATAAGTATTTCAGGCTTAGTGGGGCCTCGAGTCTCTGCTGCAACCAGTCACCTGTACTGTTGTGGTGTGAGAGCATCCACAGACAAACAGAAATTAATGGGCATGGCTGTGATCCGACCAAACTTTATTTACAAAACCAGGTTTGAATCTGGCCTACTGGATGTAATTTACCAACCCCAGTGCTAGACCTGGGGCAGACTCTTTTTTGTTTTTTATATTTTTATTTATTTCTAGGAGAGAGAGAGAGACGGCGTGAGCAGGGGAGGGTCAGAGAGAGAGGGAGTCACAGATTGAAACAGGGTCCAGGCTCTGAGCTGGCAGTCAGCACAGGGCCCGACGCGGGGCTCGAACCCACGAACCGCGAGATCATGACCTAAGCGAAAGTCGGACGCTCAACCGACTAAGCCACCCAGGCGCCCCGGGCAGACTCTTGACATATGTAACCTCACATATCCTTTCTAGTAACTCTATGCAGGTGGCATCATTATTCTGATTTCGTAGGCAAAGAAACCGAATCTCAGAGAAGTTGAGAAACGTGTCCAAAGCCACACAGCTAACAAGTGGCAAGGCCAAGATTCCTCCCTTCACGATCTCCTTCCTGTTGTAATCTATGGGGGTACTTTCTACTTATTCATGGATAGAGGCATCACACACCCATTGAAATACTAATTTTTAAAAATAATTTTTTCGGGGCGCCTGGGTGGCTTAGTCGGTTAAGCGTCCAACTTTCCGACTTTCGCTTAGGTCATGATCTCGCGGTTCGTGGGTTCGAGCCCCGCGTCGGGCTCTGTGCTGACTGCCAGCTCGGAGCCTGGAGCCTGTTTCGGTCTGTGACTCCCTCTCTCTCTGGCCCTCCCCTGCTCACGCTGTCTCTCTTTCCTAGAAATAAAAATAAATAAATAAATAAATAAATAATTTTTTCTTAGAGATCTTTCTAATGCCTGGATGGCTCTGGCCGTGCTCGAACCCAGTAATGATTCCAGAAGTCTGCACAACAGAGCCGTGCCTCTGGAACCTGTGAACTGATGTCTTAGCCAACTGCTATCCCAGCTGCCCCCTGCCCCTGCCCCCCGCTTTCTGGCTCCCCTCAGCAACTCCTTCTGGTGGTTCTTTCCACTTTCCAAACCCTTATCATCTGTAACGTGCCCTCTGCTAGGTTATAGGAAGAGCCGAGGTGCCAAGTTAAACCTGATAATGTGACACACAAACCCATGACCAGTCGGCTCTGGTCTGTGTGTGGCTTCCGGGCCTCCTTCCTGCACTGGCCCGAAACCATATCTGTGGGTCAAAAGGGCCCATTTGAAACAGCTCGACCTAATAATCGAGGTGCACGGACCCCGAGATGTGCATTTTCTCTGGTGCTCATGACATTTCCTTCCTAGGTACTCCATAGGTGTGCTGCTACGAAAGTGGGCGAAGACGCGCTGATTCTTCAAATCCACCACATTCCACAATACCAAGGTCAGAGCGCCCGAGGCAGGCAGACTGCCTCTCCGCCAGTCACCTGCACCATGACGTCGTTTCCATCACTGTTTTTCAAAATTCATCGTATCAGGAGCTTTTACCCAATTGTCTCTTCCATCCTCTTTAATAGAATGACACAAAGCCATCAGATTGGCTTAGCAGGCTCACAAGGGAGTGAGACAATCACCCAAGGGAATGAAATAGAAATATCAGAAACTCTACCTAAGGAGCGGGGGTTCAACACAAAGGGACTATGAAACGCATATATGTTCCGCTCAGTTCAAAGTGAGGCTGACTTGCACAGGGCTCTTTGTGAGCATGGAGATCTGTATTTATACTCCTAGGGGGCCGCTTCGTTTTCACTGATGCTACAAATAAAAGAAAGAGACAAGGAAGCACATGTTGCCCCAGATTCAAATTTCTAGGGGTAAACAAAGAGACTTCAGGTGATTCCTGAAGACAAGGGATCTGCATTGATAAAACCTTAAAATAAAGCGATACAAGTAACAGATGTTAATGAAAGGGGTTGACAAATTTGTGGTATAGTTTCTTTGCCTAAGAAGAGAGAACACTTTCCAGCCACTCAGAAGAGATAGCAGGCATTTACCTGTGAACTAGTAGAAAGTGCAATTTTCGAAAACAAAAGATTATTAATACTTACCCTGTTCTGTACCTGGACACTGTCACCCTCTCCCAGCACCGCTGTGTGATGAGGCTCTATTTTTTGCTGCTCATCCTCAGGCCCTACAAAAGAGATGAGATGTGAGACTGAATGTTCTTTATAGTACGTTTATCATATGGTTACAAGTTTACTTAACTTCACAGCGCCACAGTATTAGTTTCAAACTCAGAAATAAGAGACTTAGGAATCTTATAGGATGGTGTGCTTTCAAATGCCATTAGGGAAACACACATATAACTGCACCATAAACTTGTAACATAATGACTTCTCTGAATTAAAAACCAACAGTGTTCACAGGTGGGGACCTGGCAAATGATAAAGGGCCCATGGCACAGAAAAAGATTAA
The DNA here is from genome assembly GCA_017311185.1 of Proteles cristata cristata. NCBI lineage: Eukaryota > Metazoa > Chordata > Mammalia > Carnivora > Hyaenidae > Proteles > Proteles cristata. The sequence continues at coordinate 2,502 of JAESUZ010001176.1, read as the reverse complement.
GGACCTCTGCCTCGGAAGCAGTGGTGTGCCGGTCACCGTGTAAAAGTGGCTTTGGGGGAGAAGTGGGAGAACCAGCCTGATTTCCGGTGTGTGCTCATTTCCGTGGTGGAAAGGCTCCCACTGCGGCCAATTTCAACTACCAACGGGGGGTCGGGGAAGAGGTGCACAGTCAGCTCCCATGAGCCAGCCCGTCGGCCCCAGTGCTCCATTAAAGGTCCCTTCTCTACTGAAGACTCAGGTCCACAGACGTCCTGGAAGTAAGCAACAGAACTCCACAGACTTTCTACTCATGCATGGGTCTAGCAATGAAACAGAGGTCTGGCACTCTAAGAACAAGCTCATTTAGAGCTGGGTGACCTCCTTAACTGTGATACGGAGAAGCATTTTATTAAGTGTGCTATACGGAGATTCCCAGGAGCACTGGATCACGTCTCTTACCTTCAACTCGTTCATACACAACACCCATATCCATTATCCACATGGTCCACTCCAGCCCCTCATTTTGTTATGTAGCTGTTCCATCATGCATAAGCCAAAACAACTTATAAACCCCCTTCACTGTCTTTATGGAGGGGGCTGGCAAGAGACAGTTCTCAAATAATGCTGGACTGAGATTCCTCAATCCTTGCCTGTGGTGTTCACCAGTCTGTGAGCAAATCTGGGTTTAGAAACGAGGAGTTCAGGGGCGCCAGCGTGGCTGTTAGTTGAGCGTCCGACTTCGGCTCAGGTCATGATCTCAGTTCCTGGGTTCGAGCCCCGCGTCGGGCTCTGTGCTGACAGCTAGCTCAGAGCCTGGAGCCTGTTTCAGATTCTGTATCTCCCTCTCTCTCTGACCCTCCCCCGCTCATGCTTTCTCTCTCTCTCAGAAATTTAAAAAGGAAAAACATTAAAAAAAAAAAAGAAGCGAGGAATTCATGTTTTCCTAGGAGCGCCAATCCTAATTTTATATGGAGCCCAATTTCTGCCACTCTCTTTGCTGTTTTAAGAGAGGAACCACAAGGCTGATTCTGAAGACACCTTTGCATTCTGTGAAATGTCACAGCCTGGGCAGACCTTTTATTATGACACTAGAGTCAGGTTTCCAGATCTGTCATTGTAAGTGTAACTCGCTTCTGTATTATTTTATGAAAAATTTTTTTTTTAATTTTTTTAATGGTTTTTATTTATCTCTAGGAGAGAGAGAGAGAGACAGCGTGAGCAGGGGAGGGTCAGAGAGAGAGGGAGTCACAGACTGAAACAGGCTCCAGGCTCTGAGCTGGCAGTCAGCACAGAGCCCGACGCGGGGCTCGAACCCACGAACCGCGAGATCATGACCTAAGTGAAAGTCGGTCGCTTAACCGACTAAGCCACCCAGGCGCCCCTATTTTATGAATTTTTTTTTTAAATTTTTTTTTAATGTTTTATTTATTTCTAGGGGAGAGAGAGAGAGAGACAACGTGAGCAGGGTAGGGTCAGAGAGAGAGGGAGTTACAGACTCTGAAACAGGCTCCAGGCTCTGAGCTGGCAGTCAGCACAGAGCCCGACGCGGGACTCGAACCCACGAACCGCAAGATCATGACCCAAGCGAAGTCGGACCCAGCTTGAGCTAAGCCACCCGGCGTAGCCCTGTTTTATGAAATTTTTTTAATGTTTCTTTTTGAGAGAAGAGAGAGAAAATGTATGCACACATTAGTGCAGGAGGGGCAGAGAGGGAAAGAGAGAATCCCAGGCCAGCTCCGAGCTCGATCTCAGGAACTGAACTGTGAGATCATGACTTGAGCCAAAATCACGAGGTGGGACACTTAACCGACTGAGCCACCCAAGTGTCCCTATTGTATGAAATGTTTAACAGGATCCCTGAAAACAAAGACTGCTTCTATATTTGTATCAGTTCTATGTCATTTCACTCACTTGGTTATCTCCTGAACCTAAAATAAGTCTCAAAGAAAAAATACTTTGTTTCCGACTACTTTCAATTAGAAACAGAGCCAAATCAGATAATAAATAGTTTCCATTGAGAAGCTTCGCCAAGAATGTTAAATCTAATAGTGCAGTTAAGGAAGATTTAAACTGAAAATGATTGCATTGCAAATATTTTTGTTTGCCTAAACAGTCCTAAAAGGGCAAAATACTTTAAAACATATTTTCAAGTTAGTGCTGCAGCTCCAGTGTGTGATTGATTGCAGGGCAACTTTGTCCCATATGCCACATTTCCTTTCTCTTCTCTTTATAAGAACTGCTGTCCCAGTGACTGGCCATTACACATATTGTGGCATTTTCAGCAGAGTTTGAGATCATCAGTTTTATTTATTTTTTTAAAATATTTTTATTTATTTCTAGGAGAGAGAGAGACAGCGTGAGCAGGGGAGGGTCAGAGAGAGAGGGAGACACAGACTCTGAAGCAGGCTCCAGGCTCTGGCTGGCAGTCAGCACAGAGCCCGACGCGGGGCTCGAACCCACGAACCGCGAGATCATGACCTAAGCGAAAGTCGGGCTTAATCGACTAAGCCACCCAGGCGCCCC
>JAESUZ010001175.1:0-407503 GCA_017311185.1 Proteles cristata cristata | reverse complement strand
ATATTTATCTGTTAAAGATAAATATTCGAGTAGAAAATAAACCTTAATATATATATACAATTTGGGACTCCTGGGTGCTTTGTCTGAGGTCATGATCTCATGGTTCTTGGGTTCAAACTCTGCATCAGGATCTGTGCTGAGAGCTCAGAGCATGGAGCATGCTTCAGATTCTGTGTCTTTCTGTCTCTGCCTCTCCCCTGCTCATGCTCTCTCTCTCTCTTTCTCTCTCTCTCTGAAATAAATACACATTTAAAAAACTTAATATATAATTTAAAATAACATAAATTATTAAAATTTCCAGTCTTTTTGTATTTATGTATGTATATATATATATTTATTTATTTATTTATTTATTTAACGTTTATTTATTTATTTTGTGAGAGAATGCAAGCAGGGTACAAATCTTTCATCTCCTTGCTTAAGTTTAATCCTAAGTACTTTATTCTTTTTGTTGTTATTGTAAATGGGATTGTTTTCTTGATTTACTTTTCAGATATTTTATTGTTAGTCTACAGAAAAGCTACTGATTTTTATATGTTAATTTTGTATCCTGCAACTACACTGAATTTGAACAGAATGGAGAATCCAGAAATAAATCCATATATTTATGGTTAACTGATCTTCAACAGGGGGTTGGGGACAAGAATACACTATAGGGAGTGAAGAGTCTCTTCAAGAAATGGTGGTGGGAAAACTAGATATCCATATCCAAAAGAATGAAATTAGACCCCTATCTCACACTGTACACAAAATCAACTCAAAATGGATTAAAGATAAACAAAACCTGAAACTATAAAAATTACGGATGAAAATAGAGAGAAACCTTCTTGACATTGACTGTGGCAATGATTTCTTGCATATGGCACCAAAAACACAAACAATGAAAGCAAAAATAGACAAATGGGACTGCATTAAACTAAAAAGCTCTGCACAGTAAAAGACACAATCATCAAAGTGAAAGGCAATATACAGAATGGGAGAAAAATATTTGAAAATAATATGTCTGACAAAGATTAATATCCAAAAATATAAGGAATTCCTACAACTTGGAAGGAAGGAAGGAAGGAAGGGAGAAATAATTCAGTTGGAAATGAGCAAAAGATCTGAATAGACATTAATTCAAAGAAGGCATACAAATGGCCAATAGGTAATGAAAATATGCTTAACATTAGTAATTATCAGGCAAATGCAACTCAAAACAATAATGAGATATCACCTCATACCTGTTTGGATGGCTATAATCAAAAATATTAAAATAAGTATTAGCCATGATGTTGAGAAAAAAAACCCTTTTGCACTATTAGTAGGAATGTAAAATGATACAGCAACTGTAGAAAACAGTATGGAGGTTCCTCAAACAATTAAAAATACATACCACATGATTCAGCAATCCCACTTCTGGGTGTATACCCAAAAGAATTGAAACCAGTATCTCAAGGAGATATCTGCACTCTCATGTTCATGAATCATTATTTACAATAGCAAAAACATGAAGATAACCTAAATGCTCATCAACAGATGAATGGATTAAGAAAATGTGGCATATACGTAGCAAGAATATTATTCAGCCACAAGAAAAAAATCAAATTCTGTCATTTGTTACAATAATAATGAACTTGGAAAGCATTATGCTAAGTAAAATAAGCCAGATACAGAAAAACAAAACCTACATGATTCCCTTATAACAGAAATCTAAAATAGTTAAATTCATGGAAAGAGAGAATAATGGGGTGCTTTAGTGGCTCAGTCGGTTGAGAGTCCACCGTCTGCTCAGGTCATGATCTCACAGTTCACTGGGTTCAAGCCCTGCATCCAGCTCTGTGCTGACAGCTCGGAGTCTGGAGCCTGCTTCAGATTCTGTGTCTTCCTCTCTTTCTGCCCTTTCTCAGCTCTCACTCTGCCTCTCTCTCTCTCAAAAACGAATAAACATTAAAAAAAAAGAGAGAGAGAATAAAATGATGGCTACAAGGCACTGGGAAAAGGAAGATCAAGGAGGTGTTGGTCAAAGTGTCCATAGTTCAGTTATGCGAGAGGAATAGTCCTAGAGACGTACTATATGGCATGGAACATACAGTTAATAACACTGTATAGTATATTTGAAACTTTACATCTTATGCTAAATAATGTTATTACACACACACACACACACACACACACACACACACACACAAAAGAGGGAGACAAAACTTTTAGAAGTGATGGCAATGATTATGGAATTGTTTATAAGGACAGCTTCCTGGATATAAACTTATCTTCAAATTCATTAAGATGTATACATTAAATATGTACAGCTCTTTTGTATGCCAATCATAACTCAATGAAAATAGCATAAACTATCAACTACAGAGGCAGAAATTTAACAAAAATTTGCAGGACTTATCTGTAAGAGACTCTGAAATTATTGGTAGAAATTAAAGAAAATTGAAGGAAGAAGTTTGGAACACACTATGTTCAGACTTTGGAGTAGTGAATACTTTTAAAATGTAAATTCTCCTTCACCTTAGCCAATGAATTTCATGCAAACTCAGACAGATGTCTATAGTTCACCTCTCCCCCCACCAAATGGCAATTGGAAGCAGATTCTCCAATTCTTATGGAAATGTAAAATGCCAGGAATAGCCAAAATACTTTTCAAGAAGAACAAGATGTGAGGAATTGTTTTATTGATATCAAGACTTATTATAAAGCATTGATAATCAGGACAGTGTGGTGTTGGCATGAAGATTTTTTAAAGAAACCCTATGGAATATCATAGAAAGCTTAGATTAGAGACAAAGGTGCCCTGAAGAATGGTGGAGATAGTGTGGCCTTTCCAATAAATGGCATTAGGATACTGAAATATTTATATCAAAAAATGAAAATACATATCTCATTCACGGTGCACATAAAATCAATAACAAGTGGCTTATAAACCTAATGCAAATTTCAAAGCAATGAAGAGTAAAAAGAGAATACAAGAGTTTAACTATAACTATATGGTAATAGAGATTTCCTAAGTGACACAATAGGGTCATAAATGATAAAACAGAAATCTACACAGAGAGAGAGTTGGTTCTGGGGATATATTCTGACCCCTCTTGGCCTACATATGGTTCTTTTAAACCATCACACACATTAAGATAGATATTTTATTTCTTGACACATGCATCTGAATACACACACAAATACACACATGTGCGCCCGTGTGCGTGCACGTAAATACACACACACACACACACACACACACACACACACACACACACCTCTGAAACTGAATTTCACAAAACGATACCCTTGTCTGTGGGGAGTCAAAAATTTTCTTATTTCACTATTATTCTGATTTATTTTTAAAAATCTTGTTTGCAATCCAATAAAATGAACATGAACTACTAAAGGAGTTGTAACAGTTTAAAAATTTAGTCTAAAACAGAATTTTAGCAGACAACTTGGGTAAAGAAGAGAAAAAAGAGACTGCACAACAAGCTAGCAGGAGGCTGGAAAGAAACTATCACAGTGTGCTCTCTAAAAGAGTTGGGACAGTATATGGGTCTTTGGACATGACCCATGTGGGTCTTGGGTCACAATCCAAAGTCCAGAGACCATGGTCTTTAGATCAACACTTCCTGGCTTCAGTCTTAGACAAGCCCCATATGGTATCTGTGCTTTAAAATGGGAATCATGGGACACCCGGGTGGCTCAGTCTCTTAGGCCTCTGACACTTGACTTCATCTCAGGTCATGATCTCATGGTCATGAGATTGAGCCCTGCATCGGGCTCCATGCTGGGTGCGGAGCTTGCTTAAGATAATCTCTCTCTGCCCATCCCCCACTTCCGCAACTGTGTGTTCTCTCTCACTCTCTCACAAAATAAAATTAAGATAAATAAAATATAATAACATAGGAATATGATAGTGCTTGCTTACTTGTTGAAATGCAAGATGTTCTTCCCATAAGAGTCAATATATCTGAAGCAATCAAAATAGTGCTCACGTTGGTGAATGCATTACACACTCCAAGTTGTAAAGAAAGACTAGAGGGTTGATACTGTGATCTTAGAGAGAGGCAAGATGGCAGAGAAGTAGGGATCTCTGTACATTTCTCTCACCCCCATCTCTCAGAGAAGGCCTGAAGCCATAGGACACTGAACTACAGGAGTCAAGGAGGAAAAGAGAGAGAGCCCACTAAGAAGACAACCTCACAGGTCTCCCTCAAGAAACAAGCCAAAGTACACATGGTGGAGAGCCCCAAATACCACTATAAGTAGAGAAATAAAATAACCAAAGTCTCAACAAGAGAGACCAAGAGACACCATTCAAAGAACACTTCCTGAATAGACAGGCCCTGGACAGTCAAAGAGCCTTCTTTAATACAGCAGTACTCACAGGTGCAGAGTGCGTAACAAACTTTTAAAATTAACAAGAGACAGGGGCGCCTGGGTGGCTTAGTCGGTTAAGCGTCCGACTTTCACTCAGGTCATGATCTCGCGGTTCGTGGGTTCGAGCCCCGCGTCAGGCCCTGTGCTGACAGCCAGCTCAGAGACTGGAGCCTGTTTCAGTCTGTGACTCCTCTCTCTCTGACCCTCCCCTGCTCACGCTGTCTCTCTCTCATTCTCCTAGAAATAAGTAAAACATTTAAATAAATAAATAAATAAATAAATAAAATTAACAAGAGACAGAAAGCTAGTCAAAATGATAAAATGGAAGAACTCTCCTCTAAAGAAATACCAGGAAGAAGTGACAGCTAAAGAACTGCTCAAAACAGATATAAGCAACATAACTGAACAAGAATTTAGAACAATAGTCATAAAATTAATCTCTGGGTTTGAAAAACGCATGGAAGACATCAGAGAAGCTATTGCTACAAAGATTATGGAGCTTAAAAATAGTTGTGATGAATTTAAAAATGCTATAAATGAGATGCATAATAAAATGGAGGTGTCCAATGCACAGAGTGAAGATTCAGAGAGGAGAAGAGGTGAATTAGAAGACACAATTATAGAAAAAGAGGAAGCTGAGAAAAAGAGAGATAAACTGATCCAGGAGCACAAAAGGAAAGTTTGAGAACTGAGTGATACAAACAAATGAACAATATCCATATCATAGGAATTACAGAAGAGGAAGAGAGAAGGAAAGGTGCTGAAGGAGTACTTTAAAAAATTATAGCTGAGAACTTCCCAATCTGGGGAAGGAAACAGACATTGAAATCCAAGAGGCACAGAGAACTCCCCTCAGACATAACTTGAATCGATCTTCTGCACAAAATATCATAGTGAAACTAGCAAACTATAAGGACAAAGAGAGAATTTTGAAAGCAGCTAGGAATATAAGGCTAACATACAAAGGGAAACCTATCTGAGTAGTTATAGACTTATCTACTGAAACTTGGCAGGCCAGAAAGGAATGGAAGGAAATCTTCATTGAGATGAACAGAAAAAATATGCAGTCAAGAATCCTCTATCCAGCAAGTCTGTCATTCAGAATAGAAGGAGAGATAAAAGTCTTCCCAAATAAATGAAAATTGAAAGAATTCATCACCACTAAACCAGCCCTACAAGAAATCCTAAGGCGGACTCTATGAAGGAAATGTTGCAAGGAAGACAAGGTACCAGAGACACCACCACAAGCATGAATTCTACAGAGAATACAGTGACTCTAAACCTAGAATTTTCAATAATAACACTGAATGTAAATGGACTAAATGCTCCAGTCAAAAGACATAAGGTAGAAGAATGGAAAAAAAATCCATCTATTTGCTGTCGACAAGAGACTCATTTTAACCCTGGGGACGCCTTCATATTGAAAGTAAGGGGATGGAGAAATATCTATCATGCCACTGGAAGTCAAAAGAAAGCCGGAGTAGCCATACTTATATCAGACAAACTGGACTTTAAAGTAAAAGCAGTAACAAGGGATGAAGAAGGGCATTATATAACAATTACAGGGTCTATCCATCAGGAAGAGCTAACGATTATAAATGTCTACGTACCAAATATGGGAGACCTCAATACATAAAGCAATTAATCACAAACAGAAACAATCTTATGGATAAGAATGTGCTAATAGCAAGGGACTTTAATATTCCATATAAAGCAATGGATAGATCAACTAGACAGAAAATCACTAAAGAAACAATGGACTTGAATGACACATTAGAGCAGATGGATTTGACAGATATATTTAGAACTCTACATCCTGAGGCCATGGAATTCACTTTCTTCTCAAGTGCGCATGGCACATTCTCCAAGATAGATCACATCCTGGGTCATAAAGCAGCCGTCAATAAATAGAAAAGAATTGAGATCATACCATGCACACTTTCAAATCACAATGCTATGAAACTTTAAATCAATCAAGGGAAAATTCTGGAAAAACCTCCAAAAACATGGAAGTTAAAGAACACCCTGCTAAAGAACGAATGGGCCAACCAGGCAATAGAGGAAAGTACCTTGCACTCCAGGCCTATTTCAAGAAATTAGAAAAAGCACAAATACAAAATCTAAGAGTGCACCTAAAGCAACTAGAAGGAGAGCAACAAAAGCACCCCAAACCAAGTGGAAGAAAAGAAATAGTAAAAATCAGGGCAGAAATAAACAATATGGAATCCAACAAAACAGCTGAACTGATCAATGAAACCAAGAGTTGGTTTTTTGAAAAAATAAACAAAATTGACAAACCCCTAGCCAGGCTTCTCAAAAAGAAAAGAGCACCCAAAAAGACAAAATTATGAATGAAAATGGACTTATTACACCAACCCCTCAGAAATACAAGCAATTATCAGGAAATACTATAAAAAATTATATGCCAACAAATTGGACAGCTTAGAAGAAATGGACAAATTCCTAAACACACACTCACTACCAAAATTCACACAGGAAGAGATAGGAAATCTGAACAGACCCATAACTAATGAAGAAATCGAAGAATCGAAGTTATAAAAAATCTCCCAACAAATAAGAGCCCTGGACCTGATGGATTCCCTGGGGAATTCTACCAGACGTTTAAAACAGAATTCATCCCAATTCTTCTCAAGCTATTCCAAAAAAATAGAAATAGAAGGAAAACTCCCGAACTCATTTTATGAAGCCAGCATCACTCTGATTCCCAAGCCAGACAGAGATCCAGCAAAAAAAAAGAGAACTACAGGCCAATATGCTTGATGAATACAGATGCAAAAATCCTCAACAAGATACTTGCAAATCGAATCCAACAGCACACAAAAAGAATTATCCACCAAGATCAAGTGGGATTCATTCCTGGGTTACAGGGCTGGTTCAATATTCGCAAATCAATCAATGTGATCCATCACATCAATAAAAGAAAAGATAAAAACCATATGATCCTGTCAATAGATGCAGAAAAAGCATTTGACAAAATACAGCATCCCTTCTTTTTTTATATGTATTAAAGTTTGTTTTTATTTTTTTTACAAGTAGTTTATTGTCAAATTAGTTTCCATATAACACCCAGTGCTCATCCCTTCTTAATAAAGACCCTCGAGAAAGTCGGGATACAAGGAACTTACTTAAACATCATAAAAGCCATTTATGAGAAGCCCTCAGCTAACACCATCCTCAATGAGGAAAAACTGAGAGATTTCCCCTTGAAATCAGAAACATGACAGGGATGTCCACTCTCACCACTGTTGTTTAACATAATGCTGGAAGTCCTAGCATCAGCAAATCAGACAATAAAAGGAAATAAAAGGCACAGAATTGGCAAAAAAAAGAAGTCAAACTTTCACTTTTCGCAGATGAAATGGTATTCTACATAGAAAACCCAAAAGAATTCACCAGAAGCCTACTAGAACTGATCCATGAATTCAGCACAGTTGCAGAGTATGAAAACAATGTACAGAAATTGACTGCATTTTTATACACAAATAATGAAGCAACAGAAAGAGAAATCAAGAAACTGATCCCATTCACAATTGCACAAAAAAATCTATAAAATACATAGGAATAAACCTAATCAAAGAATGAGATCGGTATGATGAAAACTATAGAAAACTTATGAAGGAAATTGAAGAAGGCACAAAGAAATGGAAAAACATTCCATGCTCATGGATTGGAAGAATAAATATTGTTAAAATGTGATTACTACCCAAAGCAATCTACGCATTCAATGCAATCTCAATCAAAATTACACTGTATTCTTCTCAAAGCTAGAACAAACTATCTTAAAATTTGTATGGAACCACAAAAGACCCTGAATAGCCAAAGTAATATTGAAGAAGAAAACCAAAATGGGAGGCATCACCATCCCAGACTTTAGCCTCTACTACAAAGCTGTAATCATCAAGACAGTATGGAATTGGCACAAAAACAGAGACATAGACCAATGGAATAGAATAGAAAACTCAGAATTGGACGCACAAATGTACATCCAATAATCTTTGACAAAGTGGGAAAGAGTATACAATGGAAAGAAGACAGCTTCTTTAACAGATGGTTCTGGGAGAACTGGACAGCAACATGCCAAAGAAAAGTGGATCAGGAGAATCTTAACAGAGGACTATGGGGAAGGAGAAGGGTAAAAAATAGATGGGGAGAGGGAGGGAGGCAAACATGAGAGACTCTTGAATACTGAGAAAAAACTGAGGGCTGATGGGGGTGGTAGAGAGGGGAAGGAGGGTGATGGACATGGAGGGCACTTGTTGGGATGAGCACTGGGTGTTATATGGAAACCAACTGGACAATAAACTATGAAAGAAAAAAAAAGAATGAAACTAGATAATTTTCTTACACTATACACAAAAATAAACTCAAAATGGATGAGGGACCTGAATGTAAGACAGGAACCTATCAAAACCCTAGAGCAAAAAGCAGGAAACAACCTCCTTGACCTCAACCGCAACAATTTATTACTTGACACATCCTCAAAGGCAAGGGAATCAAGAGAAAAAAGAGCTATTGGGACCTTATCAAGATTAAAAGCTTCTGCACAGCAAAGGAGACAATCAATAAAACTAATAGGCAACCAACGGAATGGGAAAAGATAGTTGCAAATGACATATCAGATAAAGGGCTAGTATCCAAAATCTATAGGGAACTCACGAAATTCCACATCTGAAAAACAAATAATCCAGTGAAGAAATGGGCAGAAGATATGAAAAGACACTTCTCCAAAGAGGACATCCAGATGGCCAACAGACACATGAAACGATGCTCAGCGTCACTCATTATCAGGGAAATACAAATCAAAACCACACTGAGATACCACCTCACACTGGTCAGAGTGGCTAAAATGAACAAATCAGAAGACTCTAGATGCTGGCGAGGATGTGGAGAAATGGACACCCTCCTACACTGTTGGTGGGAATGTAAACTGGTGCAGTCCTTCTGGAAAACAGTGTGGAGGTTTCTCACAAAATTAACAGTAGAACTCCCCTATGACCCAGCAATAGCACTGCTAGAAATTTACCCAAGGGATACGGGGGTGCTGATGCATAGGAGCACATGTACCCCAATGTTCATTGCAAGACTTTCAACATTAGCCAAATCATGGAAAGAGCCTAAGTGTCCATCAACTGACGAATGGATCAAGAAGATGTGGTTTATCTATACGATGGAATACTACTTGGCAATGAGAAAGAATGAAATGTGGCTATCTGTAGCAACATGGATGGAACTTGAGGGTGTTATGCTGAGCGAAATAAGTCAGGCAGAGAAGGACAGATATCATATGTTTTCACTTATAAGTGGATAAGGAGAAACCTAACAGAGGACCATGGGGGAGGAGTAGGGAAAAAATAGTTGGGGAGAAGGGGGAGGAAACCGTGAGAGTCTCTTGAATGCTGAGAATAAACTGAGGGTGATGGGGGTGGGAGAGAGGGGAAGAGGTGATGGTCATGGAGGAGGGCACTTGTTGGGATGAGCACTAGTTGTTATATGGAAACCAACTAGACAATAAACTATGAAAAAAAGAAATTGACTTAATTATGTAAAAAAATATTGTGATCTTATTTATGGATGGAGAGATAGTAACCTAAGTAACACTTACATAAGTTCCCAATATTAGCATTCATCAGATTCAAGCCTTGAATGAGAGAAAATTAGAACCACTTGATATATTAGAATAACTGATTTTACTGGGTTTGTGGGGGTTACATGTGAAATAGAGACAAGTATCTTCTGGTGAGAATAGCACTTTGAAAAAGATGGATAGGATTAGTGATAAAATCATGGGGGAGACACTGTAACAGTTTTTTTTCAAACCTATTGAAAACCAAACCAGTAGCTCCCAATCTCTATAGGCACTGTATGCTACCACAGGTGACTTATCAGGCTTCTCTAGGGCTCTGCTGGCTAAACAGAGTAATGGGCATTTTACTTCTTAGGGTGTAAAAGTTTACAAGAAGCTATTATTCACATTATAATAAGGAAAAAACCCTAAATTATTCTAAAATCATCCTATGTGATACCCATTTGAGACTTAAAAATACAAAGAATTCTAAATGCACTATATTCCAGGGAGGGATGAGCCTTTTCAAGGTAAGGGTTTCTTTAGTTGCTTTTTATCTCTGGAGCATGGAAGAAGGAAGAATAAACCTGACATAAGCAAAGAAAATGTGGTCAAGATAAGGAGAACCAACTAAACCTTTAAGGATCTTGTAGGCCATCATGATGGGGTAGAACCAAGAAAATAAGCATGCATGAAACTACAATGAGATACTACTGCACAACTATCATGATGGCTAAAACAAAAAAGTGACACTACCAAATGCTGGCAAGGATGCAGAGAAAATGGATGATTCATTCATTGTTGGGAGGAATGAAAACTGGAACAGCTACTCTGGTAAACAGTTTGGTCGTTCTTGAAAGTCCCAAGTCCTTCTGGCAGCACCGATTTTGCTTCAGTGGAAGAAGGAAAAGAGATGTGGCTATGTAATGATGTGATTTATTTCTTACACTCAACAGACTCAAATCCTAGGAAAGACAAGAGATCAAAAGTACCCATGGGCTCCCCTGAGTCTTTAGGCCAATGCGATCCTTTGACACATAGCTCAAATAATCTTTGTTTGCATCAAGTCCCCCTCAGATTCCTTCCTCCAAGTGTGGAGTTTCCTAGCTCTGATTGGCTCTGCTTCAATTTCAGTTTCTTTCATTTGCACATAGTCTTTCATGTTACAGTGTTATGAGCACCAGAAAGGAGCCAAAACCGGGACAACTGAGAGAAAGAGACAGGTCTTGGTCTTGAGTACACCCTCAGTTCTACTTGGTAACAGTTGTACTGTGGGCTTCACTGATTTCACTTTCATGGACACGATGATGCTAATTTTCTGCACTTTCTTCTCCTGAATTTGTTGAAATATCTGACTTCACACATTCTTAGTCGCTTCCAAAAGCCTTTTGTACCATCGAATGAATAATCACCTTTTCATAAAGTCAAGCCCCTTGGTCATTTGAAGGCACTAGCAAAAGGTTGGCCACCATACTCTACTTGTCTCTAGAGGACACGTTCTTGACAGTGAATATCTCCTTTATAGTGGCTTTTGCTTTCTGAATAGGCTAATTTTCCAAACCATCCGGTCCTTTTCACTTCTTGCTTAACAGCTCTTCCCTCGATTTCTCTCTCCCTTCTCATATTTCACTATAAACAGCAAGACGAAAGGCTGCACCTTTAACACTGGTCTTGAGAATCTCTGCAGCTAAATGACCAGGATTGCCATACACAAATTCTGCTTTCTGCATAACTGCAGAACACAATTTCACTATGTAACATGGATACTCTTCCTCCATTTCCCAATCATAGGTCCTCTCTTTCTTCTGAGCCTTCACGTGCAGCATTCTCTAAGTGTTCCCACCAGCAGCAGACTTAAAGTGCGTATTTCCTACAGCCTGCCTGTGGTGCACAGGCATTCTCTGAGGGAATTTAGGATTTTTGTACAATGCTCTTCACTTCCTCTAAGTCCTCGCTACCAGAATCCTTAGCATCCATCTCTGCTAACAGTCTGATAAGGCACTCAAGGCTTATACTAAAATCAGGCTCCTGAAAATCTTTCCAGCCTCTGGCCTCTGTATGATTTCAAAGCTGCATTCACATTTTTAGGGATTTCTTACAGAAACATCCCACTTCCAGGGACCAAACTCACTATTTTGTTTTTTGTTGTTGTTTTCATGGTCACATACTCACAGGTGTAACATCAGATGATTGGGGGTCATGGAAACCAAAATCCTGCCTACCGTACTATTACTCCTAGTAAGACCCAGGTGAGAGCTTTGAATATGCAATTATAATTAATCAAAGTCTAATCTCAGACACAGAAAGGAGGAAGACAGTGGTGCAACACCTCCTATATGACACACAAAGGGAACCCACTGATGTCTGCAGGCTACCATGGAGCTCATAGAAACAAAGACTTCTTAGTTGGGATCTCAAACTCAAACATTAGAGGAATGAGTAGGGTAATCCATTCAATGATTATACCAAAGGAAGTGAATTACACTAAATATGCATCTTAATGCCTAAAGAATAATTTAACGTGGTAGCTTTCTTCCATCCCATAATTCCCTCCAAAACACATATGCATGCTAGTGCACACATGTGCGCCCTACAACCACACATCTCTGCAAACCACTGCATTTATAGGAACTTTTTACACTTCAGGTGAATCTATTAGTTTCCAATAAACATACTTGGCATCTATTTTTGGATCTCATCACCCTAATGAAAGTATTGCTGAATGCTTTGTAGCCAATTACTGTGCACAAGATAAATGCATGTATTTATTCATTCTTGATAGTGATGATTAAGAGGGAGTCATTTCATCATATTCTAGCAGATGTTTAAAATTTAAATTAACTGACTGCAACAAAGAATACCTCTTCACAGCCCAACCTGAGGAAGTGCCATGCTGGATAGGGCTTTCTTGTCCAGTTCTGTTAGCATGAAATTGCTCTTCTATTCCTTAAAATGTCACCATGAGGATGCTGATGTAGACAGATACTTCCAAAAGATGGGGGACTGGTTCTCTCTTCATCTGAAAATCCCCAAACCCCAATCTATTGTCCATTCTGAGTTTTCCTTTCCTCTAACAGTTTGGTTTTTTACTTCAGTTCAAAGAAACTACATTTGATGTTTATTTTGTTATAGCAGATAAAATACATTCACACAGAAAAATTCCCTCTGTCTCTGTCTCTTTCTCCCTCTACATATATATATATATATATATGTATATATATGTACATATATATATATATATGTACACACACACTTTTAAGTTATCTACTGAGAGATAATTTTTAAACAGTGATGTGTAATTATGGAAATATGCATCTGTAACCTTATCTTTCTTTCTTGAGTCCTGTTGACAATTCACAATGCAATTAACACCAAAAAGTCCCCCTTTTGTTTGTTGTTGTTGTTGTTGTGTTTATTTGAGAGGCGGGAGAGAGGGGCAGAGGAAGAGAGAGAAAGAATTTTTTTGACTCTTTTAAAAAAATTTTTTATGTTTATTTATTTTTGAAGGAGAGAGAGAGACAGAACATGAATGGGAGAGGGAAAGAAAGACACAGAAATCGAAGCAGGCTCCAGGCTCTGAGCCATCAGCACAGAGCCCTACATGGGGCTTAAACTCACAAGCCATGAGATCATAACCTGAGCCAGTTGTATGCTTAGCTAACTGAGCCACCCAGGCTCTTTGAGAGAGAATTTTAAGCAGTCTCGATACTCAACACGGAGCCCAACATGGGACTCAATCCCATGACCCAAGGATCATGACTTGAGTCAAAATCAAAAGTCAGATGCTAAATGGACTGAGCCACTAGGCACCCCCAAAATACACCCTTTTGTGACCTAATTATTGTTTATTTGATCTAGATGGATGTACTGATAATGAGTAGCCTTGCTTACAATGTGCTGTGTGTTGTTCCCATTGCACTGGTCTACTGGACCAGCTCGTCCAGCATAGGTGAGCAGTATGTTCTCCCAGACCCATGAATATTCTACCTGGCAGAGTCTTAATGTATTCAGGTGTGAGAAATGTTCATCTTGGGACACTTGGGTGGCTCAGTTGGTTAAGCATCCGACTTCAGCTCAGGTCATGATCTCATGGTTCGTGGGTCCGAGCCCCGCCATGGGCTCTGTGCTGACAGCTAGCTCAGAGCCTGGAAACTGTCTTCGGATTCTGTGTCTCCCTCTCTCTCTGACCCTCCCCTGCTCATGCTCTCTCTCTCTCTCTCTCTCTCAAAAATAAGTAAAAACGTTAAAAATGTTCATCTTATATGGAAACATAAACCATGTTCATACTCAGTCTTGGTTGTTAGTGTTTTGTGGATACTGAATTTAAACCTTTCTCAATAGTTGAATACCAATTGCTATTGCTAGGCCTTTGGAGACCCTCATGGATTTAATAGAGCTGCTATCACATTTTGCTCTTAGTTTTCCCCCATTCTGGAAGCCTACACTGCATCTGGCTCATACAGTTGCTCTGACTTTGTCCTCGCTGGACCCAGGTTATGCAATGCTCAAGAAAACTCTGACAGAGAGGAAGATGATAGAAAAATTATAAAGTTAGTCCCTAATGTGTGATATTATATAGCCAAAGTATTTTCCAAATGGTGGCGACCACATTTGGCCATAGGAGGTAATATTGGAGGGTCTTGTCTTTTTCTCTTTTCTCTGCAAAACATAGTGAGTAATGGACTTTAGCAGTCAATTTCATCAATAAGGAAAGAACACAGGAGGGGCATGGGGTCAAGATGTAAGTGAATACTGTTTTTCCCTCTTTAGCTTTATTACTATCTTATAATATATTTTATTACCAAATAGAATTTTATATGCTTATAAATATATATAATTTATATATTAAAATAAAATATGCATATAATTAGTAGTATTTATTTAAATAAGTTATTACTTTTCAATTCAACACAAAATAGTAAATCAACCAAATAATTCTAACACCAATCAAAAGTTCCACTTTCTTCCCATTTAGATCCAAGGTATTATCTGGTCCTTTCTTCAAGCTATCACCTGAAGTATGTGCTGGGGAAGCAGAAGTATCCTGGAATGTGTGTAACCTATATGAGCCCAAATGTGTCCTTCCAACATAGGAACTACAAACACAGGACTAGAAGCAGCACATGAAATGGGCCTCATCACATTGCTCACAGACCTTAACCAGAACCCAGTGGCTATTGCTTATATTAATAATATATTTAGTAATAAAACAGTGGGAAAAACCTCTTACACAATTTTTCTTCAGAGATTTCCATTTTAACAGTCTTTTGAGCTTAAATTCCATCTTCCTCATTTCTTTTTTTCCATCTTCCTCATTTTGATTCTGTGTTAGAAACTCTCATAATTGATCTCATTGGTGGCAAGTGAGCGTGTTGTATCTTCTGCTGAACTTGTTCAGGGAAGAGGAAGCTGTAGAAGCTTGTAAGCACCTGCCTTGGGAGCAGCCAAGGAAATTACTAATTCTTTCTGAGATTTTCTACTAATACATTCCCTCCCACTCTAGTTTCTTTCTTTTCCTTTTTTTAAATTTTTTTAAATAAACCTCAAGCTCCTAATTTCCCAAACAAAATTACCTGGTGTCACTCACCTCACTTTGGCATAAGTGTTGAAAGCAGCTTTCCCCATGAACAGCAAAACTAAATGTAAGATAATTGATACTTGTTTGAGGAGTCATGTGGCAAGGTGAGGTTGTATGCCCAATTTAATAGAACTTTACAGAGTTTCTATGCTATCTGCAAGTGGCAACTATAGTGGTCCCTTTGTAACAAACGGAGCATGATTCTTTCTGCAGGGACATAACCCAGGCATTGCCACATTGCTCCACATCAACAATCTCTGGGTAGGGAATCATCTTTATTATGTGATTTGCATTATATGGATTTCATCCTCATGTCATATTTACCATTGCCACAATTGTTCTTCCTTTTTAATTAAGCATTTAATTTTTTAATTCAACTTTTATTGAATTCTAGTTAGTTAACATATATGGTAAAATTGGTTTCAGGAATAGAATTTAGTGATTCATCACCTACATAATACATCCAGTGCTTATCCCAATAAGTGCCCTCCTTAATACCTATAAACCATCTAGCCTATCCCCCCACCCAACACCCCTTCATCAACTTTCAGTTTGTTCTTTATAGTTAAGAGTCTCTTATGGTTTGTTTCCCTCTCTCTTTTCTTTTTCTTTCCCGTATGTTGATTTGTTTGGTTTCTTAAATTTCACATATGAGTGAAATCATATGGTATTTGTCTTTCTCTGACTGACTTGTTTCACTTACTATGATACACTCTAGTTCCATCAACGTTGTTGCAAATGTTGAGATTTCATTCTTCTTCGTGGCTAATATTCCACCATATAGGTATATCTCTCTATATGGTTATATACATAGTTATAGATATGTGTTGGGATATATGTTATATATATAACAGCTATATCTGTATCTATCTATATACCACATCTTCTTTATCCATTCATCAGTCAATGGACATTTCTGATGGGTTCTTTCCATAACTTGATGGGTTCTTTCCATAATTTGACTATTGTTGATAATGCTGCAATTAATATCAGGGTTCATGTGCCCCTTCCAATCAGAGCTTTGTATCCTTTGGGTAAATACCTGGTAGTGCAATTGCTGGGTCATAAAGTAGTTCTATTTTTAAGTTTTTGAGGAGCCTCCATCTGTACCCTTTTCCAAAGTGGCTACACCAGTTTGCATTACCACCAACAGTGCAAGAGGGTTTCCCTTTCTCTGCATCCTCACCAACATCTGTTGTTTCCTGTGTTGTTAATTTTACCATTTTGACAGGTGTGAGGTGGTATCTCATCTTTGTTTTGATTTGTATTTCCCTGATGATGAGTGATGTTGAGCATCTTTTCATCCATCTTTTCATGGATGTCTTACTTGGAAAAAAATATCTGTTTATGTCTTCTGCCCATGTTCTAACTAGATTACTTATTTTTTTTGATGTTGAGTTTGATAAGTTCTTTATAAATTTTTGCCCCTAACCTTTTTTGAAATACAAGCCAATGTTTTATTCTATTTATATTTTATAATAACAAATTCTAATCATAATATATACATTATATTTATACATTTATATATACATTATCTTTAAATAAGCCAAAAACTAAAATTCTAAGTTTTACATGAGGGACCCTGAATTAGACAAAGCCATACGGGTTTTCCACAAAATGGTATTGCACCGAGATTATCATGGAGAGCAGTGAATCCTTCCTGGGACAAGCAGTGTGTTACCTCCCATGCTGTTTAAATAGTCCTCCATGACTTCAGCCCAATGAGTTTCATGCAACACTAAAATAAAATAAATTTTCCAGACAATAAATATCTTTAAAAATATTTCTTATGTATGGGGCGCCTGGGTGGCTTAGTCGGTTAAGCGTCCGACTTTCGCTTAGGTCATGATCTCGCGGTTCGTGGGTTCGGGCCCAGCGTCGGGCTCTGTGCTGACTGCCAGCTCAGAGCCTGGAGCCTGTTTCAGTCTGTGACTCCCTCTCTCTCTGATCCTCCCCTGCTCACGCTGTCTCTCTCTCTCCTAGAAATAAATAAAAAATATTAAAAAAATATATTTCTTATGTATATAAAGTTATATATGAGACTTTTCTTCATATCCTGCCTCAGGATGCCTCCTCCCTGCATGGATGACATTCCTGGACTTTTTCCAGAGAATTATCCAGATCCTCTCCCTTCCTATCTTCTCCTACATGTCATGGTCTCATATCTCTTAACAAGCATATATTCGGTGGCGAGACATACAGAAAGCCCTAAATGAATCATTGGAACAGATGGAAAATATGAAAGAACATGCTCTTTTCCTTATTGATCCAGTTATTAGCTCCCTAATTACATCAGCCTGCCAGGGACAAACATCTGATGGCTGAAGAGCTAGAGGCAATTTAATCAATGTAATATTCCACATGAGGAACAAGTTATACCTGGAAAGCCTAAGTACAAAGAATGAAATGATTGCATTAGGAGGCTATAGCTTGAACTATGTCCACCTCCCCACCTCCCCAACCCTAACCTTTTATCAGTTCTTCCTAACAGGCAGGCATACATTGTCCTCATTTTGAAAATAAGGAAGTTGAGGCTCAGAAAAGCTAAGTGCCTACCAGGGTCAAATATACATTCATAGTTAATGTAGTAACATTCAAGGACACTGGGGTGCCTGGGTGGCTCAGTCGGTTAAGTGTATGACTTCGGCTCAGGTCATGATCTCATGGTTTGTGGGTTCAAGCCCTGCGTTGGGCTCTGTGCTGACAGCTAGCTCAGAGCCTGCTTCAGATTCTGTATCTCCCTCTCTCTCTGACCCTCCCCTCCTCACACTGAATCTCTCTCTCAGATAAAAAAAAATTAAATAAAATAGAAAGAAAGGATACAGAGACGGTGTTTAAAGACCTGATAACATGATTAAAATTTAGTAATTATATAGTATAATATATAACTTATATATTAATATATTTATATGTTACAAATTAATATATTGTCAATATGTCAATATATTAAATATAGTAATATAAAACATATATAAATATATAGCAATACATTTATATATTACATGTATAAGTATATTAATTATTTACTATATTAAAATAACAATAATATATTAATATGCATTAGTATGTGTTATATATTTAAAATAAATGTATAATTAAATATATAAAGTCATTATGTTATTTTATATAAAGTCATTATATGCAACACAATATAATATAATGTAACTGTATATGATGTAATAAAAGTAATATAAAAGCACTATGTATTAATATATCATAACTATATATTATGTAAAATATATACTCCATATTAATGTATATTATACATAATTATTATTAGTAAAAATGGATTAATTATATATTAATGTAACATGATACATTATGTTAATTTAGTAGAAAACATAATTATATTAATAATTATATATTGTTAAAACATTAGAATATTAATTATAATTAATTAATAATTATAGACTAATTATTAATTAGGTAAGTGTACAATCAGTTACTACATAATCTATTAAATACATAAATTAATTAATGTATAAATTACTATTCCCTGAAAACAACAAAACCACATGAATGGACATAAGTTTACTCACATGTCCCATGGCCTGTCATGGTTTCCCATGTGATGCCTATGACTTTCTTGTGCTCCTGAGCATCTGTGAGTAGGTGATGTGGGTTCTTGTTGACAGAGGCTGACTTTGGGAAGGAGTGGTGTCAGGCTGCAGCATGAAGGACTAAGGCCAGATGAAGAAGGGTGACTTCTATGAGTAGAGGTAGAATCCTCAGTGTATGAAGCACTGTAACACAGGGACCTGAAATGAAGTTTCCTTTACTTTTCTCCTTAAATTTGGAATCCTTTGTTCTCATGATATTTTTTTATTTCTTTTTTTATGATTTTGAAAAATTTAAATGACTGTTATAGACTAAATTATGTACTCTCTTGAAATTCATGTGTTGAAGTCTTCAGTCCCAGTACCTCAGAAAGTGACTGATTTAGAAATAGAATCTTTCAGTGAGGTAGTTAAGTTAAAATGAGGTTATTAGGATGAGCTCTCACCCATTATTACTGAGGTCATTACAGGGAGAAATCAGAACATAGAAGCATACAGAGGAAAAACCATGTGAGAAATACACAGTGGCCATTTTCAAGCCAAGGAGGGAGGCTTCAGAAGAAACCAATGAGCTAATACCCTGATATCAGACTTCCAGCATCCAGCATTGTGAGAACATAAATATCTGTTGTCTAAGTCACTTGGTCTATGGTACTTTGTTATGGCAATCTTAGCAAATTAATACAATGATCATAATCAATTTAATGTTCCTGCAAATTTTTAATGTAGAGATTGGACTCAATTTGCATAATGTAGTACTTAGTAATTATTTGATGATGATGAGAATTGCAAATATAGATATTTAGCAATTTTTTTATCATTTATATAGCTAGATATCCATATCAGGTTAGTTGGATTATATCTGAACATCTAAAATTTAGACTTAAAGCAAAGCAGAGTGATACCACACTTTACAGGAATGAGAAGGCCAGGTTTGAGTCATTATCTGCCAATAATTTATAGTGGACTTTGCCTGGATCTTTTCCACCCTGGGCCTCATTTCCTCTGCAGAAAAATGGGAGTGTTTGAGTTTCTCCTACCTCTAGATAAGTAGTTTAAGTGAAAAATTACTTTCAATCTCACTCTCTGGAACTAGCGTTTGTTATTATCTTAAAACCTAAAGAGAAAATTTCTGGATTGATCTGTTTGTTACTTGAATCTTGTATTGTGTAATCTGAATTATGTTTTGCCTCACCAACAGGAACATAACTTCTTTGAGAGGAATGGATGGATCTTATATTAATTTGCATCTTCTTCTGTATCTCCTACTGTTCTATAATCATACTAGAAGTTTGACTAAGGTCTATGTAATTCATTGGCAGGATAATCTGTGTGTGTGTGTGTATGTGCGTGTGCGTGTGTGTGGTGTGTGTGTATGTGTGTGTGTGCACGTGCGTGCATGCGCCTGGATGGTTCAGTTGGTTAAGCATCTGACTCCTGATGTTGGCTCAGGTCACAATCTCCTGGTTGGTGGGATGGCGTCCCTCATCGTGCTCTGCACTGACAGCACGGAGGTCAGCTGGAGGTCCACCACAAATTATAAACCATATGTTTATAAATGTCCTGCTAATTTTAGGAAAATATCCAAAAATGAACTAACAAAAATAAAAATAGAAGAAAATAGACATCATAAGATATGGGGAAATAATAAGAAAAACAAGTGGATGAGGGACAGTGGGTGAGCTTCACCCCACCAGTCCCTACCCACTTTTAGGAGTTTAAGAATTTGGGAGCTCCCCAGGCTTCTTACCATCACCCCACTGGTCCCACAGCCTAGTTTAGCCTTGTCTCACCAGTACACAGATGAGAGCATGGCACAGAACTGGCAGAACTGGATCTCAAATGCAACTGAAGAGAGTCCCATTATTAATACATCCAGAGATAAAATCAACAGTCCCCATTTTTCAGAGAACACTGAATTAAGAAGAAAATTCATCTTTAGCTTGACAGAAAGTAGCTTTTATCCACAATTGTTGGGATTTAACATTCACAGTGATAAAAGCCACTTGAGTTTCCTGAACTGAAAGCCTGGGGACAGGGCGACAGGTCTACCTCCCTGGCCCTCTCTTTGCCCACAGAATGATTTGAATTGAGAAGAATAGGAATAAGGGAAACCAATGGAGAACATCCACAAACCTCTACACCATCAAGAATTAAGCCTGACTCCAGTGTTTTATCAGCTTCAGCCAAAAAATATGGGTTGACAGAGCCGTGGATGGAGAGCACAAGGTTCAAAGGAAATAGGCCCAGGGTGGAAGCCAACATCCATTAGAGGGTCCATGGGGACAGCCAGAGCTCTGACTGTATTTCCCCATCTTTCCAGGCTGAGGGCCACATTGGGGGCTGAGCCAGCATCTGCCCAGAGAAAGGAGTGAGTGGGAAAGAAGAAAGACAGAGAATGGTGGGGGCTACCGAGCACTGGGATGAGCATTAGCCACTAGGAATAGACAGGAGCAAGGACTTCATGCTGAAGGGAAGAAATTTTGGCTCATAGAGCCCTGTGCACCATTCCTCAGGATGCTGCTTCAAAGTCTCCCCTCCTATTAGGCTCCCAGCCATGGTCCTATTCTAGCCCCAGCTGTCTTCTTTTCATGGAGGCATTGGAGTAACACCACCAAAGAGCCCTCTGAGCCAACCAATGCCACCAGTTTCTAAAACTTCAATGGCACAGTGGTCTCAAGCCCTACTCCCACACCTGTTCCAATCTGTCTCTCAGGCCATACCCTCCACTCTATCCTTTCCCCTACTGGTTCTTCATTGCCTGCATCCTACACACCAGGAGGCAGACAAGAAGTCTGCTCCTCAGACTACATAAAAATGGCTTCTTTTCTTAGAGACCTGGCTTCCTGCTCTCCTTTCTGTTGCCTTCCCACCCTGCCCCCAGCTGTTTCGATATCTGACTTGAGAAATGCCATCTGTCCATCTCAGTTCAGCCTTTTACTCCCATTCTGGCTCAAGGGAGACCGGACATCTGATACAAAGCCCTTTTTATTTTGGTATCTCCATAGCTTCCAAGAAGATACCCATGAGCACCAAAACCCTGATGAGCACTGGGAGAGCCTCTTCAGGAATGGTTGTCCTAGCTTCTCTTACTGAGAGGGGATTCCCAGACAGCCCTAGCTAACTCCCTTCCCTCTACACCTCTGCTCATGCTATTCCTGTACTCAAAACACCATTGGAAAGTTTTTGTGTCCCTTCACCACTGTTGCAACACTAAGTGCCTCATCCAGGCACTCAGTTTTTGATCCCATTCTATTCTACTTCACTTGACCACATCTATAGCTCATGAGAGCCTGCCACATTGCTGTAGGTGTGTGTGTGTGTGTGTGTGTGTGTGTGTGTGTGTGTGCGTGCGCATGCAACCACACATGTATGTAGCCACCTACTTCCTCTACCTGAAAGCACAAATATTGTGAGGTCCATAACATTGGTTAGTCTGTTTATATTTTATCAATTTGGTGATTCAATTCTTAATTTTTTAAGGCATATCCGAATGACCTTTCATAGCAGTGGCAGAATTTTGCCTGAAGCAAAAGGGCCATCAGTGAAGTAGTAAAGATCACTTGTGTCTAGTGTTTTCTGCATGTCAGGTATTCAGTGCTCATTGGTGTTAACCAAGTTCATCCCAAGTCAACTTCATGGGGTAGCTACTATTATTATCCTAGTTTGCACATAAGGAAAATGAGGCAAAGAGAGGCCACACAACTTCCCCAAAGTCATGCTACATTTTCAGCCATTTTGTGCTTTTTGCTACCAGATGATTGGCCATAATATGAGCTCAGAACTGGCACAGCAAGGACAGAGCCCCAAAAGGGCTTCTTCCTGCCTCTCCAAGGAACACTAACTTCCCCAGGAAGTGAAGAGCTAGGGGTTCTGTTCTTCTAAACTTCTCTTCTATGTGTGTATGGAAATTTTAACCTCCTAGTTAGTGATCACCCAGGGAAAGATGTAAAATGGTTCTCATTGTGCTTGCTGAATTCAAGGTATGAAAAAGGGTGACTCAGCAAAGCTGAAAGCCAAGAGGACCCATTTTTTTTTCTGGTTACTTAGAATCCTTTATGCAAACTATAGAGTCCCATGGAGGGACTAAGCCTCTTTAAACAGCCAGCCTCAGCTTGCCAATCATGTGAGTGGATGGCCTTTGAAGTGGATGGCCCACACCAGTCAAGCATTTGTATGATGCAGCCCCAGATAACAATCTGACTACAACAACCCCATAAGAGTCCCTAAGAGAGAGTCACCCAGTCAAGCCCCACTTGGATCCTGCCAAAAAAAAAAAAACTATGCAAGTTAATAAATGCCTTTTGTTTTAAGATGCTAAATTTGGGGGTAATTGTTACAGTAAAATTGATAATTAGTAAGACTATGTATTTGCATGTATTATTTCCTGCATTAGATTTTAGATTCCTTGAAATGATCATTTAGGTACATCATGTTTCATCTAGCACAGTCTCTAAAAACTAATAATAAGTTCTCCAGAAATGTTCATGGCATACATGAATAAATGAATGAATATCTGATCAACTTCAGAGTTGGTCTTATTCATCACACATTTATTAAAAATGGAATTGAAGTCAGGCATTGAACTAAACCCTGGGACCTGTCAGAGTTGGGATCCCCAGAAGTCAACTCTGAGATGGGGCTATGAGCATGCTCAGAGTCATCCCATCCAACACTCACAATGCCCTACCAGCTTCTCCAGTTGAGAGTTGTTTCAGGGTATTCACATCCTGCCATTCCACATTTGTCCTGTGAGTGAGTCCAAGTACGCTTCCAACATAAGAACACAAGTACTCAGGAAGAGAACCTCAGGCACAAACAGCAAGTAGCCTTTGGCACAGGCAGGGCACCCACAGCCTCTGCCATGAAATAAAATATAAAGCAAATTCCTAGATCTTTAGGAGCTCCTCTCACAGGAGGCCATAATTGTTGGAATTATGTGACTAAGGCATGTAAGGTATTCCTGGTACACGGTCATCATTCAATTCATGTCTATTATTGCTTTTTCATTTTTTTGATGGTGATTTGTGGGCTTCTCAATAGGGATCCTTCCTCACACAGGGTGGGTGGTTTTGATTCAGCCCTGTTCTTCTTCACTAAATCTTTACTTTCATAGATAGTTCTTTCTGAGCTGCCACACTCATGCCAAGCTGCACACCAAAGGAGGTGAATTGCTATCACCTATTGCTTTACATGAGATCATCTTATCTGGAGTTTTATAGGTACATAAGAAGAAAATTGTACTCAAAATTATTATTGTGGTTTGAAAGTCTAATGGATTTATTATTTTTGTGCATGTTTTTGTCATAGGAATAAAAAACCATGGCAATTTTATGTGTCTTTGTTTTCTGGCAGTTTCCATAGCAGTAAAATATTCACTCAATAATGACATCTACAACTTTTCAACTACAGGTAGGATTACATCTATTTGCACTTTAAATCCTTGGCTATAAAGCTTTCTCCCACTTATATCTCTGTTTTACTATGTGCTTAAAATTTGCTCTAAATGGTAAATAGAATGTAGTAGCAAGGTATGAATCTACAAGTTTTTGAGAATGTTGATTTATGTTTATGTGACATAATTTATTTGAAGCTCCATTCCACTGGTGTCAGAAATGAAATTTTAGACAATTCATGCCACACACACACACACACACACACACACACACACAAACACAGGCATGCACATGTACTTCTTCCCTTCTTCATGGCCTCAGAAGTGGGCAGGGATGGATGTCTGTCCTCTGTCATGTCATCTTCTGTCTGCCATCCCCTGAGAGGTGCATCTTCATAGCTAGTGTTTGGGATGTGCAGCCTACTGGTCACCTCTCACTCCTGAATGCAGGGACCCTTCAACTCAACCTTTCAGCTATTTTAGGCTATTCTTAAGGACCTAGAAGTAGTCCTCTGTTGCCTATGTCATTCGGAAACTCAGGAGCTGAGTGGGAGTAAGGTGTCCTTCTGTGCTACTCCTGACAACCTGTCAGGCAACTCTGGAGTAAAAGGAAGCTCTGCAATGCTGTATGTGTCCATTAGCCTATGTGACCATATAGCCAGGGCCATGTATATGCTGGAGTGGGAGTAACGCACTCAGAGGTCTCCCAAGCAAACAGGGTCTTCTACATTCCTAGACTCCTTGAGTTATCTGGATTCTGCCCTACCCTCTGGCCATTCTATCCCTCTGACTTCGGGGGTGGGGGAGGGAGTGCTCTGGGATATTGCTCAGAGTATCATGACTCCACATGTCCCCTTTTCTTCTCTGACTTCTTCCATTCCTCTCCAGCCCATGAACACTTGATTTACTCTCCAGGATGAGAAAAACTGAATCAAAATGAGCACATATTGTTTTGTCAGCACTTGAATTGTGAAATTAAAAATGCTTTCATCTCATACTGTAGTTTTATACATGAATCTTAAAAGTCTACTTTTAGATAGTTATAAGATTTTTTAAAGAAATCTCTACACTCAATGTGGGGCTTGAACTTAGAACCCTGAGGCCAAGAGTCACATACTCTACTGACTGGACCAGCTAAGTGCCCCAAAAGTAGATTGTGTAATGCAGACTCGTTCTCTCCTTCCCCCTTCTCTCCTCACTCTGGTGTGCACAGTACACACAATGCTACCCTGGCTGATGCCTCAATGGGGGTAAAGCTAAAGGATACCTGGAAGTACTATGGGAAAATAATTTGTTGTTTCTTTATCAAAATATTACTCTACTGCACATGTAAATATTTGAATGCCATCTGGAAAGGGCTTTCTGCATCTATTAGATTCGTTGGAGATGCTAACAATGGCTGAATTGTGAATTCTTTATCACAGGCTATGGGACCTTAGGAGTCCAGGATTCACCAGAAGCTGCTGGAGAACATGGTGATGTGGTCTCTGCAGTGCTCAGTGCTGTGGTGGCTGCTCTGAGGACTCCTCTAGCAGCATGGTGGAGGAAATCTACATGGAAGAGAATGAGAGACTTGAAAAACTTGGCTTGGGGATTTAATCACACATGAGTAAATTTGTCATTTGTGTCTCTCCTTATTCTACCATACCATAAAGGAGAAAATAGGCAGTGTGGAGGTTAGAGGGCATTCTAGGAGTCTCCTTTCTCTGGACACTCTCCACACAGAGCTTCCAGAGACTGATGTAGACAGTGC
Source organism: Proteles cristata cristata (assembly GCA_017311185.1). Classification (NCBI taxonomy): domain Eukaryota; kingdom Metazoa; phylum Chordata; class Mammalia; order Carnivora; family Hyaenidae; genus Proteles; species Proteles cristata. Next base: position 381,283 of record JAESUZ010001175.1, on the reverse strand, counting down.
TGGGGACAATGGCTCATTTATCTTAATACAAGTCTTCTTAACCTCCTCATTCTGCCCATGGAGCCCTCAGCCCTCCATCCCCCTCAAATAAAGATATCAGTATTGATCTCTTTTTCTTCTTATTCCTTCAGACCTAAACTGACATTATAATTTAAGCTGGGCTGTTTCTACTTTCACTACAACTGCTCCAGGTTTGGATTGCATCTTCATCTGGGAAGATGCCTTCATCACCTCACCTAAGAAAGGAATTTTTACTGCAGCCAGTGATGGGTATTCTGGGTTCTGCCCTCAAGTCACATACCAGCTCCTCTCTTTTTTCAGGATAGCACTGAATGCCTAAAATCACCATGCTTCTTCCTAAAAGAGGAAAAGAGAAATAGAGAAGGTGGGTGTTAATGAGCTAGGCTTGATTGTTTCTGGGCTAATAAAGTCTAATATTTGGAAGGAATGTATAGAAGCAAGAAAATTGTGGATGAAGTTATGGAATTTGGGATATATCATAAGTACTTAGAATACTAAAAACAAACAAACAAAAACCTGGGTCTGTAATGTGAGTTTTCAGAGGCAGAGCATCCTCACCTCTCTGGGGCATTATATGTGACAATCTGTGCCTCACACACTAATCTTGTTGTTACAAGGCATCAGGGCATCATATCCACCCTGTTGTGTTTCTTCTAGCTGCTTGGATCTGGGGCCTTTGCTTGGACTCAAGGATGGTTTTAAGGACAGTGTCCATGCTCGTTCCTGTAGCAGAAAATGCCACTTTTAGATACACTACTCTGTAGTCACCTATTCCAAAGAACCCTGGGCCATCACTATTCAGCAAGGACCTCAGCAAAGTGACAAAAATGGTTTCCAAACAGTTTCCCAAAGGTGTGATGGCTATTTTTTTCTGGAGTTTGGAAGGATGATTGAACTGCCAGATTTTCAACAAGATGTTGACATTAGTTCTGTGTAGTCAAACGATCTGAACTGATGACAGAGTCAAATATCCATAATTCACAAAATGTTAGATTTTGTAAAGGACTGCAGAAATCTTTGATTATGACTCTTTTTGATGTTGAGGACTGTATAAGTTGGCTTGGGTTGCCATACCAAAGTACTGTAGAATGGGTGGCTTAAACAACAAACATTTATTTTTTCACAGTTCTGGAGGCTGGAAGTACAGAATTCAGGGGTTGACACAGTTGTTTCTCCTGAGGCCTCTCTCCTTGGTTCTCCTTGGTCACCTTCCCGTTGTGTCCTCATGTGGCCTTTTTTCCTTGTGTGTCCATAACTGGTGTTTCTCCCTCTTCTTATAAGGATACCAGTCACATTGGATTAGTGTTTTACCCTATGACCTCATTTAACTTTAATTACCCCTTTAAAGACACTATTTATTATAACCATGTTGGGGTTAGGGCTTCAACATAGGAATTTGGTGCAGCAGGGCATTTCATAACAATGACCCATTCTGCTAGTTCATGACTTAAAATAAGAAAGCATTACATTATCTGTTGGCTCTAAAATAATCAAGAGCATGAATATAATAGGCTAGACAGCACAGTGAAACATATTCAGGAATAAAATCAGACATATCAGAATTGAAGCTAGCCTCTGTAACCCACTGGCTGAGACAAAGCAAGTTACTTTGCCTCCCTGAGTGTCTATTTCTTCATTTGGAAAACAGTGGAAATGACATATATCCTTCAAGAAATGGGATATTAGAAATCATGTTTGCAAAATGAGCATTCACAAAACGGTGAACCATCGGCATCATTCTGAACACTCCATAGGATCCCAAGGTGCAAGCCCTCGGCCTCCCTGTGAGAAGCATTTACCTGGAGAGTTCCTGTACATTATGCTATGGGACCGTGCAACCCTGGATTCATTAGACTTGACATCTGAGCTAAAGACACATTCAGGGGCCTGACACACACTACTTTTCCTGTGAGAATATTATGGAAATTTTCTGTGGGATCCTAAATGAACATCTGATTTCCAATGAGAACTGGATCTACTGCTGAGCATGCACCCCTTGCTTCACCACATCTGCAAATATTCTAACATAAACTTCTTCACATGTGTCCTCCTGGAAAAGCTCTTTCTGTACCTTACAGCCTGGAAAATTTTTAGTTAAAAATTAATAGATGACACATGATAGATAGATATCCATAATGATGGGAAGGGCTACATAAGGGACTTACTCAAGGTTGTAAACTAGAACATGGATTATATGGTGCTACATTGAAATTCCTATCACTGGGGTAATGTTCTACCAGGATGCCAGACTGAGGAAGGAAAGGGGGAAGCTGAGGTTACTGGTAACAATGACAAAGGAGGCTACACATGGGGCAGGAACAACTATCTCTGGAAATAAAAACAGTGAACTTAAGATTCCAGACAAAACAGAGAAAAAGGCTATACATTTACTCCTATGCTTGAAACAACTAATTTTTTAAATAGACAAAATAAATGAAAGAGTGGTTTTATGTCACTAGACATGAGACAGCAAAGGATAGTAAGCCCTGACAGATGGGAAATGAAAGAAGTAGTCCCTACAATTGCCTTGTGTTTCCAGTCTACAACACAGAGAGGTGCAACTAAGGCAGATCCAAGAAGATTACTTGAATGGAGGAGACAGAACTGATATTTCAGGAGTACCAGGAACATAGAGTACACACCACAGAGTACCAGAGAGGAGAGAGCTGCAAAAAGTCCTTCCTGATTGGCTAGTAGAATATAATCAAGGTATGCATATGAAGAAACTACCAGAGGCTGTAGCAAGAACCTCCTAAAAGGATCAAAAGGAACAGTGCCTGCATTCACATTGGCAAAAAATCATATCTGTTCCTCCCACCATATTGATGGATAATTTATAGGGTATTAGCTAGAATCCTAAGAACAGACTGTCTCACTTATAGGTGATAATTAACCCTATATTGAATACAAGATCCTGTCTAGCAAATCTTAAAATTAGAGGCCTAAAGTATCAAGCTGTTTCCATGTAACCTAATGGCAAACTGAACCCAAGAATCTTTGTAGGGGTGCCTGCCTGGCTTAGTCTGTAGAGCATGTGACTCTTGATCTCAGAGTTATGAGTTCAAGCCCTACTTTGGATATGGAGCCTACTTTAAAAAAAAATTTGTAGGAATACAAAAAAGTCCATCAAATAACAAGATAAAATTCACAATGTCAGATAAGAAAAACAATCAGACATGTAAAAAAAAATCAGGAAAATGATATGTAGCAGATACATTAGAATTAGCAGAAAAGAACATTACAATTGTTATTACAACTCTATTCCAGATGTTCAAAAAATTTAGAGACATTACCCAAATAAAGTTTCTAAAAACATAAATGACAAGTTTGAGATGAAAAATGCAATATGCTACATAAATTAAGGCATGTTTGGGGCGCCTGGGTGGCTTAGTCGGTTAAACGTCCGACTTTCGCTTGGGTCATGATCTCGCGGTTTGTGGGTTCGAGCCCCGCATCGGGCTCTGTGCTGACTGCCAGCTCAGAGCCTGGAGCCTGCTTCAGTCTGTGACTCCCTCTCTCTCTGACCCTCCCTTGCTCATGCTCTCTCTCTCTCTCTCTCCTAGAAATAAATAAAACATTAAAAAAAAAATTTAAAAAAATAAAAAAATAAAAAAAAAATAAATTAAGGGCATGTTAGACATTGCAGGATAACAGATTTGTAGATTTGAAGACAATAGATACCATCCAAGAACGAACATATACAGGAAAAAAAAAAGTAATGAATGAAAAGAGCATCAATGAGCTGTAGAACAAACTTTAAGTGGTGTAATATGTATGTAATTGGTATTCATAGAGGAGGAAGCATCTGAAGAATTAACAGCCAAAAACATTACAAATATGATAAAATCATAAACCCAAAGATCAAAGGTGTTTAACAAATTCCAAGCATAGGCCACATGAAAAATAATTACATATAGGCACATCATAATCAAATTACTCAAAACCCCTGATAAAATCTTAAAAATAGTCATAAAAAAAAGACTTGTCATATACATGGGAACCAAAAGCAGGATGACAGTAAACTTCTCATTAAAAATCAACACACACACACACACACACACACACACACACACACACAAGACCAAGGCAAATAATAAGACAGGAGAAATGTTTAAAGTACTGAAAGAATTGAAAACTGTCAACGTAGATTCCTATATCCAGAGAAAATGTATTTCAAGCCCGGCGATTAATTTTATGATTATTGTTCTAAATTCTTGTTCAGTAATGTGGCTTATCTGTTTTGAGCAGTTCTCTAGCTGTCATTTCATCCTGGAGTTTCTTTGGAGGAGAGTTCTTCTGTTTCATCATTTTGGTTAGCTTTCTATCTCTTGTTACTTTTAAAAGCTTGCTGTACACTCGGCCCATGCGAGTTCTGCTGTATTAGAGAGGGCTCTTTTGACTGTTCAGGGCCTATCTGTTCAGGAAGTGTTCTTTGGATGATGTCTCTTGGTTTCTCTTGAGCGTTTGGTTATTTTGTTTCCCTACAGGTAGTGGTATTTGGGACTCTCCACCATGTGTAGTTTGGCTTGTTTCTTGAGGCAGACGCACTTATGAGGTTTCCTTCCCAGTGTACTCTGTCTCTTTCTCTTCCCAAACTCCTATGGCTCAGTGTCCTACGACTTCAGGCCTTCTCTGTTTGAGAGATGGGTGCAGGTGCAATGTACGGAGCTTCCTACTTCTCCACCAGAAAATGCATTTCTCCCAGAAAATGCATTTCAAAAGTGAAAATAGGGGCACCTGGGTGGCTCAGTCAGTTAAGTGTACGACTTCAGCTCAGGTCATGATCTTACGGTTTGTGGATTTGATCCCCACGTCGGGCTATGTGCTGACAGCTAGCTCAGAGCCTGGAGCCTGCTTCAGATTCTGTATCTCCCTCTCTTTCTGACCCTGCCCTGCTCACACTGTCTCTCTCTCTCTCAGAATTAAATTAAGAAAACATTAAAAAACAAAACAAAAAACTAAAAAAAGTGAAAATTAAAAAAAGACATTTTCAAACATATAAAGCCAAAATAATTCATTATCATATAAAAGGAAGTCCAAAAGGCAGAAGAAATATAGAAATATAGATCTACACAACTAAGAAAGGGACCCGAAATGGTAACTGCATTGGGTAAATATACAAGATTATTCATTATTTAATTCTCTTAAAAAAAAAGATTGTTTAAATAATAGTAATGGTAATACACTATAGGGTTTATAAAATCCATAAAATCATATGGATGACAGTAATAGCACAAAAGCCAGGATAACTAAAAAACATATGCTTGTATGGTTCTAATGTAATATTTGAAGTGTTATTACATCACTTGAAGATATACTACGATAGGTTAAAGATGTATTCTATAAATCCTAAAGAAATCACTGAACAACAAAGACCTATAACTGATATTCCAAGGTGTTAGAGTGGAATCATAAATAATGCTTATTTTACCTAAGACAGAAGAAATAGAAAAAAGAGGAACAAAGTACAGAAGAGATAAACAGAAAAAATAGCAAGATTGAAAGCTAATTATATCAATTATCATAGTAATTTTAAAGGGTCTAACCACTCTGATTAAAAGTTGCAGATTGTTGGAGGAGGGGCAAGATGGCGGAGAAGTAGGGAGCTCTGTGCATTGCACTCGCTCCCATATCTCACACGGAAAAGAGCTGAAGCCATAGGAAACCTTACAGAACCCAAGAGATTGGGAGAAAAAGGATGCAGAAACCACTGAGAAAGCCTTCTAATGTGAGTGTGAACTGGGGAAGATAAAACCTGGCCGGGATAGGAGACTCGAGGGATGGGGGCGATCCCCCTCTGTGGGGAGTGAGAGGGGAAAAAGAGAGTCTGAAACTACTCAAGATATGGTCCCTGTTGCTGGAAAACAGAAAAACCTCCGCTCAGGGCACAGAAGGACCGTGTGTGCCAAATCCCTGCGTGCCAGGTCCCGGTGCACTAACTCGTCCTGGAGGGGCTGCGCGTGCGCACATGGCTCCTTTGTACTCCTGGCTCAGCTGGATCCCTGGAGGAACCGCGCACATACCTCCGTGCTCCTAGCTGGCTAGAACTCTAGAGGGAAGGCGAAGGACTTAAAACTGGGAGATTTGCCTGCGAGCTCGTGTTTCGGGTGAGGAGACACAGAGGGACCTGGTTTCCCTCTCTCCAGTGGGCCTTCTCGCCAACCCGACCTGCAGGAGAAGGGAGCAGTGATTCTGGCTCCACACCCAGGGCTAGGCAAGAGGCTTGGAACTGCCCCGAGGGGATCGCCTGCGAGGTTGTGTGTAAGGCAATTTCTGTGGGGCGCGCAGACTGGGACTTGGAAACTAGGCCTGTCCTGGGTTAAAGAGCATGACCCACTTTGGCTGCGACCCGGCACGGGGAGTTTACACACCGAAAAAAGCAAGGTGCAGCGCTTGGGTCAAGAAGGGACTGGAGCACCGCCACTCCCCACAACCTCCAAGGCAAAACTCTTGCCTGACGCATTGAATCACAACATGCCCATCCCTGCTAGAGAGCTGCCCTCCTCCTTTTTTTCCTCTTTTTTTTTCTTTTTTCTTTTTCTTATTCTCTTTTTCCCAGAACACTGACCTGATTAACTCTGGTCACCAGCTTGCTTAAACAGTCATATCAAGTCCATTCTGTAGATGTAAATTCTACACCTACTGACCTTTTCATCTCTTTCTCTCAGAGTAATTAGTCTATATAGTATCTCTGGATAACACCAGTGTCCTTCTCTCACCTATCCAACCATATTCCACCCTTTAGCTCTTTGAAAAAAGCTTTTTATCCCTTCTGCCGGTTCATTCTATTTCCAATTGTGCCTCATCCCTGCTCTGTCTTCTCCCTCTTTCTCTATGCTCTTCAACCAGCACTGCATACACCCAGCTATTTATTTGTAGCTGGGAAATCCGGTTATATGCTTTAAACCGTTCTTTGTCCATCAGTTTTCTTCTTTTTTCCTTTTCTTTTCCCCTTTTTGACCCGTTTATGTATTTTTTATTCTCTATTTGCCTTCCCTCCTCCATCTTTTCTCTTAACTTTTTCGTTTTCCCTCTCGGTTTGCATGTTAGGTACAATGCATTTATCTGTGCGTTTGTGTGCCTCTGCTCCCTGTGTGTTTGTCTGTCTGTTTTCTTCTCCAGGGCTACCACAAGAAACAAGCCAAAGAACACATGGTGAGGAGTCCCAAATATCACTACAAGTATGAAAATAAAATAATGTTGGTCTCTCAACAAGAGAGACCAAGAGATACCATTCAAAAAACACACTCTGAAAGGATAGGCTCAGGACAGTCAAAGAGACTTCTTGGATACAACAGCACTCACAGGTGCAGAGAGCATAACAAGTCTTTAAAACTAACAAGAGACAGAAAGCTAACTAAAATGATGAAACAAAAGAGCTCTCCTCCAAAGAAATTCCAAGAAGAATTGTCAGCTAATGAACTGCTGAAAACAGATATAAGCACCATAACTGAACAAGATTTTAGAATAATAATGGTAAAATTAATAGCTGGGCTTGAAAAAAACATAGGGGACATCAAATAAACGATGGATACAGACAGAATGGAAAATAAAAATAGGCATGAAGAATTTTAAAATGCGATAAATGAGATACATAATAAATTAGAGACCTCCAATGCACGGATTGAAGAGGCAGAAAGGAGAATAAGTAATTTAGAAGACACCATTATAGAAAAACAAGAAGCTGACCAAAAAAGAGACAAACTGATCCAGGAACAGGAAAGAAGAGTTCGAGAGCTCAGTGACATGGTCAAACGCAACAATATCCATATCATAGGAATCCCAGAAGAGGAAGAGAGAGGGAAAGGTGCTGAAGGAGTCCTGGAACAAGTTATAGCAGAGAACTTTCCCGACCTGGGGAAGGAAGTAAATGTGGAAATACAAGAGGCTCAGAGGACTCCCCTCAGACATAACTTGAATCAATCTTCTGCACGGCATATCACAGTAAAAATGGCAAAATACAAAGACAAAGAGAGAATTTTGAAAACAGCTAGGGAGAAAAGGGCCCTAACATACAAAGGAAACCTATCAGAGTGGTGACAGACCTACCTACTGAAACTTGGCAGGACAGAAAGGAATGGCAGGAGATATTCAATGTGATGAACAGGAAAAATATGCAGCCAAGAATCCTCTATCCAGCAAGCCTGTCATTCAAAATACAAGGAGACATATAAGTCTTTCCAAATAAACAAAAATTGAAAGAATTTGTCACCACTAAGCCAGCCCTACAAGAAATCCTGAGGGGGACACTCTGAAAGAAAGGTTGCAAGGAACAAAGACCCAGAGACACCACCACAAACATGAACCCTACAAAGGACACAAAGACTCTAAACCCACATATTTCAATAATAACACTGAATGTAAATGGGCTGAATGCTCCAGTCAAAAGACATAGGGTGGCAGAATGGATTAAAAAACAAAATCCATCTATATGCTGTCTACAAGAAACTCATTTTAGACGGGAAGATACCTACAGATTAAAAGTAAGGAGATGGAGAAATATATATCATGCTACAGGAAATCAAAAGAAAGCCGGGGTAGCGATACTTATATCAGACAAACTGGACTTTAAATTAAAGACAATAACAAGTGATGAAGAAGGGCATTACATAATAATTACAGGATCTATCCATCAGGAAGAAATAGCAATCATAAACGTCTATGCACCGAATATGGAGGCACCTAAATATTTAAAACAATTAATCACAAACAGAAACAAGCTTATAGATAAGAATGTGCTAATAGTAGGGGACTTTAATACTCTGCTTACAGCAAAGAATAGGTTAACCAGACAGAAAAATCACTAAAGAAATAATGGACTTGAAAGACACATTGGACTAGATGGATCTGATGGATATATTTAGAACTCTACATCCTGAGGGCAGGGAATTTACTTTCTTCTCAAGTGCGCATGGCACATTTTCCAAGATAGACCACATACTGGGACATAAAGCAGCCCACAATAAATATAAAAGAATTGAGATCATAGCATGCACACTCTCAGATCATACTGCTTTGAAACTTATAATCAATCACAGGAAGAAGTCTGGAAAACCTCCAAAAACATGGAGGTTAAAAAAGACACTACTAAAGAATGAATGGGCCAATCAGGCAATTAGAGATGAAATTAAAAAATATACGGAAAAAAATGAAAGTGAAAACACAACAATCCAAACTCTATGGGATGCGGCAAAGGCAGTCCTAAGAGGAAAGTACATTGCTCTCCAGGCCTATTTCAAGAGATTAGAAAAAGCGCGAGTCCAAAATCTAACAGCTCACCTAAAGGAACTAGAGGCAAAGCAACAAGAACCCCCTAAACCCAGTAGAAGAAGAGAAATAGTAAAAATCAGAGCAGAAATAAACATAGAGACCAAAGAAACAATTGAACAGATCAATGAAACCAAGAGTTGGTTTTTTGAAAAATTAAACAAAATTGAAAAACCCCTAGCCAGGGTTCTCAAAAAGAAATGAGAGAGCACCCCAAAAGACAAAATTATGAACGAAAATGGACTTATTACAACAAACCCCTCAGAAATACAAGCAATTATCAGGGAATACTATGAAAAATTATATGCCAACAAATTCGACAACTTAGATGAAATGGACAGACTGCTAAACACACACTCAGTACCAAAATTCACATGGAAGAGATAGGAAATCTGAACAGACCCATAACCAGTGAAGAAATCAAATCAGTGATCAAAAATCTCCCAACAAGTAAGAGCCCTGGACCTGATGGCTTCCCTGGGGAATTCTACCAGATGTTTAAAACGGAATTCATCCCAATTCTTCTTAAGCTATTCAAAAAAATAGAAATCGAAGGAAAACTCACGGACTCATTTTATGAAGCCAGCATCACTCTGATTCCCAAGCTAGACAGAGATCCAGCAAAAAAAAAGAGAACTACAGGCCAATATCCTTGATGAAACTGATGCAAAATCCTCAACAAGATCCTTGCAAATCGAATTCAACAGCACATAAAAAGAATTAGCCACCAAGATCAAATGGGATTCATTCCTGGGTTACAGGGCTGGTTCAACATTCGCAAATCAATCAATGTGATACGTCACATCAACAAAAGAAAAGATAAAAACTATATGACCTGTCGATAGATGCAGAAAAAGCATTTGACAAAATACAGCATCCCTTCTTTTAATAAAGACTCTAGAGAAAGTCGGGATAGAAGGAACTTACTTAAGCATCATAAAAGCCATCTATGAAAGGCCCTCAGCCTAAGTGTCCATCAATGGACGAATGGATCAAGAAGATGTGGTTTATCTATACAATGGAATACTACATGGCAATGAGAAAGAATGAAATCTGGCCATGTGTAGCAACATGGATGGACCTTGAGGGTGTTATGCTGAGCGAAATAAGTCAGGCAGAGAAGGACAAATATCATATGTTTGCACATATAGGAGGATTAGGAGGAACTTAACGGAGGAACAAGGGGGAGAAGAAGGGGGAAATGGTGGGGGAAAGGGAGAGAGGCAAACCATGAGGGACTCAAATGCTGAGAACAAATTGAGGACTCACGGGTGTGTGGGGCGAGGGGGGAGATGGGCATAGAGGAGGGCACTTGTGGGGATGAACACTGGGTGTTATATGGAAACCAACTTGACAATAAACTATTTGTTAAAAAAAAGTTGGAGATTGTTAGATTAGATAAAATATTCAAGATCTGACTATATTCTGTCTACAAAAACAGAGTGAGAGAGAGAGAGAAAGAGACAGACATAAGAAGAGAGGCCACATTTTACATAGAAAGATGCACAGCATGTGAAAGAAAAAGTATAATTATATACCATATTAAAAATAATCTAAATAATACTATATATTTTCAATTAATATCAGAAGTAGTTTATTTTGTACCACAGAATATTGCTACCAAAAATAAGCTTATTTAACGATGAGAAAAGGGTCAATTCAAGAGGACATGACAATCTTAAAAATGTATGCAACCATCAATGCAGACTCAAAATACATGAAGCAAACACTAATAGAACTGACTATAGGGAGATGTAGCAAATCCACAATTACAGTCAGAGATTTAAATAATTATTAATATTTATTAATTCTTAAGAATTAATGGAACTCAGTAAGGATAAAAAAGACTTTAATAACACTATTAACCAACTTTTCCTCTTTGACACACAAAACATTCCAATAACCAACATCAGAAATTTTTTTTCATGTGCAATGGAAACAGAATATTAACCAACATAGATCATATTCTGGGCCCTAAAACAAAGAGTCAATAAATTCAGAAAGATTTAAATCGAACAAAGTATGTTCTTTAGCCATAAAATATTAAACTAGAAGTCAATAATAGAAATATCTCTGTGGGAAAAATTCCTAAATATTGGTATCAATTTACAGATTTGTAAATAACACATAGGTCTGAGAAAAATAAGAATGGAAATTAGGAAGTATTATGAACTGAATTCAAATGAAAATTCAACATGTAAATTTGTGGGCTTCCATTTCAATTATTTTAGAAAAGGAAGTTCTCAAATCAATGACCAGAGTCCATCGGAAAGAAAAAAGAGCAAACAAAATGGAATATATACAGAAGAAATGGAATTAAAAAGTAGAAACTATGTAACAGGAAAACAACTGAAAGAAAACAAATCCATGAAATCAAAAGTCAGTTGTTTTAGAAACTCAATAAACTGATAAACCTCTAACCAGATTGATCAGAAAAAATGAAAGTGCATGTTACTAGAGCATCACAGATGAACCATGTGACATTACTACAGATTCTATAGATATTAAAAAAACATATGGATTATTACTAACAATTTTATATCAATCAGTTTGACAAGGTAGATGAAATGGACAAATTTTTGAAATATTTGAAACTAGAAAATTAACTTAAGAAAAAGTAGATAACGTGAAATGTCCCCTTTCAAGGAAATTGTAATTATACTTGACATCCTTGTAAAGCAAAAGACAAATAAATGCCTTGCATACCTAAATATCTTCACTGAGGAATTTAAGCAAGAAATAATATTAATTCTACAAAAATTACACACTCTTACATGAAATTAAAGAGGAAGGAATACTTCTCAATTCATTCTATGAGACCAGAATTACTCTGATATGAAAACCAGGTGAAGACATTACAAGAAAACTACAGACCAATGTCTTTCATGAATGTAAACACAAAATCCCTTCACAAAATACAAGAAAACTGAACTTAGCAACATGTAAAAGAGAGCAGATATATAGCCAGTTTGGATTTATCCTACCAATGCAAAGTTGATTTAACATCTGAAAATCAATTAATTAACACAACATGCATTCCAGTTATTTCACAGGTAGGTATTTATTCACCCAAGAGAAACCAAAGCATATATTCATATAAAAATTTGTGTATGAATTTTGATAGCAGCTATATTTATAATAGCCAAAACCTGTAAAATCCCAAATTCACACCAATAATTGAATAATCAGGCTGTGGTATATTCCTACATGGGAATATTACTTAGCAACAAAAGGGAATGGATTAATGATACATGCAACAACATAAATGAAGCTCAAAATACTTACGCCAAGTAAAAGAGAATTTTATTTAAATTCTACAAAACACAAACTAGTGTATAGTGACATATGATCAGTGGTTCCCTGTGGATAGGGCAGAATGAATAGGTATGGGAGGGAGTGATTACAAAGGGGCACAAAACAATTTGGGGAGACATAATATTTATTTACAATCTTGATTGTGGTGCTGGTTTAACAGGTGTATTCATAGTTAAAACATATTGTACACTTCAAATATATGCATATTACTAGATGCCAATTATACCTCAATAAATCTATTTTATAAAAAGGAAATAAACTTTAAAAAGAGGAAATAAGTCATTTGAATCAGAAGTTAAATACCTACTCCTAGGGAAAAAAAAATATCACATGGCTTCTGTTTCCACTTAAGATATAAAAAGTCACCAGCAATATAGAAAGTATAATTAAGAAACCAAATAACCTGCAATATCAGTTTCCAAAACCCATGAGAAAATTAAGAATGCAAAGAAACCTAAATGAACTAGAATCCAAATAATAACAGTCCCCTCTTCTATGCCCCTCCTTACAAAGGAGACATAATTTTGTTAAGATTTAATATTATCAAGATAACAAACATCCCTAAATTGATCTATAGATTTAACACAATTCTAAACAAAATTCTAGAAATTTTTTGAAAGAAATTGATAAGTTAATATTAAAATGTACATGAAATGCAATAAACTTTTATGAAGATAAATAAAAAATTTTGGAAAATGTATTCTATCTGACTTCAAGACTTCATATAAGACAACATTAATCAAGACAATGTGGCATTAGCATGAAGATAGACAAACAGATATATAGAACAGAGTCTAGATTTGAGTTGTGACACTGGCTCCAAGGCAATTAAATGTGGAAAAACTATTAAATGAAGAATGCAGGAACAACTGGAAAGCCATTAGCAGTAAAAGGAACATCAACCATTACCTTATACCATAAAAAAACTAACTCCAAATGGATCAGACACCTAAAGTGAAAATCCAAAGTTATAAAACTTCTAGAAGAAAACAGAATGTCTATGTAGTGTTGGGGTAATAAAAGTTTTCTTAGATGCAACATAAAATGGCAAATTGTAAAATATAACAACATACATATATGCACAGAATTTTACCAAAATACAAATGTTTTGCCTTTCAAAAAGCAAAGAAAATTATTAGGAATATTAAAAAGGCAAGAGAGAAAATACTTGCAATAAATATATCAGACAAAAGACTTGTATTCAGAAGATAGAGTTTTTAAAAAACCAACAACAAAAACAAACTAATAATAATGTAAGGAAAATATTTGAACAGGCACGTCACAAATAAAAGTATAAATAGCCAGTAAGTACATAAAAATATACTTAATAATATAAATTTTCAAGGAAATATAAAACCACAATAAGATACCACTTCATGACCATTAGAATAACTAAAATAACAATAATTAAAATTTTTAAAAAACTGATGTTACCAAGTGTTATGAGAATAGGGATAAGTAGAGATACTCATATAGTGCTGGAGGGAAAATAAAATGATATACCTCCTTTGGAAAACAATTTGATGGCTTACTAAAACTTTAAACATGCACCTACCATATGAACCAACACACTACTTTTGGTTATTTATCCATCCAAGAGAAATAAAATTATATGCTCACACAAAAATCTACAGATAAATGTATATGACAATTTTATCTGTAATAGCAAAATAAATACTGGAAATAAATGCCCATCAACAAATGGATGGATAATAAATTGTAGAGTATCTATACAATGGAATATTACTCAGTAACTTATGCAATGCAAAAGAATCTCAAAATTATTATGCTATGTGAAAAAGTAATGTAAAAATGAATATTGTAAATGCATATACAAAATCAAGAAAATCCAAACTTACATGCAGTGACATGCAGTGTTTGCATGCAGACAGTGGTGGAGGGAGAATTTGGGGGCAATGGTTTCCATAGGTGTATATATGTCAAAACTGACTTTTAAGTACATGTACTTTAGTACACTTCAATTCCACTTTAAGTGCATGTACTTTAATATACTTCAACTATTCCTCATAAGTAAACAATTCTACTCAAAAATAACAGAAAGAGATCCCAGTGGCCAACGATTGGAACAATTAGAGAAACAAATTAAGGAGTTTTGGATTATAGCCAATATATAAAATGTGTCCATGTGTCTACACAGAGATAAATAAATGGCTAAAAAATTAATTATTGGAAGAGAAGAGAAAAATATTCTGTGCAAAAGAATTCCAAATAATTTATGTAGACACTCTACCCTGAAAAAAGTGAAGTATAACTCTCTACTCCCTATGTGTAGGCTGTACATAGTACATTGTTTCCAAAAAGTACAGTACAGTATGGAAAGGGGAAAAAAATAATAGTAACTTTTCAGTTGAGAAACCTGACAAAAACCATCTTAGCCAGGTGATCAAGGTCAACATTAACAGTGATAAATCATGTTGATATTATGTACCTTTGATCAGATATAATGAAACTGGTACTTTATCTCTGTAAAAATTCATAATCCCAGTCTATTCAGGAAGGTAAATAAAGACAACTTTCAATAAAGAACCATGCTATAAAATACTTGACCAATGCTCAAGTCAAAGTCGTCAAAAACAAGGAAAGTCTGAGAAACTATCACAAATGAGAGAAACCTAATGAGACCTGAAAATTAAATATAATGTGGCATCGTATGATCATGAGATCCTAGTACTAAAAGTAAATAAATAAACAATGGACTTCAATTAAAAATAGTATATCAACATTCATTTATTGATAAGAAATGGTCTATATTAATGTAAGATGTTAATAATTGGGGAAACTGAGTTTGTAGTGTATGGGAACTATAGTAACATCTGTCTAAAATGAAATCAGGGGTTTCTGGGTAGCTCAGTTGGTTGAGCATCTGACTCTTAATTTCAGCTCAGGTCATGGATCTCAGGGTCATGGGATCAAGCCCTGCATCAAGCTAACAGTGTAGAGCCACCTTAGGATCCTCTCTCCCTCTCTCTCTGTGCCTCCCCTACTCATACTCACCGTCTCCCTCAAAATAAATAAACATTTAGAAAATCATAAGAGAAGTTAAAAAGAATGATAATGAAAGCTCAGTATATCCAGATGTGGGGATTGCTGTTAATGGTGTACTTAGAAGAAGATGTATCTATTTAAATATTTATATTATATAAAGTATTTTTAATTACAAAAAGGGTAAAAATATGAGTTAGGTGGAAAGAAGGAAATAATAATGATAAGAGCAGAAATCAATGAAATAGAAAATGGACAATGGAAAAAGCTAACTCCATGAAAAGACTTTAAAAATTCTAACACCTGAGGGATAGATGAAGCACAAAAAAGTGAAAAAAGCAAAAATTACTAATATCAGTAAAGAAAGAGACATCACTATAGATTCTTCAGACGTAAAAGAGATAGTAAGGAAATATTAAAAACTTTATTTTTTATTTTTCAACTGAGATGAAACTCTGTAAAGTAAAAAAAAAATTACATGGTACGAAATATAAAGTCTGGAATTACTGGATTAGATGGTGTTTCTAAATTTTTTCAGGAACCGCCATATAAATATAGAGAACAAACCAATGATTTCCAGAGGGAAGAGAGGAATAGGTAAACAAAGTATGGCTTCATAAGAGCTAGACAAAGGCAAAATAAATGTTTACCACTTTAATTCAGTATTATACTGAATCTCCAACCCAGTATATTAAGACAATAAAAAGAAATAGCATAAATAGTGGATATAAAAAGTAAAATTGGTGCACCCACCTGGCTTAGTTGGCTAAGCCAAGTCCGACTCTTGATTTCAGCTTGGGTCATGATTTTGCAGTTTGTGGAATCAAACCCCATGTCGAGCTCTGTGCTCCCAGCTCTCTCTCTCTCTGTCTCTCTCTCTCTCTCTCTCTGTCTCTCTCTCTCATTCTCTGTCAAAATAAATAAATAAATAAATAAATAAACCTTAAAAAAAAACAAAATTGCCTTTACTCACAGATAATGTGAATAGCTTTGTAGAAAATCCTAAGAAATCCATAACAAGAAGAAAAAAAAAACACCTAATGAATGAATTTAGCAAGGTTGCAGCACACACCAGGTCAATATATAAAATCAAGTGTATTCTTTATACCAGCAACATGTAATTGAAAAATTAATGCTTACATATCATTCACAATAGTTAGGGATAATTAGAAATAAATACTTATGGATACATTTAAAAAATTATATGTAAAACCTATACACTGAAAACTATATAGCATGTTTAAGAGAAAAAATACCTCAATAAATATATTATGTATCGTATTAATGGGTTGGAATATTCCATATAGTTAAGATATTTTTTCTTTCAAAGTAATCTATAGAATCAAAGACAACTCTAGTAAAAATCCAAACAGTCTTTTGGTAGAAATTAAACAAACAGATTCTCAAATTGGATAGAAATATGAAAGACCTAGGATTGACGAAATAAAATCTTTAATTAGAAAAAGGAATTTTCTGGGCTCCTGGGTCGCTCAGTTGATTGAGGATCTGACCTGAGTTCCCATAGATTCCCTGACATGTAGCAAGAGCAGAAATATACAGCTGCATTTGAGATTTGTAGCCTCCTTTGTTATATCATACAACCCAGCCTATCCCAATATCCTCCAACTAATTTTATGAATTTAGCATAACTTTGATACTGTACGCAGGGAGATCATGAGAAAAAAACATTATAGGCCAATCTCATTCATGCACATGAATGCCATTATCCCAAATAAAACTTTAATAAAAAAGATCTAACAGTTTATGGGTTAACATTAGAAAAGCAGTTACCTATTAAAGGAGAAAAAACGATTCAATGAAAACAGAAAAGATAATTTTTTAAATGTCAGCACCAGAAAGCAGACCAGTATTTGCCTGGGGAAGGAAGAGGGAAGACCAAGGAGGACATGAGGAAGAGACAACCAAGAGCCACAAGAAAATTGGGGGTGATGGAAACATTTGTCTTGGTCATGGTGATGGTTTTTTGAGTATATGCAATAAACCATACATGAAAACTTGTCAAATTGTACTCTTTAAATGTGATCAATTATTGTATGTTAATCATACCTCAGTAGGACAGTTTTAAAAAGTCATGCATTATAAACAGTCTTAGTATAAAAAGAAATAGAAGGAATTACCTTAAACTGTAGGTCTCCTTTATCTTTCCATCAATTTCTCATAGTTTCTAAAATTGCACTGGATTATTATCTCTTGACAGTTTTTCCCCACCATTTCTGACACTGGTTTTTTGAGATTATCTTATCTCCTAAGATGGTTGCATATGTTGTTCAAGTGTTTTCAGTTTATGATCTTAGTTGCTGTTTTTATCAGCAGATCCAAGGAGATTCCAGATCTATGCTGCTGACTTCTCCCCAGTCTCCTCTGCTCACCTGACAGTTGTTATTGAGTGTCCAGTGTCAACGGGTCAAAGACACGCCTGTCAATGGCATCTATACATGACCTCTCCTATTCTGAGAATGACTACAATTCAGGGTCACATCTCTGTCCTTCCCAACACACTGAGTATGAGGAGAGGATATCTCTTGTTTTCTCACCTTCTAGGATATTTCACCCACACGAAATAATTCATTTCCATTCTTTTGAATTGGAGATTCTTTTACAATTCTTTTGGTCCTCTTTTCCTACCCCAGCCCCCAAGCAATACTACACCATGGTGGTGGTTGCAGCAGAGGCAACTCAAGCCAGGCAACCATCTAAAATGCTCATAGAGATGACTCTTCTCTCTGACTAGAAGAGATGTGTTCTTAAGAGTGTATAGAGGTCTCTGTTGCTACTTTTTTCCTTCTCTATACTCCTGCAAGCTGGCCCTTAATGGAGATGTAGTTGTGATAAGTATATGGCAGAAGAGGGAGATTAGAGTCCTAGTTTCATCACTGGAAGACCAAGAAGGAAGGCCCCAGAAAGTTGGACAGAGTAAAGAAGATTGTGCAGAAAAGGGAAATCAAGAAGACTAAACTCAAAAAGTTGTATATAAATTCCCGAATAGTTCCATATCTACCTATAACAAAAATGAATTTATAGTTAATTTAATTGTTAACAAAATTCGGTTCTCCAATCCATAGATATGAATTATCTATCCATTTATTTAGATCTTCTTTGAATTTTTCAGCAATGCTTTATAATTTTCTGTGTAAAAGTTCTCTACATATTTTGTTAGAATCATATGTAAGTATTTTATTTTTTAGAGTTATTGTTTTTTATTTTTAAATATTGTTTATTATTTTTAAATTTTAACTGTTCTTTGCTGAACTATAAGAAGTCAGTTGACTCTTGTACATTAATCTGGTATTGTGTAACCATGCTATACTTGCTCCAGGAGTATTTTTGATGATTCTTTGGAATTTTCTACATCTACTAATAGAGACAGTTTTATTTTTTTTCTTTCCAGTCTGTATAGATTTTATTCTCTGTTTTTTGTCCTATTGAACTACCCAGGACTTCCAGTATAATGTGGAATAGGAATCATAAAAGAGAATTTCCTTGCCTTTTTCTTGATTTTAGGGGGAAACATTCAGTTCCTCACCACTAAGTATGATATTAGCTATAGGTTTTTTGTGCATGTTCTTTATCAAATTGGGGGAGTTTCTCTCTATTTCTAGTTTGCTATTGTTGACAATACTGCTATAAACATTGGGGTGCACTAATTCCATTCGAATTAGTATTTTTGTATCCTTTGGTAGTAGTTAGTTGCTGGCTCCTATGGTAGTTCAATTTATAACTTTTTGAAGAACCTCCATACTGTTTCCCATAGTGGCTGAACCAGTTTGGATTCCCATCAACAGTGTAAGAGGGTTCCTCATCCTTGCACACACCTGTTATTAATTTTAGCCATTCTGACTGGTATGAGGTGATATCTCATTGTAGTTTTGATTTATATTTCCCTGATGATCAGTGATATTGAGCATCTTTCATGTGTCTGTTGGCCATCTGTATGTCTTCTTTGGAAAAATGTCTATTCATGTCTTCTGCCCATTTTTAAAAATTGGATTATTAGTTTTGTTGGGGTGTCAAATTTTATAAGTTCTTTATATATTTTGAACACTAACCCTTTATCGGATATATCATTTGCAAATATATTCTCCCATTCCACAAGTTGCCTTCTAGTTTTGTTGACTGTTTCCTTCACTGTCCAGAAGTTTTTATTTTGATGAAGTCCCAATAGTTTATTTTTGCTTTTTCCCCATTGTCTCAGGAGAAATCTCCAGTAAGAAGCTGCTGCAGCTGATGTCAAAGAGGTTCCTGCCTGTGTTCTCCTCAAGGATTTTAATGGTTTCCTGTCTCACATTCAGGTCTTTAATCCATTTTGAATTTAGTTTTGTGAATGGTGTAAGAAATATTACACAGCCATAAAGAATAATGAAATCTTGCCATTTGCAATAATGTGGATGGAGCTAGAGAGTATTATGCTAAGTGAAATCAGCCAAAGACAAATATCATATGATTTCACTCCTATGTGGAATTTAAGAAACAAAACAAATGAACATAGGGGGAAAAAAGAAGAGAAAAACCAGGAAACAGACTCTTAACTATAGAGAACAAAGTGATGGTTAACAGGGGAATTGGGTAGGGAGATGAGTTAAATAGGTGATGAGGATTAAGGATTGCAACTTGTATTGATGAGCACCAGGTGTTGGATGTAAGTAATGAATCACCAAACTCTACATATGAAACTAACATTGCACTATAAGTAGTTGGAATTTAAATAAAAACGTTGGGAAAAAAGAGAGAGGCAAACCTAGAAGCTGACTTTCAACTATAGAGAAGAAAATGATGGTTACAAGATGGAATGTGAGTGGGGGCACAGATTTAAAGAAAAATAAAAAAGGAATGAAATGAAATACAGAAAAACAATAGAGAAAATTAACAAAAACAAAGCTAGTTCTTTTCACAGATCATTAAAGCTTGTAAAACTGTGCCAGGCTTACCAAGAAAAAAAAACAAAACATTGGGCATACTGTAACAATATCAGAAATGAAAGAGGGCTCATCCCTCTTGACTTCATGAACATTAAAAAAATGAGAATGAACAATCTTATATCCATAAATGTGAATATTTCAAAGAAATGAACCAATTCCTTGAAAGATACAACTACCAAAATGTATGCAAGAACAAGTAGAAAAACTAAATGAGTCTATATTTATAAAGAAATTGAATCAATAATTAATGGTCTTCCAAAATGATCACAGGACCCAGTTTCACCAGTGAATTTTACCAAACATTTAAAAAAGAAATTATACCAATTCTTTACAATCTCTTACAGAGGTTAGAAGCAGAGGGATCACTTCCTAACTCATTCTATGAGTCTAGCATTACCTGCTAGACCTGATATTTGACCTAATATCATTACCTGAATATCAATGCAAGATACAGATTTTACAAGAAAGGAAAACTACAATATCTCTCATTAACACGGATAGTAAAATTTTCAACATATCAGCAAACTGAATCCAGCACTGTTTAAAAACAGTTATATACCACCACCAAATAAGATTAATCCCAGGTATGTAAGACTGAATCAACATTCAAACACCAAACAAGTAATCCATCACATCAATAAGCTAAATAAGAAATATCATGTGATCATATCAATAGATGCATAAGTAGCATCTGACAAATTTCAACATCTATTCATTAAAAAAAAGAAAACTTTCAGCAAACTAGAAATAGAAACTTCCTCAATTTAATAAAGAATATGCACAAAAAACCCTATAGCTAACATCACACTTCATGGTGAGGAACTGGATGTTTCCTCCTAAAATCAAGAACAAGGCAAGGATATTCTCTTTTATGATTCTTATTCCACATTATACTGGAAGTTCTGGCTAGTTCAATAGGACAAGAAAAGAGAATAAAATTTACACAGATTGGAAAGGAAAAATAAAACTATCTCTATTAGTAGATGATAATATTCTATGTAAAAAATTCCAAAGAATCATCAAAAATACTACTGGAGCAAGTATAGCATGGATACATGATACAAGGTTAATATATAAGAGTCAACTGCTTTCCTATATTCCAACAACAAACAGTTAAAATGAAAAAGTAAGAAATAAAATCATTTATTGTAACTCAAAAAATAAAATACTTACATATAACTAACAAAATATGTACAGAACTTTTATACAGAAAATTATAATAAAACATCACTGAAAAATTCAAAGGAGATCTAAATATATGAATAGATATTTCGAATCCATGGATTGGAGGACCCAATCTTGTTAAGATGTAAATTCTTCCAAACTTGATACACAATCAGTGGAATTTCAATCAAAATTCGAACAAGCTATTTTGTAAGTATCTACCAATTGATTCTAAAGTTTACATGAAAAAAGCAAAAGAGCAAGAATGGGGCACCTGGGTGGCTCAGTTGGTTAAGCTTCTGACTTCGGCCTAGGTTATGATCTTGTCATTCTGGAGTTTGATCTCCGCGTTGGACTCTGCGCTGACAGCTCAGAGCCTGGAGCCTGTTTAAAATTCTGTTTCTCTCTCTTTCTCTCTCTCCCTTACTCTACCTCTCAAAAATAAGTAAACACTAAAAAAATATTAGGGGGATGCCTGAGTGGCTCAGTCACTTGAGCATCCGACTTCGGCTAAGGTCATGATCTCACGGTTGGCGGGTCCAGGCCCCGCATTCGACTCTGCGCTTACGGCTCAGAGTCTGGAGCCTGCTTCAGATTCTGTGTCTCCTCTCTCTATCTCTCTCTCTCTCTGCCCCTTCTCTGCCTGAGGTCTCTCTCTCTCTCTCTCTCTCAAAAATAAACATTAAAAAAATATTTTAAAAAGAGCAAGAATAGCCAACATAATGCAAAGGAACAAAATCAGAAGAATGACACTACCCAACTTCAAGACTCACTAAAAGGCTATAATAATCAAGGCAGTGTGATGTTATTGGTCAAATAATAGACATATGGATCAGTGCAATAGACTATACCAACACAAACATAGCCGATCTTTGACAAAGGAGCAAAGGTAATGCAGAAAATGATAGTTTTCTTAACAAATGATTTTGGAACAATAAATAACCACATGTAAAAATAATGATAATAACAATCTTGACACAGACATTATACCATCACAAAAGTTAAGTAAAAACAGCTCATACACCTAAATGTAAAATGTAAAATTATAAAACTTCAAGAAGAAAACAGACTTAAATTTATGTGACCTTGTGTTTGGTGATATTTTTAGTTAGAATACAAAAAGTATAATTTTTGAAAGAAAAAATGCTAAGTTAGACTTTTATTAAAATCAAAAAGCTCTACTCTGCAAAAGGCACTGTTAAGAGAATGAAAAAACAAGGCTCACACTGGCAGAAAATATTTGTATAACATATATCATATAAAGCACTTCAATCCAAAATATACAAAGCACACTTAAAACTCAACAATAAGAAAATTCTAAAAACCCAACTTAAAAATGAGCTAAAGATATGAACAGATAGCTCACCAAAGAAGATATACAGCTAGTGAATAAGCAAATGAAAAGATGCTCAACATTACTTTTACTAGGGAATTGACTATTAAAAAGACGCTGAAATACCTCTCCACAACTATGAGAATGTCATTTACGCATATATACACAATATATTTGCTGTAGAAATTACACACATATACATATCAAAAATCAAGCAAGGATGCAAGAAAGAGAGACTCATACACTGCTCGTGGTTATGAAGATGGTATATACATTCCGGAAAACTGTAGGAGTATGATAGTGTTGAACAAGTTTTCCATTAGGACTCCAAGGTATCTACCCAACTAATTTGAAAACTTTTGTTCATACAAAACTCTGCATGCAACTGTTTGGAGAATATCTATTCACAATTGCCTAAAGCTGGAAATCACCCAAATATCTTTCAATGGATGAATAAACAAAATGTGGTACGAATAATGGGATAGCTTCCAACAATAAAAATAACCATTGATATACACAACATGGATGAATCTCCAACGGGTAATCGTGAATGAATAAAGTCAGACTAAAAATGTTGAATATGGCAACATGTACATAACATTCTCAAAAATGCAACACTACAGCGATGCAGGCAAAACTATGTCAATGGTTGCATATTAGGGTTTGGGGAGGGTGTGGCTATAAAAAGATAAGAGAAAGACAAGAGAGAAATCTTTGGGTAATGTATCCTAATTGTAGGTGGCTACAAGAATCCAAACAAGTGTTTTAAATTGCTCCCTCCCAAAAGAGTCAATTTTACTGTATTCTAGTTCAAAAAGTCAAATAAATCACTAAACATTATTAAACATATACGTTTAAAACTAAGCAAGAAGTCCTAAAGTAAAGGTAAAATAACAGTTGTGAAGAAACTAACCTGTAACAGAACGGTCTAGTTTGAAAAGGGGAGTGTGATTACACCCAGAGGGTGATGTGAGTGAGCAGTGGGGCAGGCCTTAGTATCAATGACAGGAACCATTCAAGGTGGTGGCATGAAGAAGTATTAACAGGAAGGCAAGAAATGGGGAAAGATCAGAATACAAGTTTAGGAGTTAAAAGGACCGACTTCGTGTTAGAACGATGCACTGACCCCCACCCCCACCCTCCAAGCAGGGCTTGGAAAAGGAGCCGAGACAGGATGGGTGAGAGAAAGTTTGGGAAGAGAGGGCAGGGGGTCGGAAACCAGAAAGGGGACGCACACACTGCGGGGCCAGGGAAGGCAAAGGCAGTCTATTTAAGTAGCTCTCCCTGCAGTCCCCAAGGTGCCAAGGAGCACGACGAAGGGCGAGCACACTAGCGAGGGGACAGGGTGCACTGTCCGGGAAGGTCCCGCCCGCGGCAGGGATCGTGGCTGCGAGCACGCGCGCTCCGAGGACAGGGCCCGCGGGGCGGGGGCGGGGCGCGGCGCGCGCTCGTCCACGAGAGGCGGGGGCGGGGCGCGGTTGCGGCCGGTGACGTCAGGGCAGGGCGCGCGCCAGCCGGCTGCGGGCGGAGCCGGGAGGCGGGCGCTGCGCGCGGCCGCAGGCGGAGCGGAGGGGCGCGAGGGGCGGAGCAGAGCGCCGGAGAAGGCGGGGGAGGAGAGGCCCCCGGGACCGAGAGCGGCAGCTGGGGAGGGGGCCGCGGAGCCGGAGAGCGAGCGAAACAGCTGATCTGATTTTCCTTTAAAGCGAGAGAAAATGGAAGTCGGGTAGCGGCGACTGCGGCGCTGCAGGCTTGCGGAGCGGAGCGGCGCGGCGCGGCAGGTGAGACGGCGCTGGCCGCGGTGCTGCTGGCGGCGGTGGGGCCGGGGCCGGGGCCGCGGACGAGGCAGGTGCGCTGTTGGAGCGCGGGCGCCGGGTCCCTCCGCGCTTCGCGGAGAGGCAGGTGGGCGCAGGCACATGGAGCAACCATGGGACCAGGGCGCAAAGGCACAGGGGGCGTGGGGGTCGCGGGCTCCGCGCAGGGCTTGCAGTGCGCTGCATTGCGGGCTCCGCTCTGGACCCCGCGGGCGCCGGCTCCGGCCCGGCGCGCGTCTCCTTAGCAGGGCGCGGCGCTCCGGCTGGGTTGGGGCCGGCGTCTTCTCCTGGCCCCCTTAGCTGTCCGCACTGGAACGTGATGACAGGCGTGGGGGGACCGGCCCCTCAGTCCGTGTGGGCGCGCCGGGGGTCCCGCGTCGCCGGCAGACTCCCAGGCACGGCGGGGCCCGGGAGCAGCGCGTGAGGCCGCTAGCCGGGTGCCCGGGCTGTGGCTGCGTGAGCCACGGTGGCCCGGCGCACCGCTCTCTCGCTTGCTCCTCTGGGTCTGGCTGGACAACAGGGGAACCGTTAATGCAATTTGGCTGTGAACCCCGGAGGCCTTCCCATGTATCTTCTCACTGGAGGGGGAAAAATTGCCTCTGCTGTGCTTTAAGTGCTCCTTTAAATTTGAGAAATGTCAGTGATGTCATCATTAACAAAAACTTTCCTTCATTGGACGCAACCGCTCAAGTGCACCCTCCTCCCGGTGCAGCTATTGCAGCCCTTTGAGAATCTTTGTAATCAAATGGATTTGCCTTTGCTCTCTAAACTCAACAGCGTTACAGAAGTGAAAACGGGTTTTATTTTTATTTATTGGCTTGAGAATCAATAGATTTGAGAGTAGCTGAAAGGAAACTTGTTAGATCCCGGTTGGTCTGGGAATCGCTTCATTCATACCACAAGGATCCACGGGAAAGTGCCATGCATGATACTTACATGCTTATTGCCTTGCCTTATCTCTGTAAATGAATGTGAGCTGTGAGATGAAAAAAAAATTGTAAACGATATATTGATGTGGCAGATGATGTGTCCAGGAAAAGGTGGACAGTGTGGCCTAAATTTTTATAGACCTTGATTGCTCCAGGAAAATCTGTAGGTTGCCTTCCTTCAGCACCCCCCACACCCTCAAGAATGGGTCTGGGAGCAGCCAGCCCTGTGGAAAGGAGTGACAGCTTCTGTACGGTCCTTCCTGCCTTTCATTTTCTTACTATAGCAGCTGTGTGTCCCACCAGCCTCCAAGGCCAATTCAGCACTAGGGAGGGTGGAGAGAGTGTAGAAGCTGGATACCTACCTGCCCAGCACATTAAATTTTGCAGGCATTTCCCCCTAAATGCAAGCAGTAGGCCATCATTCTTGTGTGTGTGTTAGTGTTCCATTAGTACTGATTATTATGGTAACAAAAGTAAGGAAGTTCCCAAAACAGTCTACATATCTACTTAAGACTATCATATCGAAAGGATATTCAATAAGGGACAAAAGTATTGACGTTTTTGTATTTAATAATTAATGACTACCCCTAATTGCTTAAAATAAGCATGCTTGAATTATTAGTGTGATCATATTGGATCTTTAAAGAATTTAATACCATATGCCATGTAAAAGTTTCAGTCTAATCAGGAATATGAAGCTTTGAAACCCTGGATTAGAGTGAAGGAAATCAGGAAGCAGTGGTTTACTTTAGGGTGATGTTCAGGGTGGCAGTGGAGGGAACCCATCGCTTCATGGAATCTTACCAGGTGTGGGTTTCAGCCTGGATCTCATATGGCAGGTGTCCCCTTAGGAAGCCCTGCTGAGGCCCTTAGCCTTGCTAGAGGCTAGCAGTGGAGAAGCTGAACTGTCTGTTCTCACCTTGCGGAGGAGGGAAAGAGCACCATTCTCTGAAGCAAGCCATGTATCCATGGCCTCTCATCTCTTGGAGTTGCCAAATGTATTCACAATGGCAAGGCCGGATAAGACAGAACTGTAGCAGAATTGCCTCTGACTTTTAGGTGACTTCGGTCCCACTGCATGTAGCTGTTTAGAACTTAGGCTCTTTGGTCATGGCTGAGATTTTTCTATAATTGAAGTATTCCCAGTACTACGTGGAATAACATGAACATTTTTTTAAGGCTCCGGGCTATTAACTCTTTAGAAATTGAGACTGTGAAACCATTCTGTCCATATGTCCATTTTTTAAAATCTGTATACTTGTGAAAATATTTACCATAATATTTTCTTTTTGATTTAACTCACCATAGTATTTGTAAAACTACAAATGTGTTTCTGTTCAATCATTAGGTATATGTCACTTATTTCTTAAAACATTTCAAAATCAAGCACTTTAAAGCCTCTTCATCCCATTTGTGTGCTTAGAGTATCATGTGTTCTGTTTCTAAGAAGCCAAAATTGCCTTGTTTTCTTTTTGCTCCCTTTGGATGTTAAGGTCATTTACTCCTGTCTGAGGCCCACAGAATAAAGGCTGAGTCAGCTCCTGCTGGACCAGCAGGGGGCGTGCTAAACGCAGGTTGGTGAGCCTCTACCTGAGCCACCTTGGGAGGAGATCTGGGATGACCAGGTTGGGCTTGTGTGTCCGTGTGCCCACTTGAGTGTACACCTGTGTGCACCGCCTCTCCGTGTGTACCGCCTCTCCGTGTGCCTGTCGCCCAAGGGATTGAAATTGAAGGAAGGAGGGGAAATTACTTGAATAGCCAGAGGTTGTGGCTTCCAAAGCATAGGCCTCCCTCAAAGAGGCAGAGATTGTCCTAACTCTAAGTGCTTCTGGTCTTTGGAGTGTGGCATTTCGTTTTAGTCTGAAGATTCAATGCCTTCTCAGACTGCAGAAGGGAGAGTGTTGGTTTGGGGAGGAGCTGCTGGTCTCCTAGAACTGTTCACCTGCATTGTGTTCCTGGTGAGGAGATGTGATTGCCATCCAGGACAGCCAGTGGAAATGCCATCAACTCCCTATAAAGTTTCCTCTTGAGTTTGATTCCTATTGACTTAAACCCTAGGACTCTGTGTCTGTGGCACCTCCCAAAGGCTTTATTTGCCTGACTTACCAGGGTTATTGGCCTCAAGGTTTCTATGATGGAATAAAGCAAATGTTTATAAACTATACATTTCTTTTTCCAAAGAAAATGAAAACAGAAGAGGCAACTGTGCTTTTTGCTTAAATGTGTTTAATCTGACTTTACGTATGTGCAGGTTGTTCATCAGCAAGTTCCCTGGGAGGCTTCTCTTTGGAGGAGCTGAGCTGCTGTGTTGAGGGTCATCTTGCTCAGCCAGGATGGGTGTTTCCCAGGGCTTGTGTGATCACTGCAGTGTCTAGAGCAATACTGGGAACCAAAGACTCTTCTCCCTTCCCCAGATTCCTCATGGAGCCCACAAGCAAGAGGGAAACCATAATGCCTTGAAGGGAATAGACTTTCTACTAGAGAACTATCCAAATACTATGACTGGATATTTCTTTATACATTTTGTTCCATCAAAAATTCATGTCAAACCAAATTATTGATTTCAAAGGGGCAAATGAGAATAATTCATTTTTCAGCTTTGTGCTGAACCATGCTCTTTGCTCAGAGCATTCTAAATGGCTACAGGGCCTCTAGATAAAATAACAGGTGACACCTCATCCTTTTAGAAGAAGTCCCTCCTTGAGGATGACCACAGAACATCCTACTCAAAGGGAACCCTGAGATCCACAGGCATTTAAGTGGAAATAAAACATGCTGGTTCCTGTTGATAATAAAGCTAATTTGAAAATATTTTACCTCTGAAAGTTGGAGGTAGAGTTTTATTTGCCTTTGGTTAGCCTACTGTATCCCAGATAGTCTTTTTGTCAAACCAAGAATAAGATGGCCTTAACACAGATGAGACAGAGCAGGCAAGGTAGGAGCCATTTCTGGCACACTTTGGGGATAGAGTTCCTTATTGTTCATAGTAATAGACTGGAAAAGTGGGTTGAAAATAAGTTTTCAAATTCTGAAATTGAGAGATAAGCTGGATGCAGCCTTATTACCTGGCTGTGTTGTGGCAGTGTGTTTAGCTGGCTGGTTTGTGCATTATATGTCTTTACCAGGAAGTGGGGTCAAGAGATAAAGACCTTGCATTTTCTCCTGCATCAGCCACAGCTGACCACCCTGGACAAGGCACGGTGTGGCCTTGCTCTAGGATCCTTGTGGGAAAAGGAGAGAGCTAGTCTCGTGTCTCCAAGACCTCATCTAGTAAAAATCCCAGTAAAAAAAAATAACCCCAGTCCTTGCTATTACAGATTTGCACTGCCCACCAATGGATATTCTGAGAAGTCAAATGCACACTGATGCTGATGCAAATGCTAAATGCATTTCTCTTGTTTCAGCAGATAAGTCTAAAGTAAATTCATTTTCTAGGTTTGAATGATTTTGAGTCTCCTTCCAGGGAAGTATTTTCTATTTAAACTCAGTTTACTCTTACACAATTTTCCTTATAAATATAATGGAAGTTTGATGCCTGAAAGAATATGCGTGAGTAAGATGTGGTATTGACTTTTATGAAATATAAAATGAGAACTTTGCAATTAATTTCCTTTTCTGTTCTGTGTTTCATTCAATTATTTTGTTACTGCAGTTTCATGTGACACTAATGATTGATGTGAATAAATCACTTACCTACCCTTTGGTGAGATTAGGTTAAGTTACTGATGCAAGAGCTTGGGAGTTGGGCCCAGAGAAGGCAGATGTTTGGAGCTGAAGCAGATACCCCAGGCCCTTTCCCTGCTAGGTTGAGCCTTACTGCCTCTGAGAAGACCTTGATTTGCTGCCCTTGGGGCTGACACACCCATGATTTACCTCAGTCATTTCTGTGCTTCCATTTTAGGAATTGTCCATCACATGGGACTTTTCTGGTTCTTTTTTTTTTTTTTTAATTTTTTTTTTTAATGTTTTATTTATTTCTAGAGAGAGAGAGAGAGCGTGAGCAGGGGAGGGTCAGAGAGAGAGGGAGTCACAGACTGAAACAGGCTCCAGGCTCTGAGCTGGCAGTCAGCACAGAGCCCGACGTGGGGCTCGAACCCATGAACCGCGAGATCATGACCTAAGCGAAAGTCGGATGCTTAACCGACTAAGCCACCCAGGCGCCCCAAGGACTTTCCTGGTTCTTAAAGTAAGCTCAGGGTTGGCCTGCATGTCCTTGTCAAGGAAGAGAATACACAATGACCCATATCCTGGGACATGATGTGTCCCTTGTTCTGCAGTCTACCCCCACCCCCAAGCTGAATTGTGCCCTTTCATCTTGGGGGTCCAGAGGCCACAATGATCATCCATTTCCCCATAGTTTCTCTAGTGATGATTTGAAGCTTGAAAAAAAATGTATATTATTGAAGTATGGGCAACGCATCTGCATGTGTAATATTTCATGCCTTTTAAAAAAGGTCTTCCCACATCCAAGGTGTACATAGTTAACGGTTTTTTTTTTGCTAGTCTTTTAAATTGTATCATGCTGACTCTTGAAGGAATTACCACTGAGCAGTAAAAATAAGTGGGACAAGTTGCCAACTCTGACTTGGACAGGATGACCAGCTGTGTGACCTTGGGCACAGCCCCAGGCTGCCCCCTAGCGGAAAGTATCTGCTCTGCTCCTTCTGGATGCTTTGGGGCAGGAGCAGGTGGGAGTGTATGCAATTGAGTTCTTAAATCCTAAGGAGCAAGCCATCAGTTATTCCAATAAAAGGAATTGGAGATGGACTGTGTCTGTCTCACTCACTGCTAGCTCGGTTTCTCTCTACTGTCAGTTGATGGATTTACAATTTGTACTTGTAATTCAAGGCATTGCTTGGTTGGACTTGGTTTGTGTTTTTTGTAGAGAAAGAAGGAGGCCTCAGTAAGAAGGAGAGATGGCTTCCTGTGACTTATTGATTCTTATAGTTTATCTTGAATTGTGACCCAGCTCTGTTAAAAATCCTAAAGGGAATTCCTCTAAATCCAAATGAATCACAAACTTCCTCCAAATGAGCCTGTGTCTCCTATATCTTGGGTGTTGTTGAGCCCCCAAGGGCTCATTGAATGATTACAAAACACATTTTCTTACTCTTGGAATTGATGAAAGATTAGTCGTTTGCATGAACAACTTGGGGATGGGGTAAAGGAAAGAGAAGACATTCCCAAGATGGAGTTCTGCCAGTCAGTGTCAGTGAGAGGCACAGACTCTGACTTGAGATCCTGCCAGCATCCTGGTATTTACCCCTGGTGGCAGTGTGTGGCCAGATCAGTGCCTATACCATTCTCCCCACCCTGAAAGCACTCCCTTGTAGGACTTGTTGGCACTCTTAGAACAAATTTTTGGGCTCTGAGACCATGGAGTATCCCTTGTCTTTGGCATTGACAATGGTGAAGAAGGGTACAGAGGTTTCTGTGCGATCTCAGGGATGAGGCAGGCCTGTGTGGAAGGAAGTGGCTCCTTTGCAAGCCCTGTCATTTATGAGGTTGAGGGAAAGCTCTGTGGCTATTTAACTTGGCACCATTGATATGCAATTGTTGGTAGGCAAATTAAAAAACCACACTGCACCTTTGGAGAATCTTGGCATGGAAATGCAAGAATTGGTTGCAGTTCACATACACATCTCTTGATTATTCTGTTTGTAAAGTCTGTCTTGTCTGAGGTGCTGATTGGGAACTGAGTCCTGAGGTCCAATTGGTTGAAAGTGGCCAGCTGACTCAATGTTGCGAGGTGTGGCATGTATTGTCATCCTGGCCATCTCCTCAGAGTCTTCTGCCTGCACCTGGATGAAGTAGACAGGGTTTCCTTAGATTTCTTCTACCAAAGTTGACTTATCCCTAGGGGGTTAGGAAGTGGGCAAAACAGGGAAAGGGGATTAAGAGGCACATACTTCCAGTTAAATAATAAATGAGTCATGGAGATGAAGAGTACAGCATAGGGAACATAGTCAATAATATTGTAATAATGTTATATGGTGGCATATGGTAGCTACACTCACCATGGTGAGTACTGAGTAATGTGTAGAACTGTCAAATCACTATGTTGTACACCTGAAGCTAATATAGCATTGCATGTCAACTATACTTCAATAATAAAATAAAAACAAATTGACTTATCCTGTGAATGGCCTGGAAGGCAGTGTATTCAGAAGTGCATCATCTGAAAGGGCATTTAAAGCTTCAGGAGCCACCTTGGGAGGTGTCAATATGGAGGAGAAATTCCACTGCTTAACTTTCGGGGTTTATTAGTAGAAAATTAATCTATAGTTGCATTTAAATTAGACACCTTCCATCCCCGTGGAGTGACTGGAGGGCCAGGCTACAAACGTGAACATGAGTGAGTGTCTGTGGGTGGCCTGCCACCTTCCTTGGTGAAGGATGGGTCCAGCCTGCTGGGGAGAGAACTCCCAGCCCATAGATGGCCTCCTTGCTTTAGCCCCCAGTTTGGGCACATTCCTTATGTCTTAATTTCACATGTAAAATGAAGAAATACAGCATGCCTAACTCCATAATTCTGTGCAAAATAACTACCTAGTTCTAAGTGCTGACTAATCAAGGCCAAGAAAACCCTACTCATTGCTCTGAGAGAACAGATAGGAAAACTTGGATGTCTCTTTGAAATATATGTGTCCATTTCTCAGAAGAGACTACAGAGCATTTTAATAGGTACGTATGTTTAGGAATGAGTTGTGTGGACAATATTCCTTCTTCTGACCAGCAAGTTCATGGAGGTGAGGGTTGTGCATCAGCCCTTGATATAATAAGGGCTTACATTTCTGAAGTACCTTGTTCAGAATAGGCTCTCGATTAGTGTTTGTTAAATGCATTTAATAGTCCTGTGAGAATTAAAATTAGGCATTTAATTATTCTTTCTAGAACTGCTTAGCTCCCATGAGTTCAAAAGTATTATAGTTGAGAATGTGGTTTATGTAAAATTTGAAACATTTTCCAACATTAGTTCCCAGTTTGGTAGTATGCAAAATAAACAAAACCCAGATTATTTACTGATTTGCTACAATGGGAGCTGCTTGTCATTCAGCAGAGGGCACATTCTGAGATGAGTTACAATTTCATATTTTCCTTTTAAAAATTTTTTAATGTTTTATTTATTTCTGAGAAAGAGAGAGAGATAGCATGAGCAGGGGAGGGTTAGAGAGAGAGGGAGATACAGAATCTGAAGCAGCCTCCAGGTTCTGAGCTAGCTGTCAGCACAGAGCCTGATGCAGGGCTCAAACCCACGAACCATGAGATCATGACCTGAACCGAAGTTGGACACTCAACCGACTGAGCCACCTAGGTGCCCCTAATTTCATATTCCATTATACATATATGTATGTATATATATACATATATATATATATGCACTCTATACAGTCTTAGGAATATTAGCTACATATGTTCGATAAGACAAATTATTATACTCTAGAGTTTTAAAAAAATATCCTCCAGACCTCGCTTTCCGTGCCTGGGGTTGCAGAGGAATTGAAAAGAATGAAGTTTTCTATGCCATCCATGCTGCAGAGCAAGGGGTGTGTAACCTCAAGGCTAATTCTTTCTTTGGGCCTCCCTCCACATCCTAAGACTCGGGGCCAGTGACTGTGCTGTCCTCTCCCCTCCTGCCCTCTTGCTACCAGCCTATGCCTCCCTGATGAGCTCATCTCCCTGCCCTAAAGGGTCCCCATGGAGCTTCCAGAGCCCTCAGACCTCAGCTGTCTCCCAATGAGCAGGATTCTTTATCACCTGCCTTAATGTTATTTCAACTCAGCAACAGAGTAAGATTGACCTGACTGGTGGTAACAGAACATAGCCATGACACTATGCAGGTCTGCCCCCAAGGTATTGGGAGGGAAATGACACTTCTGGATAAAGTACTTCTGGGAAATTTTTCTTCTAAGTAATTAGCCTTTTCTGTCTTTGTCCCCTTTCAGTGTTCTTTCTCCTGCAAAAGTTGACCCCCAAAATTGAACTGCTGTACCCATGATGACAAAGTGAGGTCTCACAGTTAAATGCTGCCATCTCAGCAGAAAGGCCCTTTATCAAAATGGGAAGTCTGTGGCCCTTACTCCCTGTCCCATATTCTAGGTGCACTTGCTGAGCACTCTAGAGCCCAGATGTGGCATCCTGGAGGCAGCTAAGTATAGGCATTACTAAGGATGGGAGTACAATCTATTAACCCTCTGTGGTACAGGAATGCCCAGTACCAGACAGGGGAAAGTCAAGTGTTTAAAGTTTGGCAGCATAGTCCAGAGTCAAATCCACACCCCAGGACCCAAAGTGTGTGCTCTCTATGTGACATTCTTCCTAACAGGGAGGAGGGGAGGCAGGCACATTTTCTTATTAGGAGGGCCTGTTGGCCACCTGCTCCCTGGCATGATGGGACAATTCATACAGCCGCCAGGCCTGCTTTGGGGCAGACCTGCAGGTTCATGATGGCCCTACCCATCAGTTCTTCATGTTGCCTGGGAAGCAGGGAGTGGCCTTTTGTCCTAGATTCCTGGTGGCATTCCATGACCAGCAGGGAAAGACATGAGAATGCGCCTCTGGAATGGACACCTGACTACTCCAGGGAAACTCCATCAAGGGTGCAGGCCTGAGCTAAGCATGGGTGACAGAAGGAAAACTGGGACCCTGCAGCATCTTTGGGCAGCCAGCAGGGTAATGGAGAGGACACGCGTGAAGGCACCACCTCAGGAGAGCATAGGCAGGGGGCATGGGGCTCCACAGCTGAGGCACGTTTTCCAGGAGCCAGAGCCCTTCCAACCCAGCTTTAGCTTTTTCATCTGCACTCTAAGTTGTGTAAGACTGTACAGACATAAGAAGTGGTTTTTTTAATGTTGTTGTGATTACATGACTCCCAGTGGCTCATAGAGAATGTCCTCCAGATGTTTGCTGCTGGAGCTGCAAGACTTGTGGGCCAAAAGCAGGTTGCAGGTCATTTCTCCAGGGATAGGATAGGTGTGAGGCTTCCACTCCATACTGAGGCCGTCCCATACCCTCCCCACTGATTACGGTTTCCCCCAAATCCCTGGGCTGATGAAGCACGAGAAGCCTGTTATTTACCCTTCTGAGTGTCTATAGGCACTGGGCCCAGGCCAGCCTCATGAGTGTCAGTCAGATTGACCCCCATGCTCAGAGCATTGAGCAGAGTGGGTCCATGTTAGCCCCTGCCCTGACTGCTCAATGGCCTTGCACTTGCTCTCTCTAGCTCCTCCTGTGGGATCCTGCATCCTCAGCATGCTCTGCAATCCAGAGTGTCCACAGGGGAGGAAGTGGACATCTGAGTGTCCCCAGAGGAGCCCCTGAGTGCCCAGGCTGGCTTGGGTAAGACAACTCAAGTCCTAGGAGCCTCTGGGTCCTGAGTCTAGGAGGCACTGTGCTTTGGACCTGGACATACTTGGTTCTATATTTGTTGGTGCTGCCCCCTGAAATGAGTCCCCAGCTGAGTCAGGTCCTCTCCTAGCCTCAGGATCCCCACAGGCGACACTTGTCTCACAGGTGATGGCAGGTCCAAGGAACCTATTGACTCCCTATGGCTTCTCTCCCAGCCCCTCTTCTCTCAAGACTGAACCTAAGCCTCCTGGGCATTAATTCCTTTCCAGTGGAGTTGGGGAGAGGCCAGTCCCATCACTAGGGATCTTGGGGACCTTGATGAGGGTCCTTACTACCCTGAGCCTCTGTGTTCTCATCTTGGAATAACAGTGAGTTGGAGTACCTCACAGGGTTGTTGCAAGGACTACAGAGGTCGGGTGTCAGATGCTTGCTGTCAGCTATTAGAGGTCCTCTGAGAAAGGGAGGGGCTTGTCCAGGAGTTATGGAGAAGTCTGGCAAGCACCTTCATGAGCTCATAGGTGGCTCTAAACAGGAAATAGCCTGGAGCCAGAGAGGGCAATCTAGGCCTTTCCGGCACTCATCAGAATTCACTTGTGTGCTTTCCTACTAGGGAGTGTATACCAAAGGATCATTCAAACCTTTTTTCAGTATGCATCACTGATATTAATATTTAAATAGACTATTGATTAACTTAATTAATCTGTAGGGGCAAGGGCAAGTTGAGAAGGCAGCCCTCCACTTTGCTCTTGGTGTTTTGAGCATAACCCTCTGTTTTGGGGAAATTTATAAAACATGTTCCTTAAGAAATACTGAAATCTAGAAAGATAAAGCTAATGCAGAACTTCCCCAATCTGCCCCCAGCATCACCATGATTCCTGCATATACAGAGAGGTGGAGGGCTAGGTATTATGTCATGAAAATAGACCAATACTATTTTTGCTCTTTTATTTTTCCTTTACTTATTCAATCTTTTTTTTTTTTTTAATGAAAAACCTGCTGTTTGCACAAGTTAAAAGAATTCAGACAGGGGTGCCTGGGTGGCTCTGTCTGTTAAGTGTCCAACTTCAGCTCAGGTCATGATCTCGCTGTTTGTGAGTTTGAGCCCCATGTCGGGCTCTGCGCTGAAAGCTCAAAATCTGGAGCCTGCTTGGGGTTCTGTGTCTCTTCCTCTCTCTGCCCCTCCCCTATTCTCTCTCTCTCTCTCTCTTTCTCTCTCTCCCTTTTAAATTTTTTTTAAGGTTTTATTTATTTTTGAGAGAGAGAGAGATAGAGACAGTGTGAGCAGGGGAAGGTCAGAGAGAGGGAGTCACAGAATTCAAAGATAGGCTCCAGGCTCTGAGCTAGCTGTCAGCACAGAGCCCGACGTAGGGCTTGAACCCATGAACCATGAGATCATAACCTGAGTCGAAGTCAGATGCTTAACCGACTGAGCTGCCCAGGCACCCTCTCTCTCTCTCCCCAAAATAAATAAAAACATTAAAAAAAAAAAGAATTCAAACAAAAGAAGGATATGTAGTAAACTGTGTCATTTTCTGGTCTCAGACCCCAATCTCTCTCTCAGGGGGGCAGCAATATTAATTACTGCTGTGTATCCTTCTAGAAATGTTCTGTAAATATCTAGGTATGTGAACATCTCTTTTTTTTGTATTTACATACATTGGAGCATACAGTACCCATTGTTTCCCATTCTCCTTTTTTCTCAGTTGATCATACTGTAGAATATTACATTTTTAGTCTATAAATATATGCTATTTAAAAAGCATTTTAGTTTTATTTTTGTTTAATAATGAAGTATTTACTGAATTTAAGCCAAATACCTTATTTCATAGAGTATGAAATTTCCTAAAACATCTCTTTCCCATTTGAATAGGGCAGCTTATTAATACCGACATATCCCCAGATTATTCATTGGCCATCCCAGGTGGTCATGTCAGTAGGAGGGCCCACCCTCTGTCCACTCAGCACATGCCATATGGGGGGAAGAAGAAGATACGGATTTGGGGAGCAGCTATTAGCCTCATTCAGTTCCTGTAAAGTTAGGGAAAACTAGAATACAGGCTTGCTAGCTACCTTGTGTTTAATTTTTTTTTAATGTTTTTATTTATTTTGAGAGCAAGCAAGCACATTAGCAGGGGAGGGCCAGAGAGAGAGAGGGAGAGAGAGAATCCCAAGTAGGCTTCTCACATCAGCACAGAGCTCAACATGGGGCTCGAACCCACAAACTGCGAGATCATGGCCTGAACAGAAATCAAGGGTTCGATGCTTAACTGACTGAGCTACCCAGGAACCCCAGCTACCTTGTGTTTAGAGTTGGTATCAACTCTCTGCTGCTTTGAAAGATCACTAAATTGCAAGACTTCACTTTCTTCAGACCTCCCCGACCCCAGTTCCCCTACCGGGTTTATGCTAGAATTCCTGACATTGCCAAGACACACACCATTTGCCCTCTTCTAAGTAACCTCAGTTTGCATAGGTCCTTGGTCTTAGTGCAATATTTAAATGGATTATAGGATCACACAGTATCAGTGTTTTTATCAGTAATTCTAGAGGAATCCTCAAGGGTTTTCTTTCCATTCCTCTTTCAATTATCTGAAGTTCATTATAGAGTTTGTTTTTATCCCCTGTTCCCTTCTCACATGGCTCCTGACACCCACCTGCAACTCTTGCAAGTTTCAAAATATCTCTTGAAAATGAAAAAAAAAAGTGCTCTTGAAAATATATGTGAATGTAAAATTATTGAGTCTTATAGGTCCTCTAAAACTATATAGAAATATTTCTTCTGTCCTTTAGCACTGAGCATTATCGTGGAGAAGTTTGAATGCAACCTGTTTTCAGCCTAATTGTTTGCATGATTCTTTTAGTTCAGTAATCTCACCAGCCTGTTTCTGGATGCTGATCTTGCTGTATCACTTTCTTTTAAACAAACACAGTATACCCTTTCAATTAACAGAGACAAGACACTTTATTTCAGAAGTTTTATTTTATTATATCATTGACCTTTTTCTGTTAATAATTCAAAAATGTTAATTTTGTAAATACTGTTTCTTCTGTGTCCTATCTGTCATCTCTTTAATTAACATGATATTTCATATCCTTTCCCATTTCACTTTGCTTGTCTCTTTGGCTGATTGTTTTCATTCTGTTATTCAATTGGTTCTAGTGCGATTTTCATCCATACACCATTTATTTTATTTTTTATTTGTTCATTCCCCCGCTCTGCTTCTCTTTCTGTCTTTGATCTTTAAAATCTTTTAGGAGAGTGTGGTAGATAGGATAAGGGTTCATCAAAGATGTTAATATTACCATTATACCCAGAATCTGTGAATGTGTCACTTTACATAGAAGAGGAGTATGGGAATTGAGAAAAAAGAGGGGCACCTGGTGGCTCAGTCAGTTAAGTGTCCAACTTCAGCTCAGGTCATAATCTTGTGGTTCATGAGTTCTAGCCCTACATCAGGGGATTTTCTCTCTCTCTCTTTGCCCTTGTGTTCTCTCTCTCTCTCTCTCAAAATAAAAATTAAAGCTAAATCTTTAAAAAATAAAGAGTTGAGGAAAAAGAAAGTTAAGTATGGAATTCATGTTCCTAATCAGGATTTATTCTGGATTACTAAAAGGGGCTAGTGTAATTGGAAGGGCCCCTAAATGTGGAAAAAGAGAGCCAGAGTGGTGTCATTGTGAGAAAGACTTGTCTTGATGTTTTTTTTAGGCAAGGGGTGGCCTCTAGATGCTGGAAAAGGAAAGGAAAAAGGTTCTTTCTGTGGTAGACAGAATAGGGACCCCCCCACTCAAGATGTTGGCGTGTTAGTCCCCAGATCCTGTGAATATGTTGTTTCAGGTGGCAGAAGGGACCTTGCCAGTGTGACTAAGAGTCTTGAGATGGGGATTTTATGCTGAATTATCCAGGTGGGCCTGCTGTAATTACAAGGAAGGAGGGGGAGTCAGAGATGGAGATATAAGGTTGGAAACAGAGGTTGGGTGATGCAATTCCTGGAAGGGGACCACGGGCCAAAGAATAGGGGTGGTTTCTAGAAACTGGAAAAGATGGGGAGCAGATTCTGCCCCTGGAGCCTCTTGAAGGCAGCCTTGCAGTACCTTTATTTTAGCCCAGTGAGACCCATTTCAGACTTCTGATCTCCAGCGCTATAGAACATTTCTCTTGTTTTCAGCCACAATATTCATAGCGATTTTGTGGTAGCAGTAATAGGAAACTAACAGAGACTATGGAGGATATTTTACTGAAAAGACACTTTCCCTATTTCCTTATGAACATTTCCTCACCCATCTCCATCTGCTCACTTTTCTCTCCCTCCTTCCCCTTCCGCATTTCTGTTCCTGATTCCTTTGCTGGTTACTTTGTGATTTTAGTCCTTTTTTTTAAAATATGGAGGGTCCTTTGTTGAAGAATGGGTTTGGGGGTAATGCTGGGGCAGGTGCACATTTGATCCAAGTTTGTGGCCTGGAATACACTTTGTCCAAATGGGTTTTCTTTGCTCAGTAGGGCTGCGTTCTCCAGATTTTCATGGTTAAGTTGGGTATGGCTCTGAGCGGACCTTTTGTGTTCCTGTCTCATATGTGATGCCTTCTTTTCTGTCTGTATGAAGCCAGGTTCACAGGTGGAGGTTTACTCAGTGGCTATGTTCCCACATCCATAAGATCTTTCATGACTAGCCACATCAATGCCAAGCCACTTCTCCCGGAAGGGTCTAATTCTCCCCAGGGGTCAGCAGGAAGGCACTGGCTCAGTGTCCATTCCTGACCGCATGGGTTCTGGAGCACTTGGTGACTTGCACTTTGTGCTTGTATATGTCTCTTTGATTCACTGAGGGTAGAATATGTTTCTCTTTCTAGTTCTTTCTCTCCCTTTCCATTGTTCTGGGGCTTTCAGAGAAAGTGTAGAGAAATAATCCCATCAGGAGAAGCTTCTGTCTCATCACACCATGGTTGTATGGATGCTGAGGAGTTTTGCTTATAATTTTTGGGAATTCTTTATGTTTTTAGCAAGAGAAACAGGTCACAGTTTCTCACAGGGACTGAACATTGTTTAGGGTTTGTAATTTGGGAGCCCCTTTTCCAAGAAGAGGTTTTATTTTACTCTAGAACACTTTTGCACAAAAGCTTTACTGTTAGAAAAGCTATTATACTAGATAGACATTTGGCATCCGCAAGGCCCTCCCCTGCACAGCATCCTGGAGGAAGGAGGCAGACAGGTACTGCACTAGACATCTGGCCCAGGCCTCCTCCACCTGTGTGGCCTGGTCCCACATCTGCTGTGTCTCAATGGCCTTGGGATGACCAACCACCTTTATCTCAGAAATCTGATGGCCTTTTGAACATAAATCAATAAAAGCTTGAGTGAATACTTCCTGCTTTAATCACTAATGAATATTAAATAAATGCTGTAATCCATAAGCAGCAGGAGTAAGTGTGACTAACTGCCATGTGCTTTATTGACATTATTTGGTTTACATTTCACAGCCACTGTGGGAGGCAGATGTCCCTGTTCGGGTGAGCCAAGTTAAAGGGGCACACAGTTTGCTAGTTGTCTATCTCATGAAGCACAAACTGTCTTTACAAGCACCCAAATTAGTTTTTCATACCCAGGAAGTATGCCCTAGCTTTCTTGGGTAGAGTTGAAGCTCATGAACGTTTTGAACTCTCTTATGGACTCTTAGTGCTGCAAATTTATTGATTTAAAGTATATTTTGGAATAGCTTACTTTCAGTAATTTAGGATACATTTGCTTATTATAGACATTACATGTTAACTGTTACATGTTAACAACCCTCAGTTTTGTACTTTCTCCATCTTGCTAAAGCCATGTAAACTTAAAATCAGAAAGTCCTAAATCCTAAGGAAAGTGAGTTGGTGAGGATTTTGCCCCAGTCAGGCCCACTGCAGGCTGGCTTCTGGGGCACCTCCTTCAGCCTGTGCACCTTGGGCATCTGCCAGCCACGTGGTGTAGAAGGAGTCTTCACGTGCGTGGATTTAGGGGGCATCCACCATGCACAAAAAGACAATAAGCTGAAACTAAATACTTTTCTTCTTTCTCCGCCTACCTACTGCTTTATAGAATACACAGGGGTTGTCAGTCATGGGGATGGATAATCATTGGTCCATGCCTTCAGAGAAGCCAGCAGGGTCGAGTCCCACAGCCCTGTAGACAGCACCCAAGAATCAGTTGAAATGATCAATGCCATCACTGTGCTGTTGCAAATATGGAGAAAGAGCAAAATATACTTGATGTTTGGAAAGGACATCAACACCCTGTGGTCACCTACACAACCAGAATGTGTGAGATCTTGGAGAATGTAGCCCTCTGGAAGCTTCCTTGGATACCTGGGAAGATAAGACAATGAGATGTCCATCTAGTGGTTTCCGGGGGCCTCCCCACATGGATGATTCATGGCTGGCATCAATTCTAGAATATTATTAGCCACTAGCTCTTCAAAGATTGCCTGTTACCACTTCCCTCCTTTCTTTTCTTTTCCACTTACTGATTTATCAGACCTTTTTGTTCCACTGTTGTTTTTTTCGGCCTTTTCTCACATCATCTTTCTTCTAGTGTTCTATACTTCGTTCTGTATAGTCTGCTCAGCCTTGACTTCCACTTTGTGCATCTGCCTTTTGCCTAGTGTATGTCAACTCACCATAAAACCCAGCTGTTTGGTGCTTTTATTTCTGTGACTATATTACTCATTTCCATGAATTCCCTTCATTTCCTATACCCTTAGTCTTTTAAAAGGTGTCATACTGTTTACATAGAGTTTTTTTTTAATGTTTTATTTATTTCTAGGAGAGAGAGAGAGACAGTGTGAGCAGGGGAGGGTCAGAGATGGAGGGAGTCACAGACTGAAACAGGCTCCAGGATCTGAGCTGGCAGTCAGCACAGAGCCCGACGCGGGGCTCGAACCCACGAACCGCGAGATCATGACCCAAGCGAAAGTCGGACGCTTAACTGACTAAGCCACCCAGGTGCCCCTACATAGAGTTTTGATCACTTTACAAAATGCTTGAATCCATCTCTTAAAAACAGTATGTTATAGTTTGTGAATAATAATCTGTTACCTGAACATGTTGGTGATGGTAGGCTTTGTGGGGTAGAGGCCTGATCCTGCTGTTCTCTGGGTCTGCTGCCCCTGTTCGAGGGGAGTTGCTTCATGTTGTGTTTTCTCAGGCTTTAGGTGGCCATCTGAACTGAGGACCCTCGGAGCCTGTGCCCTTTATCTGTAGTCATGCAGTCTTCAGTGAAGGCTGTGGAAGCACTTTGCATGCGACAGGGATGTCCTCAGTATGGGGATCAGGACAGAGCTAGCCACAAGACACAGACACCATGGGTGTGTTGAGTAGATGTCTTGCCTGAAGTTGGGAACAGGTTGGAAAGTAGAGCCATGAGAGGGCAGGGTGACCAGTACTTTCGTGTGCCAAGGCCTAGGAATGCCCAGTGAGCAGTTTCTTGACCGAGTGCTCAGTCATGGATGGAATGGTATTGGTTACATTGGGGAACGCTGTCATCTGCTCAGAGGCAAAGTACTGGCTGATCCTTTGCAACTGAGTGTGTTATATTTTCTGGAAGTTTACTTGTTTGCTTCTTTTTTCCCCTATCAACAAGATTGAAAATGCAAAGCTTGGGTATAGAAGACCACATAGTACTTCAGGAGATGAATGTTGGTTGGGTCAGTGCAGAGAAAGGGCATTGATGGCTGGAATATTCTCTAACCTATTGGGTATATGATATGCAGCTGAAGTTCTTTAGCAAGGTCCATTGGAGAAAACTTTTTTAAAAGCACAGAAAAATTTTAGAGTACTGCCTATAATTGAGAAACTGTTACTTGAAGTTCAAGGTTAGACACTGCACCCAGGTAGACTATTCTACCTCATCACCCTCATCCCAGCTACACCACAGCGCATGACTGCCTTGCCCTCATCTTGGCTGCTGGCTTCCCTGCCCCTTTCTAGATACCTAGTAGGGCCTGTCCTTCAAGCACCCCAACCTCTTCCATGACATATTTTAAGGTTTCCCTTCTGCAAGCCTTTCTCTAAGCCTACCCCTCTATGCCCTCCTATCACAGAGTGTGTGCTTTCCTGGGAACCATGTAGTTAGGATCCTAGCTCCCAAAGATCTGCAGGTTGCAGGTGTTTTTCATGGTCATGGCATAGGAAAAATTCTTTAGATCTACAAAAGAAGGTAATTCGTGTGTTGCACTCCTTTGTACCATTAGTACCCCCAAAAAGTCTTCTAGTAACCTCACCCCCCACCAAAAAAACACCATGCACACAGTAAATTTGGAGTCTGAGGTCACTTTACTTCCTGGGAGTGTAGAACCCATTACTAAGTCACTATGACTTGGAGTCTTCACAGCTAGACTTCTTCTCCTGGTAATCATGGTAACAATGA
The DNA here is from genome assembly GCA_017311185.1 of Proteles cristata cristata. Classification (NCBI taxonomy): domain Eukaryota; kingdom Metazoa; phylum Chordata; class Mammalia; order Carnivora; family Hyaenidae; genus Proteles; species Proteles cristata. The sequence goes on along the minus strand of JAESUZ010001175.1, from coordinate 337,760 downwards.
GTGGGGGCACCCATTAGTTGTGCTTAGCATGAGACAGCACTCATCTTGCTCTTTGATGTGTTACTGCACCCCTTTGTGCATTTCTGTCTGTACTCACATCAGTCAGTTGTTCGCCATGGTCCTACTCTAAATGCTGTTCTTTTGTGTGCTGAGAATGAGAAGAAATTGTCTCAGAGGCACACAGCACAAGTTGCCTGTATTTACTCCTGGGAGGAGGTTTGAAGTGGTCATGAGTTTATGTAAAATGTCCCCCAAGTGTCCCCCTGTGACATCTTGAACTTTGTAGTAGGATCACAGCATGACATTCAACACTCATACCATGCAGACAGATCCAGCCCAGCAGATGACAGACATGGTCAACCCATTGGGCATCCTGGTCAACCCATTGGGCATCCTGCTTCCTCATCTCTCGGCATTTTATTGACTATTTCTACATTTAATCTTGGCTGAATTGTGCTACCCTTGGCTTTATGTCATCTCAATTGTTCAAAAGACGTTTTGTCTCAAACTTTCTTCCTCATAAAAGTAGAAAATACTCTTTGGAAAAACACCCATTGGAAAAGAGGTAACCTTGTGTGCAAAGAATATTTCATCTGGTTTTGTATTCCTCTTTACCTGGTATTATTTCTTGAGCCTTTTCCACAGTATTAAATATTCCTCTTAAACTGAGGTTTCTGCAGCCACATGGCATGCATCAATTGAATGTGCTGTGGTTGGTGAACTGATTATTGATCAAGGGCTCCCTGAGGGCTGGGCACTGTGGCTTTGCTGTGGATGTGTTCCAGGGCAAGCCGGTGAATTATTCCAGTGCAGCATGGCAGATCACCAAAACCCAGAGAGCCACACTTCTTGCCAGTTTTTGTTCCTGAGTGCCATTGCCAGAGCTTTCCCTTTATTCCTGTTTTGTTGGTTTCCAGTCAGCACCTTTTGCAATTTTACTCTGGTCTCTGTCATATGTGCTCCTCCCAACTTTCTGAACTTAGTGGCAGTGTACTCAGGGACTTTATGATTCCACATTCTTTCTCCAAACCCCCACAAAAGAAAAATAAGACACTTTGGGCCCCAGGTAGAACAGTGGCTGCTTTTGGCCTAATAGAAATTTCTCAGTCGACCAGAAGGAGTTGTGTGGATCTGACTCCTGAGATCAGGAATCCTAGTGAGTCAGAGCCAGTCAGAGGCAGAGAGAGGAGTAAGTAGAAGCAGGAGGAAGCAGCCCCCAGAATAGCTGAATACCTGGGGTCCTGCACTCTGGGGGCCACAGTTCTGAGAATGCATCTGATGCAGCCCCAAGTCTGTGAGCCCACTTGTGCTCTGGCATTCCCAAAATGATATTTCTCCTCTTCCTCCCCTCCCCCTCCTACTGCTCTTCCTTTCCTGTGGGGTCTACTAAGCCTGTTGCTACACTCAGAACACTTTCCTCTCTAGGCCTACACAGGCCTTTCCTCATCTGTGTGTAGGGCCAGCTTAGAACATGGGGTCCGTGGGGGCACCTGTGTGTCTCAGTCAGCTAAACGTCCGACTTTGGCTCAGGTCATGGCCTCATAGTCCATGAGTTTGAGTCCCATGCTGGGTTCCATGCTGACAGCTCAGAGCCTGGAGCCTGCTTCGGATTCTGTTTCCTTCTCTCTGACCCTCCCCTCCTCATACTCTGTTTGTCTCTCTCTCAAAAATAAATAAACATTATGGGGCACCTGGGTGGCTTAGTCGGTTAAGCGTCCGACTTTCGCTTAGGTCATGATCTCGCGGTTCGTGGGTTCGAGCCCCGCCCCCACGTCGGGCTCTGTGCTGACTGCCAGCTCAGAGCCTGGAACCTGTTTCAGTCTGTGACTCCCTCTCTCTCTTACCCTCCCCTGCTCACGCTGTCTCTCTCTCTCTCCTAGAAATAAAAAAAAAAAATTTTAGGGACACCTAGGTGTCTCAGTTGGTTAAGCCTACAACTTTGCCTAAGGTCATGATCTCATGGTTTGTGAGTTCAAGCCCCAAGTTGGGCTCTGTCCTGACAGCTCAGAGCCTGAAGCCTGCTTTGGATTCTGTGTCTGCCTCTTTCTTCCCCTCCCCCACTTTCTCATGCTCTCTCTCTCTCTTTCTTTAAAAAATAAACAAACATTAAAAAAAAAAAAGAACATAGGGCCCTACAAGGTCTTGGAGAGTATGGGAGGTGCAGGAAGGGAGGGGGTATCTCCAGAGGCTCTAGGAGGGGCCTGGTAGTGAGAACGTTGAGGGTGGTCAAGGATGCCCCAGACTGGCCCCATCGTGGGCCTTCCACCAACTGGGCCACCTGCCCATGCTCACTGAGTTATCAGGAAATATAAAGAGGGGCCTATGCTGAGAGGTATTCTCTTGCCCCAAGCTGGCTCCTCTGTCCCCATGGGGCACATCATATAGAACCAGAATGCAGCCAGCTTCATGGGGCAGAGGAGCAAGAAGACTGCCCCTTCTAACATTGCCAGCTGGCTACCATGGGTAACTTGTATCCATCCACCTGTCAGACTCAGAGCAAGGGCAGGGCAACCAGAGGCTTAGCAGCCTCTTTCATTTTTCCTCTCCTTGATATAGAGAGGTTTAAGGCATGGGGAAAGGTATGTGCAGATATCAGGAAAATGAGTGTATGCAGTCCAGGCCCATTGAGGGGATGGCCAGTGCTGTGTGAGATGGAGAAGGTTGGTGTGTCAAATAATTCTGCTTTTATTTTTTGTAAATGTTTTATTTATTTCTGACAGAATGTGTGAGCAGGGGAGGGTCAGAGGGAGAGAGGGAGACACAGAACCTGAAACAGGCTCCAGGCTCTGAGCTGGCTGTCAGCACAGAGCCTAACGTGGGGCTCGAACCCATGAACCGTGAGATCATGACCTGAGCTGAAGTCAGACGCCCAACCTACTGAGTCACCCAGGCGCCTCAGAATTCTGCTTTTAAAAACTACTATTATAATGGGGCACCTGGGTGGCTCAGTCAGTTAAGCCTCCAGTTTCAGCTCAGGTCATGATCCCACAGTTTGTAAGTTCAAGCCCCATGGCAGGCTCTGTGCTGACAACCTGGAGCCTGGAACCCACTTCCAATTCTATGTCTCCCTCTTTCTCTGCCCCTTCACTGCTCATGCTCATACTCTGGCTCCCTCTCTCTCTCTCAAAAATAAATAAACATTTAAAAATTAGTATTTTTTAAGCTTATTTATTTATTTTGAGGGAGACAGAGATAGCCCAAGTGGGGGAGGGGCAGAGAGAGAGGGAGAAAGGATCCCAAGCAGGTTCCATGCTGTCAGCACAAACCCTTGAATTCACAAAACTGTGATATCATGACTTGAGCCAAAACTGAGAGTAAGATCCTTAACTGATTGAACCACCCAGTCACCACCAAATTACTGTTATTTTATTTTATTTTAAAAATATAATTTATAAAAATTTATAAAAAAGTTGTCAGGGCGCCTGGGTGGCTTAGTCGGTTAAGCGTCTGACTTTCCGACTTTCGCTTAGGTCATGATCTCGCGGTTTGTGGATTCGAGCCCCGTGTCGGGCTCTGTGCTGTCAGCTCGGAGCCTGGAGCCTGTTTCAGTCTGTGACTCCCTCTCTCTCTGACCCTCCCCTGCTCACGCTGTCTCTCTCTCCTAGAAATAAAAAAAAAAAAAAACATTTAAAAAAATATATGTAACTTATTGTCAAATTGGCTAACATACAGTGTGTACAGTGTGCTCGTGGTTTTGGGGATAGATTCCCATGGTTCATTGGTTACATACAGCACCCAGTGATCATCCCAACAAGTGACCTCCTCAATACCATCACCTATCTCCCCCAACCCTCAGTTTGTTCTCTTTATTTAAGAGTCTCTTATGGTTTGCCTTCCTCCCCCTCTGTAACGATTTTTCCCCTTCCCTTTCACCATAGTCTTATGTTAAGTTTCTCAAGATCCACATATGAGTGAAAACATATGATATCTGTCTTTCTCTGACTGACTTATTAAACTTAGCATAATACTTTCCAGTTCCATCCATGTTGCTGCAAATGGTATGATTTCATTCTTTCTCATTGCCAAGTAGTATTTCGTTGTAAATATAAACCACATCTTCTTTATCCATCCATCAGTAGATGGACATTTAGGCTCTTTCCATTTTGGCTGTTATTGAAAACACTGCTATAAACACTGGGGTACATATGCCCCTATGGATCAGCTCTCCTGTATCCTTTGGGTAAATTCCCAGTAGTACTATTGCTGGATCATAGGGCAGTCCTATTTTTTATTTTTTTGAGGAGCCTCCACACTGTTTTCCAGAGCAGCTACACCAGTTTGCATTCCCACCAATAGTGCAAGAAGGTTCCCAGTTCTCCACATCCTCACCAGCATCTGTTGTTTCCTGAGTTGTTAATTTTAGCCACTCTGATCAGAGTGAGGTGGTATCTCAGTGTGGTTTTGATTTGTATCTCCCTGATAATGAGTGACATTGAGCATCTTTTCATGTGTCAGTCATTTGGATGTCTTCTTTGGTAAAATGTCTATTCATGTCTTCTGCCCATTTCTTCACTGAATTATTTGTTTTTCGGGTGTTGAGTTTGATAAGTTGTTTATAGATTTTGGATACTAACCCCCTATATAATATGCCATTTGCAAATATCTTTTTCCCACTCTGTCGGTTGCCTTCTAGTTTTGTTGATTGTTTCCTCTGCAGTGCAGAAGCTTTTTATCTTGATGAGGTCCCAATAGTTCATTTTTGCTTTTAACTCCCTTGCCTTTGGAGATGTGTCGAGCAAGAAATAGCTATGGCTAAGGTCAAAGAGGTTGTTGCCTGCTTTCTCCTCTAGGGTTTTGATAGTTTCCTGTCTCACATTTAGGTGTTCCATCCATTTGGAGTTTATTTTTGTAAAAATATTTTTGTATGGTGTAAGAAAGTGGTCTAGTTTCATTCTTATGCACATTGCTGTGCAGTTCTCCCGCACCATTTGCTAAAGAGACTGTCTTTTTTCCATTGGACACTCTTTCCTATTTTCTCAAAGATTAGTTGACTATACATTTGTGGGTCCAATTCTGGTTCCTCTATTCCATTGGTCTATGTGTCTGTTTTTATGCCAATACCATACTGTCTTGATGATTACAGCTTTGTAATAAAGGCTAAAGTCTGGGATTGTGATGCTTCTTGCTTTGGTTTTCTTTTCCAATATTACTTTGGCAATTTGGGGTCTTTTGTGGTTCCATGTGAATTTTAGGATTGTTTTCATTTTGAGAAGAATGCTGGTGCAATTTTGATTGGGATTGCATTGAATGTATAGATTGCTTTGGGTAGTATTGACATTTTAACATATTTACTCTTCCAATCCATGGGCGTTGAATGTTTTTCCATTTCTTTGTGTCTTCTTCGATTTCCTTCATAAGTTTTCTATAGTTTTCAGCATATAGAACTTTTACATATTTGACTAGGTTTATTCATAGGTATTTTATGGTTCTCAGTACAATTGTAAATGGGATCAGTTTTTTGATTTCTCTTTCTGTTGCTTTATTATTGGTGTATAGAAATGTAACCAGTTTCTGTACATTGATTTTGTACCCTGCAACTTTGCTGAATTCATGTATCAGTTCTAGCAGCCTTTTTGTGGAGTCTTTGGGTTTTCCATGTAGAGTATCATGACGTCTATGAAAAGTGAAAGTTTGACTTCTTTGCCAATTTTGATGCCTTTTTTTTCATTTTGTTGTCTCATTGCTGATGCTCGGACTTCCAACACTATGTTAACAGCAATGGTGAGATTTACTGTTATTTTTAAGCAAGCAGTAAGATGGGAGCAGGGAGGTATTTGGATGGCAAGAAACCAACTTACTTATAGGAAAGTTATAGAAGGCATTTGAAATGATAAATAACTAAGGATCATCATCATCCTCTCCTGATTTTCAAATTCTCCATCAAAGTGAATATGTCATTGCAATGTTGGGTAGACTTCACCAAGGAGGATGAATAAACTCTGGTTGGAAAGTTCCGGTATATGACTCCACTCACCCCATGCCGTAGCCTTTCTGTCCCCAGGGCAGTCCTCACAGAGGCTGCATGCAGTGGCTGGGAGATACCCTGCCATTGAGAGGACTGTTTTGGTGCAGAGCTTCAAGCCCATCCTACATAGGATGGCGGAGCATTCCCATGCTTCATACTGTATGTCACAGGCTAGCTCTGCCAGTCCTTAAACTATTTGGTTTGAGTCATAGAACAGAAAAAAATACATATATAAGTAAACAGGCCAGAAAGAATAAGTGACCCAGCTAAGGTTTGTGCATTGTCACCACACTCAGCAAGGGCTCATCTGAGATGGTGTGCAGATGTTTGCAGAAAATGTGGGCATCGCCTGGTATAATCCTGTTAAGTAGAAATGGTGCAGACTTTCATTTTGAAATTGTAAGTTTTTAAAGAAGAACTGGAAACATAGCACAGGTGGAAAAAAGAATCACTGTCAGGGCATGTTTTAAAGAGACCATGTTAATGAAGTTTTGACTGGAGTTTTTATGGTTGAGAAAAATCTTTAAAACATTTTTGTCACATGTAAGATGAAAGCTCCCCAAAAGCATGGGTGAGAGGTTTGTTTCTGGGTATCTGAGATACTTTTCAAGGATGTTGTCCCGCTTGGCCCTCAGGAGGGCTGTCTTGGGGAGGGGCAGTGTTTCAGCTGCCAGGCCTGGTTGTTTCTCTTGGTGGGGTGGGTCTGCGTAGTGGTGCTTTGAGGTTGGACATGTGATCCCAGGGCTCATGCTCAGCAGTGTCTCATCCAAACCCTGAGCCCTTGCCTTCAGGGTACCCAAGGCATTAATTACCATGCGTGCCACATTAGAATTTGGATCTTCAGGGGCAAGTAACAAACCTAAAACCAGCTTTCGGAATGCAGTGAGTTTGGGGTTTTTCTTCTGTTATGCTCTTGCTTAAGTCATGAGAGACATACTTTAAATAGGGAAGCAGCGATGTCATTTACAGGCACTTTTCTAACACTAAGTAGGTCACGGTTTTGTCACGGTTTTGACGAGATCACAGGTGAGTCACCATAAATTTGGAGAGAGTCACGAATCTTGTCAGAATTCAGAGGCATTTGCAATCCAGTTAAATTGCAAGCCTTAATTCCTGGCCTGCAGGAGGTCTTACCCGGTCCCTCCCCCATGGCACAGTCACTGCTGAAACCAGCCATCAGAGGGCTAAGTGCCTGCTGGGCCCCCCAGGGGCTCACCCTCACAGCTGGCTGAGGAAAATCGGTCCTCTTTCTGACTTCACTAGTAGGAAAAACCAAGTCCTGGGATTGGCAGGAGAGAACCATTTTCTCTTCCTGGGTTACATCTTTTTATAGAAGCATGATCTCACACAGAGAAAAAGGTGCACACCATAGGTGTACAGCTTGAGAAATGTTCACAAACTAAACACACCCTTGTAATCCATACCCAGATCAAGATGCCAAGCATGCAGCACCCTAGGAGCCCACCCGGAGGAAGCACTGTTATTACTTCTCACGCCCTAGAATAGTGTGGCCTGTTGATGCTTTACCTGTGTGTGTCACACAGGTGCATGCGCCTCTGGCTCCTTTCAACTCTTGTTATGTTGACAGAGTCTGGGTGTTTGTGAGTTGTTGTAGCTCATTAGGCCTCAGTGTGTGTAAATGTATGATATTCACTCTTTCAAAAAATATATATAAGTGTTTTTATTTATTTTTGAGAGAGAGAGAGAGAGAGAGACAGGAGGGGAGGGGCAGGGAGAGAGGGAGACATAGAATCCAAAGCAGGCTCCAGGCTCTGAGCTGTCAGCACAGAGCCCACTGTGGAGATCAAACCCATGAACTCAAGATCATGGCCTGAGCCAAAGTCGGATGCTTAACCAACTGAGCCACCAGGCACCCTGGATATTCACTCTTGATGGGCATTTGGGTAGTTTCCAGTTTGGGCTCTTGTGGCTTTGGTCATTCTAGAATGTGTCTTTTGCTGAACATTTGGATGCTTTCCTTTCGGGTGCATACCTAGGAGTAGAATTGCTGGGTTACAGGACCCATAGCTTCTATGTATGAGAGACTTGAGCTTTCCAAAAAATACAACATTCTTTCCAGTCAGAGATAAGCCAGAGTGAGGTTTTTCAGGTAGAGTGAATAGAATTACAGTGACAATAGAGTGTATTTTGGGTTGATATTGGGTCAAGCAGGAATAATTAATAAGCAATTATTCTTAGATATCTGAGAGAATTGGTTTTTTTTTTTTAAATATTTTTTTATTTATTTCTAGGAGAGAGAGAGAGACAGCATGAGCAGGGGAGAGTCAGAGAGAGAGGGAGTCACAGACTGAAACAGGCTCCAGGCTCTGAGCTGGCAGTCAGCACAGAGCCTGACACGGGGCTCGAACCCACGAACCGCAAGATCATGACCTAAGCGGAAGTCGGACGCTTAACCGACTAAGCCATCCAGGCGCCCCGTGAGAGAATTGGTTTTTGTAGAGGCAAAATTCTGCATTTAAATGAGGAATTTTTATTCCCGTGTTGGCTTGTGCAACTCAGTTAAGTTTTTCTCACTGTGCTCAAATGATATCATCCACCAACAGAGCATGTCCTAGCCCTGATGAACTTACTCTGGGTTGGGAGTAAGGAATGGATCATGTCGACAAGCAGTGGCAGAGCGGACCGCTAAACTGTCACTGCCTGTTTGTCACATATGCTTCGGAGGCTACATCTTGTATTAAGATGTGGTTCAGAATGGCCCTCAGATGCTGAGGAAACCTTCTACCCACTTCAGTCACATTTCCATGGCACTTCATGATTTAAGCCAAGCTTCTGAGGACATCACCTCTCAGACCCCTTGAAGTGGGGGAAGGAGGATGAGGGGACAATGTTACCCTCTTGTCACAGATGATGAAACTGAAGGTCAAGTTAAATACCTTGCCCTGGATAGAGGGGGTGTCTCAACATGACTAAGAAAAGGGGTCCTGTTCATGTGTTTTGGCCACAAACCCCATGACATTCTCCCACTCCACAGCCCCCTTCTCTGTTTATGAAGCAGATAAATTAAAGGTGGTGCTTTATTTTACAGCAAGTCTTTATCAAGTTTACCTGAGTGACCAGCCCCTTTGGGCTTGGTGGAGATTTGCCTTTCCAGCCTAGTCTTGCACAGATAATGCTGAATGCTCTTCAGCACCAGGGTGTGATTGCCTGGAGCATGTCCTGTCAGCTTGAAACAGCATAAGCCTGTTACTTTGGGTATCCCTTTGATGTGCTAATTCATACCATAAGGATTCTAAAAAGTCCTTTGGGGGAAATTTGGGTAATGGGATGTAGTCAATGGGGTCACATGAAATCTACATCTTCAGAAGAATGTTTTGGCTCTAGTATAGATTTTAATTTTCCTGTTCATGTGTGGTATTTTCTGAAACCTGAGAGTTAACTTGAAAAGCGCATTTTCCAAAACTACTGATAACTATTAAAGGAGGAAAAAAATAGACTGAAAACCCATCTGGTTAACTTCAAGGGATGTCTGTCATTAAAGGAAGCTTGATAACCTCCAAAGGTTCGATGTTACCTTTGATAGTTCTAATAGAAAACAGACTGCTATTGTCTGGAGAGTAAGCCTTGAGCTTTCATTGTATAACATCTTGTAAAATTATTACAGAATCTATTGCCTGTGTCTTGAAATTGTTAATGGGGAATACTGGCCAAAAGAGGTAATATTTTTATTAGCAAAAGAGATTTTATTTTGTGCACATAATTTAGTTCACATCTGATCAAATTAAAGAACTTAAAAACAAAACAGCAGCAACAACAATAGCAATTAAAAAAAACCCACCTAAGTTTATTTATTTAAAAAAAAATTTTAATGTTTATTTTTTTTGAAGGAGAGAGAGAGAGAGAGAGAGAGAGGTGGAGGGACAAAGGGAGAGAGAATGAGCAGGGGAAGGGCAGAGAGAGAAGGAGACACAGAATCTGAAACAGGCTCCAGGTTCTGTGCTATCAGCACAGAACCTGACACAGGGCTTGAACTCAGGAACTGTGAGATCATGACCTGAGCCGAAGTCAGCTGCTTAACCAACTGAGCCACCTAGGCACCCCCCTCCATCGCTTCCAAGTTTATTTTTTTAAGCAACTAAGGCAGCTTTTAAACTGTGTCATTTATATTTTGCATCTGTGTCAGTGACCTCTCACAGCATCACCCCAGAAAGTGATTATGATTTTGTAGGGCTGTTGAAGAATCCCAGCCTTGATGTGAGGATTTACCTCCCAAATCAGCCCCACATGGTTTTTGTCCCAGGGATGGATGTTGTTTGTACCTAAGAGTCCTGCAGCAGAGACACCCCTGCGGAGCTTGTCTGCATCCCTTCACGTGTCAGTGCCTCCGTCCTGTGATGAGACAGAGGCTGCATGTTAGTGATCGGGCTACCAAAGTACAGAAGTACAGGGTGGAGCTTCATCCTTGGATTTTAGGTCCAACCACATGCCCTAATTTCAGATTTCCCTGCTGTTAAAGTTTATGTAAAATATGGTCATGGTGATGATAAGTTCCTCTCAAGCATCGCCATCTGTGAGGAGGGGTCCAGCCATGCCCTGTGCCCCCCAGGGCTGCCATCACCCATGTTCCTGCACCTGTGCTGAGTGGGTGCCAGTGCAAGCAAGGTGCACTAGGTGTGTCTTCAGAGTCTGTGCTGGCTCCACCATATTAGAGCCTCAGGTTAGGATCTGTTCCCTCTAGAGTTTGGGTTACAATCATTTTGAGCCCTCAGCCTGCTGGTAATCGTAAGTTCACTCTTTTTCATTTGGTCCAAGAACCCTCATTTGTGCTTACAGTCCTGCCAACATGTGAATTCAAAAAGAGGAGGAACGTTAACAAGAGGGTCGTGCTTTCCCCAGTGCCTGTCTCCTAGTGTCTTTGTCACTGTGTGATGGTGACATCCAGTTGCTGAGGGCAGCACCCATCCACTGTGAGAAGCAGCATAGCCACTGAGGCCTGAGGCTGCCACTGGCCCAAGAGCGGGAGGTGGAGGGGGATCCCCTTGCCCCAGTGTTCCTCTTAAAGGTGGGCTCTGAGCCACAGCTGTCCCTGTGGGAGTGCCACGGAGCCAAGGGCTAGAAGAGTGGCCCACTGGCATCAGAGAAACCCTGCCCCAGTCCAGCTGTCTGGTTGAGTCACCCCAATCCATCACATCTGTTCTGGTGTTTCAGGATCTCAAACAATAAGGGCTGGATCATGGTCAGATATGCATTTGGCAAAGGTTCCCCTGGATGTTCAGTGGATTATAAGGGGGACCTAGAGGTCAGTTAAGAGTAGTGGAGGCTCCACTGGGCACCTAGGTGGCTCAGTCCATTAAGCATTCAACTCTTGGTTTAGGCTCAGGTCATGATTTTGCAGTTTGTGAGTTCGAGCCCCATGTAGATTGGTATTCTCTCTCCCTCTGTCTCTGCCCCTCCCCATCTCATGTACATGCTCTCTCTCAAAATAAATAAATCAATGTTAAAGAAGAGAGTAGTGGGGGCTCCAGATCACTGAAGAGAAAAGGTTCCTCCAGCTCACTGAGAAGGAGTGAGGGATCCTCCAGGTCACTGAAGAAGTGGGGGATTCTTCAAATCACTGAGGAGGAGTGGGGGTTCCTCCAGATCACTGAAGAGGAGTGGGGATTCATCCAGAACACTGAGGAGGAGTGGAGGATTTCTCCAGATCACTGAGGAGGAGGGGGGATTCATCCAGAACACTGAGGAGGAGGGGATTCTCCAGACCACTGGGGAGGAATGGGGTTCCTCCAGATCACTGAGGAGGAGTGGGGCTTCCTCCAGATCACTGAGGAGGAGTGGGGCTTCCTCCAGATCACTGAGGAGGAGTGGAGGATTTCTCCAGATCACTGAGGAGGAGTGGGGGTTCATCTAGAACACTGAGGAGGAGGGGGGATTCTCCAGACCACTGGGGAGGAGTGGAGGACCAATGAGATTATGTGTATTGAATGAGAGGTAAGGATGATGTAGAGGATTGTCTCTGGCCTGATCCCCTGGGGGTGCCTGTTCCTGAGGTAGAGATGATGACCTAGCTTTCACTTTCTGCTGAAGGGTTTTCTGTAGAACAAAAGTTTTTGTTTTGGCTTTTATTTTGTTGAAGGACAGATAGTTATTTTTTAGTGTCATGTCTAAGAACTTTTCATCTAGGCCTAAGTCCTAAAGATTTCCTGTGATTTCTTTTAAAATTAGTTAATGTTTTTTATAAGTTGTGATGTTTAGGTCAAATTTAAATTTCTTTTTCCTATGAATGTCTGCTTGCTCCGGCAGTATTGCTTAAAAAGATTATTTTGATTATCTTTCCTCCATTGTATTGTATTTCACCTTTGTTAAAATCAGTTGCCTGTACTTGTATAGATCTATTTTGTTTTCTTTACTGTTTCACTGATCTGTGTCTATCCTTCTAATACCTCAGTGTTTTGCTCAGCTCACACCTAAACATTTTAGTTTCAATGTTTTTAAATTATAATGTGTTTTAATTTCCATTTCCATGTGTGCATTGTTAGTACATGGAAATGGGGTTTTTTGTATGTTGATCTTTATCTTCTGTGACCTTGCTGAATTTATTTAGTTCAAGGAGATTTCCTGTAGATTCCTTAGGATTTTCTGTGTAGATTGTTCCATTATCTATAATTAGCTTTATTTCTTCTTTTTCAGTCTCTGTGCCTTTTATTTCCTTTCTGTGCCTTACTAGACTTGCTAGATTTTCTAATACTCTGTTTAATAGCAGTGGTGAGAGTAGATGTCCTTTTTAGTCCCTGATCTTAGGGAGAAAGCATTTAGTACTTGGCCATTCATTGTGACAGTAGCTATAGGTTCTTCACAGATGCCCTTAATCGGTTTGAGAAAGTTCCCTTGGATCCCTAGTTTGTAGAGTGTTTTAAGCACGAATGTATGTTAGATTCTGTCAGATATTTTCCTGAGGCAATTGATATGATTATGTGGCTCTAATATTTAAGTTGTTAATACAATGGATTATGTTGCTTGATTTTTTTTAATATCAAAGTAGCTTTGTATCTGTGGAATAAAGCCCTCTTGGTTATGGTGTATAACTCTTTTTATATATCACTAAATTTCTATTTACTAATGTTTTGTTGAGTTTTGTTGTGTCTCTCTCTGTTCATGAAAGTTGCTGGTACTTTTTTTGTACTGTCTTTGATTTTGGTATCATGGTATGCCTCATAAAATGAGTTGGGATAATATTATTTTTAGTATGCATTTCTATGGAGGAATCATGAATTAAATGTTGCACTGTAAAATTTTTTTAGATATTCTCTATCTAAAATAATATGTTTATGAACAGTGCCAAAAGGAAGGGAAAAATACTTCAGAAGAACCAAAAAGCAATTAAGTTATGCAAGTATCTTCTTCCACATCCTAAAATGTCCTGTCCCAGGGAGAAATGTGAACGCCTACGTCTGTACTACAGTTTTGCATTAGAGAGAGTATCTAAACATTTTAGTGCCAGATATCACCTTTGGAGTTTGCCTGACACATGTGTCTTGAGTAAGAGGCAAATTATGTAACAGTGGTGAATTTCAGGGCAAAAAAATTTTTTTTTTTTTTTGGTTTTGCAGTGGTGTGGTCATGGGGAAATACTGGAACCATTGAGTTAGTCCCCTAAACTCATATATGTAATATTTAAATCTGAGTCAAAAAAATAGGGTAGTTTGGAGAACAAAATGGCAAATATAATTTTAAAAATTGACAAAAACAGAGTAGCTATACTTCTTGTTGATGGTGGCCAGTCCTGGCTGCCTTTTGCTGACCCTTTGTGATGAAAATTCCATGACAGTTTTGCCTGTTCCACATTGCGTTAGCATTCCCTACGGTGACCAGCAAAGAAGGCTTTCGGAAGGTCAAACTAATTTGTGCTTCCTTTACAGTTGCCAAATGTAGCAAATGGAAATACAGGATGCCCAGTTAAATCTGAATTTCAGATAAATAATGGATCATATTCTAGTTTTAGTTTGTCCCAAATAGTGCATGGGACATACTTATATAAAACATTCATTATTTGTCTGAAATTCAAATGTAAGCCGACATTCTGTATTTTATCTAGCAGCCCTCACTTTTTTCCATATTTATTTCCTGTACTTTGAACCTTGCTCATTTTCATTCAAGATAAAAGCAAAAGAAGTTATAGAAGATGTCAAAATTCTGTAGCTGTTGTTCTGTTGAATATAGGACAGCTGTCTTTTCCTGGCAGGTGAACACAATGGCAGACCTTGTGTAATATTTGTTTATTTTTTCTCTTACGGGAGCCTATGGCAGGGCGTTCAGCCCCTTCCGGTGCGGGTTTGTGCCTCGCACCCCCAGTGCCCACTCACACTTTCTATTTGCAGTGATCTCACTTCCTTCGTCTTGCCAGTGTCTAATTATTCAAAAAGCTTCTTACTCATCCCCACTTTCACACCTCAGTCCTATTTGCAATTACCCTTTTAGAATGCTGCCTAAATTAGTGTCCACACACTACAGATACATAATATTTTTTACATACTTCCTGGGTCAGGTATATAAGTAGAAACAGAGCTTATCCATTGCACGCTTTACTTAAGTGATCCACCATGGCAAGCTTGGTTCTGACATTATCTATAGTGCCTGGATTAGATGATTTGCCTAAAGAAGATACAGTAGAATTTCTCTGTCAACACCCTGAGGTTTTAGATGTCAACACGAGTGGTCTGCTTGGGAGAGAGCTTAAAGAGGTCATCCTACTGGCTGTCTTTACAGCAGCACTGGTCCCTAGGGCCCTCTGCGCTGTTCCCTTCCACTTTCATTCAGTTCCAGGCAGCTGACAAAACCACACTGTGAACTTGAGAATTATTTTGTTATGAGCAGTGTTCTTATATCTGTTAGAATTTGTTTCAACCCAGAGGAAGGAAATGCCCCTGACTCTTGCTTGTATTTCCAGCTGGGATGGAGGGGCACTTGTTAGAACTATCACTGTGGCAAAAGCAGTGCTGAAGAATTTTTCTCCTGTAAAGTCCAGATGCCCTTTAATCTCAAGTCATTAAAAAACCTGATAGGCGGTTTACCAGCAGCTAAAATGAAGGCCTTCCATGGCCTTCCTGTTTCATTTGTAAACCCCCAAGAATGTGGGGCTCTGAATGGAGATGAGTCTGGGAGCACTCCCCTAAAGCAAAGTGGCAGTTTCCAGGGTCATTCTCTTCATGCCATATGAAAACTGAACTCGCTGTTACGAAGTTCGTGATCTCTCAGATTCCTGCAATTTCCAACTAAACTCACTTAGGATACAGGTTAAGATATCTCTTTGTGATGGGCTATTTTATTCACTCAAAATATAGAAGAAATAGGATAATTACTAATATATCTGGAATTTTGAGGATATTTAATCTGCCCCAGTTCTTAAAGTGTCAAAAAATTGTAAGCATACCATTTTTGTATTGACTTAAATATGGTTTATTGGTTAATTTACATAAGTATCTTTTTGCTAAGAATTGTTTTTTTAGTGCCTAGTATATATATTTTCCTACAATATTACTGTCATATGAAGGAAAAATGCTGCAGTTCTATTCAGTTTTTGAGGATGTTTCTGCCGCCATTAAAACCTGAATAAAGATTTTTCTTTTTTTTTTTTTTTATATTTTTTAAAATTTATTTCCAGGAGAGAGAGAGACAGCGGGAGCAGGGGAGGGTCAGAGAGAGAGGGAGACACAGACTCTGAAATAGGCTCCAGACTCTGAGCTGTCAGTCAGCACAGAGCCCGACGCGGGGCTCGAACCCACGAACCGCGAGATCATGACCTAAGCGAAAGTCGGACGCCCAACCGACTAAGCCACCCAGGCGCCCCGAATAAAGATTTTTCTGAGTGAAAATTGTTTCTTTTGTAAATATCTTCTGTTTCTTAATTTTAACACTTAAACGTAATGAAATCTCCTTGGTTTCTTTATAAAATTTTTTAATGTTTATTTATTTTTGAGAGAGAGAAAGAACGTGGGGGAGGAGCAGAGAGAGAGGGTAGAGAGAGAATCCCAAGCAGGCTCTGCACTGTCAATGGAGAGCCCAGTGCAGGACTCAAACTCATGAACTGTGAGATCATGAGTCAAAATCAAGAGTCGACTACTTAACCAACCGAGTCACGAGGCACCCCAAAACCTCCTTGGTTTCTATTAACTAGGGCTTATATATACACTTGCATCAAATATATACAGTATTGGCCAAACTGTGTGTGCAGATATACAAGGCAATGTAACATAGGCATTTTGAGGAGACAGGGCCCCCGTTTTAATCACCCAAGCCTTGTTTGCCTCTGTTCCTAACTATAAAGCTTGATGTTCTGCTCAGAAATCATACTGTAAAATATGTCTTCTATTTTTCCTGTGGGAAAGAAGCATAGAATTGCTTCTTTCTTTAAAAACTATTCAGAATGTCACCTCACATCTATTAGGATGGCTACTATCAAAGGGAAAGGAAAGAAAAGGAGGCAGGAAGGAGGAGGGAAGGGAGAGGGAGAGAGATGGGGGTGGAGGGGAGAAGAGGAGAAGGGAGGTCAGGGGTGGGGAGGGAAGAGGAGAGGAGAAATGTTGGCCAGGGGGATATGGAGAAATTGGCCCCTTGTGCATTGCTGGTGGGAATATAAAATGGTGCATCTGCTATAGAATACAGTATTGTGGTTCCTCAAAAAAAAAAAAAATTGGAAAAAGAATTTCTCACCCAATCTAGGAAACCTCCTTCCGGGTATGTACCCAAAAGAAGTAAAAGCAGGGACTCCAAAAGATATTTGTAAACCCATATTCATAGCATTATTCAGAGTAGCCAAAAGGGGGAAACAGCCCAAGTGTCCACTGAGAGGTGAACATATAAACACAATGTGGTATATACATGAGATGGAATATTAGACTTAAAAAGGAAAGGAATTCTGTTATGTATTACAACATGGATGAACTTTAAGACATCATGCTGAGTGAAATAAACCAGTAACCACAGGACAAATACTATCAGATTTCACACAATGAGATACCTAGAGTAGTCAGATCCATAGAGATAAAGAGTAGAATGGTGGGGGCACCTGGGTGACTCAGTCAGCTAAGCGTCTGACTCTTGATTTAATCTCAGGTCATGTAGACTCACAGTTTGTGAGTTTGGGTTCTGTGCTGACAGTGTAGGGTGTGCTTGGGATTCTTTCTATCACTGCTCTCTCTGCCCCTATGCTGCTCACACATACACACTCTCTCTCAAAATAAATAAATAAACCTTTTAAAAAATTTTTTTAAAAAAAAGGAAAAAGAAAGTAGAATGGTGAGTGCTGGGCGGGTGGGGGAGGGAAGGATAATGGAGCGTTAGTGTTTAATGAGTGCAGTTTCAATTTTGGAAGACGGAAAAATTCTGGACATGGACAGTGGTGATGGTTTCACAACAGTATGAATGTACTTAATGCCACTGAAATGTACACTTAAAGATGGTTAAAATACTAAATTTTATGTTATGTGTATTCTACCAGACTTTTAAAAAGTATCCAGAATGTGTGCCTATCTGGAGAACTAGGGACCATCATTCCTTTCTGTGGATTACATATGATCCCCTTGAGCCCTTTAGGTGCTATTTCAGGTTTCTATGCTGTGAGCCTCTGTTGATTTGTCCTGGCTTCCCATCACTCTGCACTGGTGTGGACAAGGATGTGCCAGGATGAAGGAAATACCTCTAGTTCAGGCTGCAGGGAGGGGGTTCTCAGCCTACCAGCCCAACCTTTTCTTTCTTTCTTTTTTTAATTAAAATGAAATGCAGCAAATTTGAGTGTATTTATAGATGAGTCTTGAGAAATGAATGCATCTCTGTAATCCATATCATTATCAAGATATGGAACATTAACATTACACCAGAGAGTTCTCTACTGCCCTGTCTCCAATACCCATTCCCAGGCAACCACTTTTTTGATTTCTGCATCAGAGATTTATCTTGCCTATTCTAGAACTTTGTGTAAAAGGAATCAGGCAGTAGGTACTCATCTCCACTCAGCTTAATGTTTCTGTGATTCATCCATGTTGTTATCAGTGGCTTGTTCCTTTTCATTGCTGTGTATATTCCATTGTTTCACCGTGCTAGGGGCTGTTTGGCTACTTTCTTGTTGCTGAACTGCTGGGCTGTTTCCAGTTTGGGGCTGTTATGAATAAGGCTGCTGTGAACATTTTGATACAAGGCTTTTTGTGGACAGCTGCTTCGATTTCTCCTTGTTAATACCTAGGAATGAAATTACCAGGTCATGGAGCGGGTTTCTAAAAGACCACCAGACCATGCTATACTCCCACCCAGAAGGTGTGAGGTTTCTGGTTGCTCAGCATCCTTGCCAGTGTGTGGTACTGTCAGACTTGTTTCCTTTAAGACATTCAGTAGGAGCATAGTGGTCTATGGTTTTAATTTGTATTTCCTTGGTACCTAGTGATGTTGAAGTGTCCAGGTCTTTTATTCATATTTTACTAGGTTGTTTGTCTTTATATTATTGAGTTGTAGTTGTGACTTTTGACAGGCAGAATTTTAAGATTTTTATGAAGTTAACTTAGCATTACTTACGGTTATTGCTTTGTGTGTTCTAAAAAGAGTTTTGTCTATCCCAAGCTATGAACTATATTTCTTCTTGAAGTTTTTAGTTTAGCTTTTACAGGGAAGTGCATAATCCATCTTGATTAGTTGTTATGTATGGGGTGAGGTGGGGGTTCAGGTTTACTTTTTTTTCTCTTTGGAGATCTAGTTTTTCTAGCACCATCTGTGGAAAAGACTATTCTACCCACACTGAGACATAATGATGCTTCTGTCTAAAGTCAAATGGTCAGATAAGTCAGAATCTATTTCTGGGTTCTTTGTTCTCTTGCATTGATTGATTTGCGTATCATTATGCCCATATTACACCACCATGATTATTATACCTTTATAGTAACAGCCTATACTTTTACCCATCACGTTTTTGTGGCTTTGCTCCAGTGCAATACAGTAGACAATGTTAACATTGTTCATTCACATTCACTTTCCTATGTGTCAAATGGCGATGATATCCCTGAGTGAAGATGCTGACTATGTGAATTACTTGTGGGGACACCTGGCATAGTGCCCCACACAGGACACGTTCCATAAACGTTTATCTCCCCATCTGATTCCGGAAGTGGCTCACATCTTTGCATACCCTCACCACATCTCTGACCTATGGCTGGGAGGCCAGGGGAAGAGCGACAGGATGCATTGATTTTAATTATGATCTTTGATTCTGTGGCTGAGGTGGAAACTAAGCTACAGTCTACTTAATTTCAGTGTTGACATTGGCTATTTCATTTTGCAGTTTTCTCCAGTCTTTCAAAATACATTCTCTGAGCCTCAGTTTTCTCATATGTAAATTGAAGAGAATACCCCCCCAAGCTAATTGTCAGACACATTTGCATTAAGATTTGTGAAAGCACTTTGTGGGGTATAAAACATTGTAAGAGCATAAAATGACATCTTCCCCATTGTCCCTCCATTGGGACTGAAACATTCAGAGGGCAGGGGCTATTTTTTCTTTCCAGTTTGTGGATGTGACTCAGATATGAGAGCACACATCATTAATTTGGCACCTATGTCATTTTTCTCATTGTCATTAAAGTGATTGCTTCTATCAGGATTTTCTCAAGGACCAAAGATAAGAGCATGTTTGAGTCTCTGCTAGTATTTGTTGTCACACTTTATGAACATCACATTTGAAATCATTTGCTAGAATTGTTTATAGACTCAAAGAGGAAACTCTTGCTTTTTTGGAGATTTTGACTTAAGACACAAAGCAAAGCAGGTCTGAACAAGAAGTAGCAATTGTGGAATGTAGACACTCAGACTTGAGTAAGCAGCAGATGTTGGTGATGTGACTGACTGTCCCCTTTCAAGCCATCCATGCCTCTTGGGACATGTCTGGAAAATCCCTTAATCTCTGAAACAAGAAGGAGAGTGAGAGCCCCAGGGAAAGGGGCAGGGTGGGTGTGGGGGAATTATGAAAAGAAGGTCAAGAAGTGGCTCCCTCAAGAAAGAGGAACCTTTTTGCACTGCTGGTGGGATGCAAACTGGTGCAGCCTCTCTGTAAAAGAGTATGGAGGTTCCTTAAAAAATTCAAAATAGAACTACCCTATGACCCAACAATTGCACTACTATGTATTTATCTAAAGGATACAGGAGTTCTGACTCGAAGGGGCACATGCACCCCAATGTTTATAACAACACTATGAACAATGAGCAAAGTATGGGAAGAGCCCAACTACCCATTGACTGATGAATGGAAAAGGAGAGGTTGTGTGTGTATGTATTATTGTGTGTGTGTGTATGTATGTATGTGTACATATATGTGTAATTCAGTGATCAAAAAGAATGAAATCTTGCCATTAACAACAACGTAGATGTAACTCGAGTGTATTATGCTAAGTGAAATAGAGAAACACAAATACATGATTTCACTCATATGTGAAATTTAAGAAACAAAACAAATGAACATAAGGGAAGTGAAGCAAAAATAATGTAAAATCAGAGAGAGAGAGAGAGAGAGAGAGACAGACCATAAGAGACTCTTAAATACAGAGAATAAACTGAGGGTTGCTGGGGTGGGGTTTGGGGTGGGAGGATGGGCTAAATGGGCAAAAGGCATTAAGGAGAACACTTGTTGAGATGAGTACTGGCTGTTATGTAAGTGACGAATAACTAAATTCTATTCGTGAAATCATTATTGTACTATATGTTAACTAACTTGTACTTAAATAAAAAATATAAAATAAAAAGTCAAGTTGTGTCACTAACATTAGCAGATAATCACCTACGGATCAGATTATTAAAATAAAACCACCTTATTTCAAAATTGAAAAAATATTGAAAAAAAAAGAAGTGATGGTACACACACACACACACACACACACACACTGGAATATCACTCAGCCATAAAAAAGAATGAAAAATGAAATCTTGCCATCTACAAAGATGTGGATGGAGCTAGAGGGTATTAAGCTAAATGAAGTCAGTCAGTCAGAGAAGGACAAATACTATATGATTTCACTTGTGTGGAATTTAAGAAACAAAACAAAAGAACATGGCAGGGGTGCGGGGGGGAAGAGAGAAAAACAAGAAACAGACTCCCAACTATAGAGAACAAACTGATGGTTACCAGAGGGGAGGTGGGTGAGAAATTGGTGATGAGGATTAAGGAGTGCATTTGTGATGAGCACCAGGTGTTATATAGATGTATTGAATCACTATATTGTACACCTGACACTAATATTACACTGTATGTTAACTAACTGGAATTTAAGTAAAAACCAGGAGGAAAAAAGTGGCCTCTGGAGGCAGAGATTGCTTGGGGTCACTTTGAGCCCTGGGCAGTGGCTCTGAGGACTATTTAGGAGAGTTTTCGGTTAAGTGTTTCTGAATCTTAGTCAACAAATGCAGGTGTCAAGGAACATTTACTTTTTTTTTTTTTTTTTTTTTACAAATAGTTTATTGTCAAGTTTGTTTCCATATAACACCCAGTGCTCATGCCCACAAGTGCCCCCCTTCGTGCCCATCTCCCCCCTTACCCCCCACATCCATCAGTCCTCAGTTTTTGTCAGCATTCAAGAGTCTCTCATGGTTTGCCTCTCTCCCTTTCCCCAACCATTTCCCCCCTTCTTCTCCCCCATGGTCCTCCGTTAAGTTCCTCCTAATCCTCCTATACGTGCAAACATATGATATTTGTCCTTCTCTGCCTGACTTATTTCGCTCAGCATAACACCCTCAAGCTCCATCCATGTCGCTACACATGGCCAGATTTCATTGTTTCTCATTGCCATGTAGTATTCCATGGTATACATAAACTACATCTTCTTGATCCATTCGTCCGTTGATGGACACTTAGGCTTTTTCCATGTTTTAGCTATTGTTGAGAGTGCTGCTATGAACACTGGGGTACATGTGCTCCTATGCTTCAGCACCCCTGTATCCCTTGGGTAAATTCCTAGCAGTGCTATTGCTGGATCATAGGGGAGTTCCATTGTTAATTTTTTGAGGAACCTCCACGCTGCTTTCCAGAGGGGCTGTACCAGTTTACATTCCCACCAACAGTGTAGGAGGGTGCCTGTTTCTCCACATCCTTGCCAGCATCTTGCGTTCTCTGATTTGCTCATGTTAGCCACTCTGACTGGTGTGAGATGGTATCTCAGTGTGGTTTTGATTTGTATTTCCCTGATGAGGAGGGTTGCTGAGCATCATTTCATGTGTCTGTTGGCCATCTGGATGTCCTCTTTGGAGAAGTGTCTGTTCATGTCTTCTGCCCATTTCTTCACTGGGTTGTTTGTTTTTCGGGTGTGGAGTTTGGTGAGTTTCTTATAGATTTTGGATATTAACCTTTTATCTGGTATGTCATTTGCAACTATCTTTTCCCATTCCATTTAAGTCCATTTAGATTCTGATCCTGAGTTTCCATTTCACCAGGCTGACAATTCCTGAGCCACGGTTGTTTGGGGAGTCCTCTGCTTCCCTGGCTTGTGCTAGAGGTAGGATCCTTGGAACTAAAAGAAGGTGGTCTGCATGAGGGAGTGGCCATCTTCAGGCCAGTGGACACTGGTCTACACAGATGAACTTTGAGGTGTCTGGGCTTCTGCTTACCTAATACTTACAGATATGTGTACCTGGTGAAGGTCAGGAATGTCTGTCATGTTTATGGTGATAGCCTGACTTCTAGTGTCCTCCTGTCATTCCATGGTTGTCCCCACTCTCTGCAGCTGTCACCTTGCAGTAGGGATAGACCTATGGAATCAATAGTGGAGACTGCAGACACCTTCCTTCATCTACTCAGGATGTAATTTTCAGAACAAAGCTGGCATGGATGAAGAATAAAATGTTTGAAGCCTCCCTGTGTGGAACCCCTCTCTTACTTTATTGATCATGCCAAGCCAAGCCTGAGCCAGAGAGTTTTCTGGAGCTGTAGGAAGTGAGAATGCATCAGCCAGCTCTGCCCCAAACTGGAGGAGAGAGGGGGGTGATTTTGTGCCTCTAGACTGACTTGCAGGCTCTCCTGTTATTGTCTCCCAGTTTGCTGTCTTTCTGGTCATGCCCTGCTCTTCACTGTTAGTCTCCTTGGATTTTTCTTCATCTGGGTATTTGTTGGCACAGTTATTTATTCATTTCATAGATATTTACTGAGCACACACCGTGAACCAGGGAGTCCAGTGCAGGAGTGAACAGCACTTTCCCCCAGGTTAATGCCATTAGACATCCAGAGGCATGGCAATGAAGAAGGAACCATGTCCTCTTCCATTTGTATTGTACATGATCTGGCTCCTGGCTTAGGGACCCACCCAAGGTGAATAGGTAAGAGAAAGATGTGAAAAGTAGCAATGACAAATCTCTACCCAGAGGGCATATAGCAATGCATGCATTGTTTTTATCCAGCCCTACCCTCGGAGTCTGAAAACCCAAGGAGATAGGTTCCCAGGATGGAAGAAAATGCAAATGGGTGAGAAAATATTCCATACTTATACTTTCTCCACATTCTTTCTCCCTATGATAGTTGATCTCATGCAGAGATGATGAAGGACTGCAAAAGAACTAGCTGAAGGAAATTAACACATTTGTCTTGATGAACACTGAGAAATGTATAGAATTGTTGAATCTTTGTAATGTGCACCTGAAATTAATATAATGCTGCATGTTAATCATACTTGAAGGAAAAAAATAAGTAAATAAATAAGAGCTAGCGTGAAAAAAACCTGAAAATAAAGAAAGTAAAAGAAAAATATAAGCAAAAGACTTAGGGGGAAAATGCAGATGGTTCAGAGATCAGCTTAGGAATTTAGAAAAGTAAGTTCTCAGACTGTTGAAGAAAATTCTGGCAACATGATCTCTGAAGCATAATTTGAGCATAGAAGATTCAGAGGAGTGAGTGAGACAGAAGAAATCAAGGCCAAATCTGGCAGAATGCACAAGGGGAAAAAAAAGCAGATGAGAAAAAAAAGTAAAAATGACACCGACACAAAGACTAATTCAGAAGCCACAAAATAGGAAGCCTCATTGAAAAACAACCATCGAGGACAGCCCACAGGAAACTACACAAAAGGAAGGCAGTATCACCAAAATTTGGTTTTCCTAACAAAAAGTTTTAGAAAAGAAAGGGAAAAAATTAAGTATATGGCTAAAGAAAACTCTGTAAATATTCACACCAGACTTGACTCTATCATGCAAAAGGAATTGTGGCATTTCGGTGAGCACTGAAATGAATGACCAAAACTGGATTCTTGTCTTACACAACAGACACAGAAATCAATTCAAAGTACATTAAAATCTTGAACGTTAAGACCTAAAAACCGTAAAACAACTAGAAGAAAACATAGAGTATAAACTCCTTGACACTGGTCTTAGCAATGATATTTTTTTGGATCTGACACAAAAGGAATGGCAATTAAAGAAAAATAAATAAGTGGGACTACATCATTGAATACTTCTGCACAGCAAAGAACCATTAAGAAAATGTAAAGGGAATATGTGGAATGGGAGAAAATATTTGCAAAGCATATATCTGATAAGGAGTTAATATCCAAAATATGTAATGCATACAAATCAATAGTGAAAAACAACCAGTTAAAAATGGGCAAAGGAATAGACATTTTTCTGAAGAAATTATAGAAATAGTTAGCAGATATGTGAAAAGGAGCCCAGCATCACTAATCGTCAGGGAAATGCCAATCAAAACTACAATGAGATATCATCTCACACCTGTTAGAATGTCTATCATCAAAAAGACCAGAGGTTACGTTTGGGCAAAGATGTAGAGAAGAGGCAACTCTTGTATACTCTTGGTGGAAATGCAAACTGGTGCAGCCACTATGGAAAACAGTATGGAGGTTCCTCAAAAAATTACAAATAGGGGTGCCTGAGTGGCTTAGTCAGTTAAGCGTCTGACTCTGGATTTTGGTCCAGGTCACAATCTCACAGTTTGTAAGCTCAAGCCCCACATTGGGCTTTGCACTGACAGTCCAGAGCCTGCTTGGGATTCTTTCTCCTTCTGTCTGCATCCCTCCCCCACCAATAAATAAATAAACATTTTTAAATTAAAAATACAAGGGGGCCTAGATAGCTCAGGCAGTTAAGCATCTAACTTCGGCTCAGGTCATGATCTTGCAGTCCATGAGTTCAAGCCCCATGTTGGGCTCTGTGCTGACTGCTCAGAGCCTGGAGTCTGTTTTGGATTCTATGTCCCTCTCTCTGCCCCTTCCCCACTTGCTCTCTTGCTCACTCTGTCTCTCAGAAATAAATAAAAATTAAAAAAAATTAATTAAAATTATAACCATCACAGGATTCAGCAATCACATGTCTGGATATATATGCAAAGGAAATGGAGACAGGGTCTGGAAGAGATATCTGCACTTCCATGTTCATTGCAGCATTATTCACAATATCCAAGATGTGGAAACAGCCTAAGTGTCTGTCAGTAGAAGAATGGATAAAGAAGATGTGAAATATATGCATGTATCTACAATGTATTATTATTCTGCCATGAGAAAGAGGGAAATCCTGCTGTTTGTGACAACATGGATGACCTTTGGAGTACATTATGCTAAATGAAATAAGCCAAAGACAGGTATTGCATGGTATTACTTACATCTGGAATCTTAAAAAAAAAAAAAAGTCACACTCATAGGAACAGAAAGTAGAAATGTGGTTGCCAGGGGGTGGGTGGGTGGAAGAAATAGGGAGAATTGGAAAAAGAGAACAGAAAAACAAAAGAATGACCGATACCGAGTCATAGTGATGTTCTTGATTTCCTTGGTGCTCTTCACCTGGTATTGAGGCAGAAAAGGTAAGGGACATAGGTGGGGTGGAACTCTGGTTCTGCCTCTACCAAGCTACATTTTATGAAAGAATATTGATGGTTTCTCAGTGGAACAATGGATGTCCCAATAATTTATTTAGCCAAACTACCATAAGTGTAAAGACAGAGACAATGGACAGATATTCCCAAGTGAGCCAGAAATCAGAGTGCTTAGCTGCCCTGAGTCTTTTGAATAAAGCTTTTGAATAAAACTATTAAATGTCAAATCCAGCCAAAATAGAAGTGAGTAAAAGTACAGAGATGGGTGGTGAACCTGAAATCTGTTTAAATATAAAAAAATAAGTGGCCAGCTCTATGAATTATAGTGACAGCCACATTGTAAAATGATTTAGTATAAAAAGCTTATAAGTGGTACTATAACTTAGGAAAATCATTGGGTGGGAGAAGGGAGTGGCCATGCAAGTATATCATGTCCTTTGTCTTAGCAGAAGAGTGAACAGTCACTAACTTGAAAATGCTATTTAAAAAAAAATGAGGCTGTAACTTCAGAGTTTTTCATAATATTTTTGTTACCCTTAGAATAGTCTTTTAGGAAGCTATCTCTTATAGTGAAGAAACATTATTTCTCTGAACTTTAGGAATTCTGTTTTGCTGTCACATCACCTTTCCTCCCACTCCCCCTCCTCCTCCTCCTCCCCCTCCTCCTCATCATTAATGAAAAATGCCACTTACCAGAAGCTCAGTGTGCTGTGGGGATTGGGTATACTTGGAGAGCTAGCGTTTGTGAACAGGTGGAGTGTTGCTATGGAGATGGAACAGGTGAAGTGATGGGGAATCAGAGGTGAGATGCTAAGGCAAGCCTCTCTGAGGAGGTGCTTAGGTAAGGTCCAGCTGCTGAGACAGAGCCAGCCAGGTTAGGGAGCACACTGCACTATCCTGAGCAGGAAGAGGCCTGTTCCAGAAACAGAACAAAGGCCCTGTCTTGGAGCCCTGCTTTGTTGGTACTCCAGCAGATGGCCTGCCTCCTGCAAAATCCTGTTCCTACCCCAGTCTTCATGTTTTGGACTAGGTCTTAGGTTTTGCCTACTCAGCAAGCTTGTGGACCTGCAAGCTTGTGGGCCTGTCTGGAAGATGCTCAATGAATATGTAAAGATGAATGAATGAACAAATCAACGAGTGGATTCTTTGAGAGTGTCAGATTAATCGCATATCACAATTAATGGTTTTAGCTGCTTTTTATGATAAATTGAGTATTTTAAAAAAGTAGATTGCCTTTGGACACATTTTATAGCATGTGATTAGGCTGCTAGTGACTGCCCATGACCAGCCAGTTCGATATTCTGGCGTCTTCCACATGAACCACATGAATTTGCCTTCTAATAATTTTAGGTTCTAAGGTACACGCGTAGTCAGAAAAATTATATTCATGGCTAAGATCCTCATGTGCATTTATTTGAGAAGGTAGTAAGTTGAGATGTTTTCTATAAGGTTCAGGAGGCCCTTCTGGAAGCAACACATTTGCTAACTTCATGCTCACCTCTTCTTTGCCATATGGATATTGAAATCACAAATATGATGACTCTTGGAAGCAGGGTAATAAATCATTTTAGTTCCTTTAAGATAAATGTATCTTTTCTGCTTGGTTGGAATTTGAATTTTGACAAATATATAGATTCATTATTTTGTTTGAATTAATTGTGATTTACTGGTTATATATGGAATCCTCTAAGTCTAAACCCCGTGAGGGAGGAAGCAAAGATGGTCCCCATCCTAGAAGCCCATTTTAGTAAGATTAGCGGCAGGTGCCTGACACAGAGGCATTGGGGAGAGATCCCAGCAGTGGGACTCTGTGGACAAGTTACTTTTTTGTCTTTGAAACACAGGCTGAAGCGTCCTTTGAACCAGTGTTTTTCACCATGAAATCTTTACCCCATCAGCCAAGATTTTTGTCATTTCACTTTCTGTAGTTTATATATGAAACAATATGTATTTCAGAGTTTCAGTACAAAAGGTTTACAAAATCAAGTTTTCTCTTGACTGCTTATGGTTTATGGAGACTTTGGTGGCTTCCATGAAGGCAGTAGTCTCTCCCCTACGTTGGCATTCCGTGTGCAACTGTACATTTCTTGGACACTTGTGTGACTGCACTGTCCCTGAGATCTGCCCCTTTAGTCCTGAAGGCCTGTTCTTCCTTTCTGAGTGATTGGATTGGCTCAGCCAGTAGAGCCTGGGCACTGCCTCTAAAAGAGCCACTGGCCTCCTGGATTTAGGATGAAGTCTCTTCTAACTTTGTAATTCCTGATCTTTGTTATATAAGAAAGTTCAGGCAACTGACATAGTGTTCTGTTTAAACAAAGTTTTCCATGAATCTCTTTGCAAGTGAAAAGAAGCTTGTCTGCTTGTTTGTGCTGTTCAGTCACTGTTCACAGAGAGGCTGGGAAGCTAGGCCAGGCATGAGCCAGCATTTGAACCCCAGTTCCTACATGGCACGTGCTTTGTGACCTGACCCTCAGAGCTTTCTTTTTCTCACTTTTAAACTAGATACACTAGTCAGATTTCTTGTTTTCTTTGTTGTTGCCTCTTTGTCCTTTGGCCAGAATATACCTGAAACTAGACAGCACTGGAAAGCAGTTCCCTGGGGCCCTGAGAAATCCACATCAGATACACCTGGATCTCAAGACAATGCTGGCCCAAGTAGGCAGTGCTCTGGGGAGACTAAGGCCGTGTCTCCCCAACACAGATCCTTTTATTGCTGTGTGACTGTCATTCCCTCTCCATGCTGGCTGGCTTCCTTCTGAGTTTATGCACCTACACAGGAGCATGTGGCCACTAGCAGCTCCCTCACTTCAAAGAGCTACCACCTGACTCCAAAAGCACAGCAACTAAAGGAAAAAAATAGATAAATTGGATCACATGAAAATTAAAAACCTTTGTGCCACAAACAATACCTTCAAGGAGACAAAAAGACAACTCACAAAATGGAAGAAAATACTTGCAAAATCACATCTGTCGGAAGACTCCTATCCAGAATATATAAAGAATGCTTACAACTCAATAATAAAAAGACATATAAACAATAGTCCAATTAAAAAAAATAGACAAAAAAACCTGAATAGTCTTTTCTCTAAAGAAGGTATACAAACAACCAATAAGTACATGAAAAGATGCTCAACATATTAGTCATTAGGGAAATGCAAATCAAAACCACAATGAGATATCACTTAACCCACTAGGATGTCTAGAACCAAAAAATAAGCAAACAAAAAAAGAGACAAGTGTTGGTGAGGAGGTGGAGAAATTGGAACCATTGTACATTGCTGGTGGGAATAGAAAATGGTGCAGCCTCTTTGAAAAACAGTTTGGCAGTTCCTCAAAAAGTTAAATATAGAACTTGCATATGAACCAGCAATTCCGCTCCTAGGTATATACTGAAGAGAATAAAAAACATACATCCCCACCAAAACTTGTACATACATGTTCATTGGCATTTTTTATAATAACCAAAAAATACAACCAACCCAAATGCGTATCAACTGATGAATGGATAAATAAAATGTAGTATATGATGGTCTACTGTATTTTGTGGTATATGACAGAGTATTATGCAGCAATAAAAAATGAAGTACCAATATATGCTACAACATGAATGACCCTTGAAAATGTTATGCTGACTGAGAGAAGCCAGTCACAAAAGACCACATATTTTTAAAAAATGTATTTTATTTATTTATTTTGAGAGAGCACATGTGTGCATGTGTACATGCAAGCAGGGGAGGGGTAGAGACAGACAGACAGCCTCCAAAGCAGGCTCTGCACTAATGTGGAGCCCCACTGACGTGGGGCTCAACTCACAGACTGAGATCATGACCTGAGCCAAAATTAAGAACCAGATACTTAACTGAGCCACCCAGGTGCCCCAAAAGATCACATATTTTGATTCCATTCTTATGAAATATCCAGAATAGGTAAAGTTATAGAGACAGAGAGTAGATTAGTGGTTGTCTAGAGCTTGGGAACTGGAGAGAAAGGCAAGTGGTTGCCCGTAGGTGCAGAGTTTCTGTTAGAGGAACAAAAGTGTTCTAGAATTAGATTGTGGTGATGGTTGGGTATACTAAAAACCACTGACTTGTAACATTAGATAGGTGAATTGTATGGTCAGTATATTATATCTTAATGCTCATCAAACACTTTTAAAATTAAAAGGAATCTTTATTAAATCCTGATTCCAAATTCCTGGGAAAGGACCCTGATTGAGTTTGTAGGGAGCCAACTCCTGGCCCCAGAGTTGGGTCCTATTGTAAGAACATGGATATCACGTGCCTGTGTTCCACTACCTGGCCCCTCAGGGAGGCAGAAGGCTGTGTAGAGAGAATAGTATGTCCACGCATGAAGGTAACAATAGTGTCTGCCTCATGGAGTCATACGAAGAGGAAAATAAATAACTACATGTAAGTCATTGAATACAGAGCCCGGTACACCCTTCATGCTGACTGCAACGGCCACATTAGTGTCATACTGCTCCTGGGAGAATGACAAGATATAGTACACAAATCAAAGCTCAAAAACTAGTTGAGTAATGAACTTAATTAACCTGGATTATAATCAAGGAACCTGGAGATAAAGCCAAAAATGAAAAGGGTCTTGGTATACCTGATTGCCTGAGAACTATTACAGGTGTCTGTACTGTACTGTCATTAACTTTCCCATGTTGCTGCCTATGATATTGTATATTAGGGGCTGCCAGCAGAAGTGGATAACAAAACTGCTTGAGGATGGATTGAGACAGGAGTGAGCTTTCTATAATGAACCTTTGTATCTGACACTCAGAGCAAGAGCCTTATTCAGCTTTTTGGGTTTCATCGTCTACCCTGTGAATGGTACCTACTGGCATTGAAGTAATGAGAGGAAGATATTTAAAACGCCTGGATAGGGGCACTCAGTTTGTGAAGCATCTGTTGATCTCAGCTCAGGTCTTGATCTCAACCCACACTGGGCTCTGTGCTGGGAGTAAAGCCTACTTAAAAATAAGTAAGTAAGCAAATAAATAAGTAAATAAATAAGAAAAATAAAAATTAAACACCTGGATACCTAACAGTCACAAAGCCATAAACACTGTGATTATAATCTGAATAATCACAGTGTATTCTAGTAATATGTATATAGTGTATACTTATATATATTATATGAGTAGTATAAATGTATATGAAAATTAAGTTTTTGAATTATGCACATAATATTCAACCTTTTTTTTTTAGAATTTCATGTATTAATTTTTTTAACTTTTATTCATTTTTGATCAAGTGACAGAGCAAGAGTGGGGGAGGGGCAGAGAGAGTCAGAGACCTAGAATCTGAAGCAGGCTCCAGGCACTCCCTGACCACCTTTTTAAAAAGACTGTGCCAATAAACAAAATAAAAATAAATTGAAATTCCAAAGTTCCAGACTCCCAAACAACTACTGTTGGTGTCTACCTAGAGAGGTTTTATTTATTTATTTATTTATTTATTGGTATACAAAGGTATGGATCAGACTAGTCATACTTTTCTTTTTCCCTGAACATTTGCTCATTGTCCTTAGCAGCTATTAAATGGAGATTTATATCATCATTTTTGACTTTCTTTTTTTAATGTTTATTTTTGAGAGAAAGAGATGGAGCATGAGTGGGGGCGGGGTAGAGAGAGAGGGAGACGCAGAATCTGAACCAGGCTGCAGGCTCTGAGCTGTCAGCACAAAGCCTATGTGGGGCTTGAACTCACAAATCATGAGCCACCCAGGTGCCCCTTTTTTGGTGTTTTTCTTACTTTTTGTTTTCAGATAATTTTAGACTTAATAGAAGTTTACCATAATAGTACTTACCTCTTCCTAGCATTCAACTTACTGGCAGCTTCCCTGGGCCTGTCAGGCTTCCACAGAAGCATCTTACCATTAGTTTTAAGGTTGTATTTTTTCCCCTTATTCATTTTTCCAAATAAAAGTATTGTTAGACTTTGCATATTTTTTAAAGTTTTTCAATGTTTATTTATTTTTGAGAGAAAGAGAGCATGAGTGGGAAAGGGGCAGAGAGAGAGGGAGACAAAGAATCCGAAGCAGGGTCTAGGCTCTGAGCTGTCAGCACAGAGACCCGACACGGGGTTCAAACTCACCAGCCATGAGACTATCACCTGAGCCGAAGTCAAATGCTTAAATGACTGAGCCACCCAGGCACCTCAAAAGTATTCTTAGACTTTGAGTCCACCTATCATTTATAACAATTGAGGGCTCTATCCTTCATTTGATCCTTGCCCTTAAAACTTAGTCTTGTAGCTGATATCCCATCCTTGGTTTAATCTTTATTATTTGAAAATTAGAAGCCATTCCATTTTCCAAATTGATAAATCCCTAAACTTATGGATTCTGTCTCCTTCATTACTGCTTACAAATCAACCAGTTCTTTTATGAGCTCACCTCTTTCTTGTATCACCTTACCAAACCTCGCTAACGATGACTGCCACACACGAGTGACATTCTGCCCTGCACCACTTATTAAGTTCAGGGTCTGCCCTCCAGGTGCTCACTGGGAATTGTTTTAATACTCTTTCCTCATTTTCGTGACCTCCGATGAAAGTGTCCTTACCACTCTCGGCCCAACCCCTGAAGCCAGGTCCACTTAAATTAATAGATTTTACAAAAGCAGCTCATTTTTGGGGTGCCTGGGTGGCTTAGTCGGTTAAGCGTCCGACTTTCGCTTAGGTCATGATCTCGCGGTTCGTGGGTTCGAGCCCCGCGTCGGGCTCTGTGCTGACTGCCAGCTCAGAGCCTGGAGCCTGTTTCAGTCTGTGACTCTGTCTCTCTGACCCTCCCCTGCTCACGCTGTCTCTCTCTCTCTCTCCTAGAAATAAATAAAACATTAAAAAAAAAAAAAGCAGGTCATTTCTGTATCAACCATCATAAATTCTTCTGTGCTTTAATATCCAACAACTTCAAAATCTCAGTGGCTTACAGAAGTTTCTCTTGCCCATTCTGTGTCCCTCCTCAGTCAGCAGGGACCTCTGGGATGCAGGCTGAGCAGCAGCATCCCCCAGAACATTGCTGGTGGCAGAGAGAAAGAGGAGGTATGGGGAGTTGGCAGTGGCTCTCAGGCTCCCACCAGGAAGTAGCACCTTCCTCGTGCTAATTTATCAGTCAGAGCAAAGTCATTGTCCTCATGCCCAGGGGCAAGGAAGTCACTGTCACTGGTCACCTGGAAGGAGGGAAGCCAGACACTCTTGGTAGACATCACCAGAGACAACCTCAGTATCCCTGTGTTGAAAACGTTAGGTTTCGGGGCGCCTGGGTGGCTTAGTCGGTTAAGCGTCCGACTTTCGCTTAGGTCATGATCTCGTGGTTGTGGGTTCGAGCCCCACGTCGGGCTCTGTGCTGACTGCCAGCTCAGAGCCTGGAGCCTGTTTCAGTCTGTGACTCCCTCTCTCTCTGACCCTCCCCTGCTCTCGCTGTCTCTCTCTCTCTCTCTCTCTTTCTCCTAGAAATAAATAAAACATTAAAAAATTAAAAAAAAAAAAAAGAAAATGTTAGGTTTCATCTTTCCCCTTATAAACAGAAATTCAATGAACATCTTCTTTTCTCCATACTTCTGTTTGTTCCTGTCCCTTTGTTTTCTAAGGATAAATCTATAACATAGAGTTACTGTGTTAAAATGTTTAGTGCTGAGGCTGCTGCTACCTTATATCGTGTCTCCACATAGACTAGCAGGCAGGTGCCAGCTTGCTGGGGGTGACAGCTTAGGGTGTATAAGGCTGTATCCTTTGCATCCCAGGCCAGGGTGTGGCTTGGCAGATGGGTGGTGGCTCCTCTTACCCCTTACCCAGATGGTAGCGTAACACTATCTTGTTAGCTGTGGGCAGTACTTACCAAAATCCCAGAAAGTGCGTGTTGCCATCCAGAACCAGCTCATGCCTTTAAAAACTACTAATGTGTTCTGACTTGTAGGGCCCACAGGAAAACAAAAACGTTGGGTTTTTCATACATCAGCAAAGGAAAGACATCCATTGTATAGAATTCACTCTAGTCTGTAAATTATATTGAGTTTCTGGGGAAAGCACGACACAAAAGATAAATGTGACTAAAATGCACCTTATCTCCTGGTGTTCGATTTCTCATTTGTGAAATGGGAACTGCCTTCTTTAGAATTGAGTTCTTTTGTTAATCCTGACAACAGAAAAGTTCTCCAGACTTTTAGTAAACTCTCACCGGTAAGCTGTGAGTGATGGGGAGTATAAATACAAAAAGAAGAAAATGTAATGACTTAAAGAGAATACTAAAGCTCTGGGCAACAGCCTGAGTGATCTTGAGATAGATAGGGCTTGGAAAACCCATCATACTGGGGACCTGAGACCCTATTCCCAGGCAGCAGCCAGAATGTTCCCAGCCTCAGTCCAGGAATATGCCCAATAGCATCACTTTGTTATTTTATTCTGATACGAGTTCTGAGTATAATTCTGCAATTCTCTTGTCCTTGTGAGCTGAGCTAGTTGAGAACAGTGTTTTGGGGATTTTTTTCATTTGTTTATTAGTCTGTCTTTTTAGATGTGTTGTCACATGACAGATGCCTTCTTGCCATTCAGGGTCAGTGAGGGGGACCCTGTCAGCCAGTGCCCACAATGACTCCCTGAGGGTGGGTCTCATCTCCATCTGCGTGGATGCTCCCCTG
Source organism: Proteles cristata cristata (assembly GCA_017311185.1). Lineage (NCBI taxonomy): Eukaryota > Metazoa > Chordata > Mammalia > Carnivora > Hyaenidae > Proteles > Proteles cristata. The sequence continues at coordinate 303,356 of JAESUZ010001175.1, read as the reverse complement.
TACGCTTCTCACCACCTGCCTTAGTAGGTGTGTGTTGTTTTGATCTTTCACATTTCACTTACATACTTCATTTTTTTTAAAAAAAGAAAAGTGCTAAGTCACTTATAAATCTAACATACAAATTCAGTTCTGGTGGATATTTGCTTGCCAAAGGATTTGCTCTAGGATTCCTTCAAGTAATAAGCATCTCAACATCTAATACATAATTCTCATTTTTAAAATACTTCTCTTTCATATAATAGGATCAGTTGTTAAGAAAAACAAACAAAAGCACACACAAAAAATGTAGTGGTTGAGATGGGTTTTTCCCCCCTTCTCTTTTCTGGCCTTACAAGGAAAGAATAAAATATCTTTGTGTATTCCAAAAGGGCATGTCTGTGTCTGGGCCTGCTACCCAAGGCTTAATGTTACCTTAGATTAAGTCAGTGAGTAGACTTTCCCAAGGCATGTTGCTTGTAATCTTCCCATCGGAGGAAGGAAAGTAGCTGAGTGCACAGAGCAGTGTCCTTGGCTCAACAAGGGGCAGACTCTCCCCTGGAGGCCAGCGGGGACCCACACTGGGGAATGTGCTCCCTCTGGCCAGGCACTGTTGCCAGGAGGAGGAGGATCCTGGCTGACAGCATCAGCTTCCATGTGCTCTGTGGGCTGGGAACGTGGGAGGGACAGTTCTTTCCTACAGGCAGAGAGAGGGAGCCTACAGAAATGTGCATGTGAGAGACCCTGCCGCATCCCTGGGGAAGCTTCCGGTGCATTATTCTTACAGACTGTGTGTCATGCTGCAGTTTATGAACAACTGCCTGTAGGAGTTGGGGTAGGGAATACTGTCCCTTTTCCCAGTGGAAAAAGACCTCAGCCTCTCTCCCTACTTCTTTATTTTTTTAATGTTTGTTTATTTTATTTATTTTTTTTTACAAATAGTTTATTGTCAAATTAGTTTCCACATAACACCCAGTGCTCATCCCCACAAGTGTCCTCCTCCATGCCCATCCCTCCTCCCCCCCCCATCCACCAGTCCTCAGTTTTTGTCAGCATTCAAGAGTCTCTCATGGTTTGCCTCTCCCTCTTTCCCCCACATTTCCGCCCTTCTTCTCCCCCTCTGTCAAGTTCCTCCTAATCCTCCTATACGTGCACACATATGATATTTGCCCTTCTCTCCCTGACTTATTTCACTCAACATAACACCCTCAAGGTCCATCCATGTTGCTACACATGGCCAGATTTCATTGTTTCTCATTGCCATGTAATATTCCATGGTATAGATGAACCACATCTTCTTGATCCATTCATCTGTTGATGGACACTTAGGCTCTTTCCAGGTTTTAGCTATTGTGGAGAGTGCTGCTATGAACATTGGGGTACATGTGCTCCTATGCATCAGCATTTCTGTATCCCTTGGGTAAATTCCTGTTTGTTTATTTTTTGAAAGAGAGAGAGTGTGTGAGGAGGAGAGTGGCAGAGAGAAAGGAAGACACAGAATCTGAAGCAGACTCTAGGCTTTGAATTGTCAGCACAGAACCCAATATGGAGCTTGAACCCACAAAACATGAGATTATGACCTGAGCTGAAGTTGGACATTTAACTGACTGAGCCACCCAGGTGCCCTTGTCCCTATTTCTTCATATCCTCTGTTTCCTGAATGAACCCAACTAGGTTCCTTCCAGTATTGGCAGACCAGGTTCCGAGGATCTTCTCAAAATGACCTCCTACAGAATGTTCCATCCCCTCATAGGCCTTGGGGGAAGGCCAGTGGCAGAGGGGCCAGAAGTGCTGGATGCCCAGTGACCTTGGATACAAATTAGCCAAGTGACCTTCATCTAGTTCCTTGCTGGATGGATGGCTTTGGTCATCTGTAAGATAGGATGATTGCACATCACCCTGCCACCCTCGAGGGATGGCCATGTGATTAGACGGAGGATAGATTGAGGGGTTACCCACTTTTGGGGCCAAGGAGCTGAAGTGACTCCTGGCTCCTGTAGCAGGGTGGTTGTGCTGGGAGCCATCTGATTCACGGCTCTCTACTCAGACATGTTGCTTCCCCCCTGCTAAAATCTGATGTCTGTAAATAACTGCTCCCACTGCCACAGCATCACAGATGTCCTGTCAGAGGGCATTTGGAGGGACATTTCCACATTGTGTGGATTTGGGCAATTGTAAACATACATGTGTCATCCTGGGGGCCCTGGGAGGCAGTGGAACGGAAGGGCTCAGAGTTCTTATACATGGCTCTGATAAGAGAACAGGGACAAATGCTGAGAAAAAGCCAGCTGCCAGTCGAGAGTGAGGGCAGGTGGCTTAGAGGATGTGGGAGTTCATTCCAGCCTTGGCAAGGCAGACTGGTCACCCAGAGCTGTTATTTAGTGAAGAGATACTTGGCCAGTATGTGCATGGGTTCATACCTATGCAAACATTAACCATTCAGCAAGCTTGGATAGGATTTAAGCATAAATTTTAAAATACCATTTTCTTGAAGCGTAGGGTCCTTCTTTACGTCTTGGTGTGGCTGGACTTTGGATGTGTCAGATGATGAGGGTTGCAGTGGGCTTGTCACCTAAGGTTGTTTGTTATTGGCTGTCCTTCTGGCTCTTTGTCTTTGTGGTTCCAGGCAGGGCTGCCCAAGGGGCTGATTCTGCCCCATGAATTGTCATCAGGAATGATGTGTGTCACTTCCAGGTTGGGATGCTGAGTTGTTGGAGGGTAATCCTTCAGAGCTCTCCTGCTCTCTGTGAGCAGTGGGCAATGTTTGGGGTTGTCTGCCCTGCCAGCCTTCAGCTCAAAGTCAGGTTTTGGAGCACAGCCCCAGCTGACCCATAAGGACAGTGCAGCATGAGCAAGAAATGAGCCATGATGGGTATGAGCCACCAGGGTGTTGGCTGGGATTGACACTCTCACTTTTTTTTTTCTTTTTTCTTTCTAGCTGTTAGCAGACTGATCCTGTGTCTTAAAATCCAGGCAATATGATAATTCCTCTGGTTGCTTTCCAGATTTCCCAGTGAAGGAATCATTTCAGACATTCTCAGCAAAACAGGAATGCAGCCTCTTGCCTACAGAGGTAAAAATTGGACATGGATAATCCAGAAGATCCATATTTACAGAAGCATTTTGGAAACTAGAGAGCTCTGTAAAAAGATGAAACTGGAGATTTCCCCATTTATGTTTCATGATGCTAAAATATGTTCCATTAAAAAAAATAAGTAAGATTCTTTGATCTAATAAGTTTGGGAAACATGAGATGTTTTCGTTTGGCTTTGAAGACATACACTGCCCATTAGCATGCCAAAGATTCTGAGAAGTCCTGCAGTAAAGAAATTGTTTACACCAATAGAATCCGAATTTTCTCAAATGTTCCCATACCCATCTTTCAGGCCAGTGTTTATGGGAAAGTTGGTACGTGAAATGCAGAATTAACTGATTCTTAGTACAATAGGATAGTACTTCTTCAAAAGCTGCGTGGTGTATCTTGTAGAAAATCTTCGTGATATGGTGCACATTATTAATAATCACTTCCCTTTCTATTCTTTTTAAAAAAGCAACAATTTATTGAGTTCCAACTGTATACGAGGCTAACTATGCTCTATGGTACACAGGTCAATCTATGTCTGGTCCATGGGCTTGAACATCAGCATGAGAGAGCACTTGGAAACCTGCACAATCTAGCCTGTACCATCACCTGCACAATGGGACCCTCCTGACATAGGGCCTGGGAATCTGCATCAGGAACACGCTACATGTGATTCTCATGCTCCCCGGTATTTGAGAGGTGTCATACCAGATGCATTTTTCCCACTTTCTCTTGGTTTGGGGTTGGGTTCTGAAAATGGCTGGAACCTTGAGGACCATGGTGTAGGGTTCCAGTGTTGCCCAACTGCTATGTCAAGACCTCATATCAGTGTTTGTATAGAAGAGCTTTGTGGCTTATGGAAATGACAGCTAAACCCTTGTATTTTAGAAGAGGCTACTACTCATGTATTAAGGCCCAGGGTGCTGAGGACCAGGAGGACAGGTCACTAAGGTGACTGCTGTGGGGCTCGGAGACCCACACTTTGGGGATAGAGCTGAGCTCGTCATGTATGACAGTTCTGTGGCTCAGACTTGCCAAGCCTACCACGCAGTTGACAGATCCAGCCTTCACACCTTGTTGTTGATCGCCCACATGGTGCCACAGTAAAGGGGGATGTGGTTGGAGACAGCCGGGCGTGGGAGCAGGGGAGGGGGCTTTATGGCAGCTGGTCAGGCTGTTCTTCTTCTTGGATGCCTTTCATTTAAGCCACTGGTGCAGTGCGAGGGTTCTTGATGCCTTTGCTAAGGCAGTTCTTCTGGAATTTGTTCAGGCACAAAAGAGAGAAATCTGGCTCTTTTAATCAGCCCTTGAAATGGTTTCAGGGCTTGCATTTCCTTGGGAGCTGTTACCCATGTCACCGAAATGTCCCCCAAGGCTGTTTCTTCTTTCCCCCAGGAAGGGCAACTACAAATGAGCCTGACTGCAGATCCTCCTCGGCTTATGTCGGGGCTACTATGCAGTAAACACATCATAAGTTGAAAATGGCCTAGGTTGAAATGCATTTAATATACCTAACTAACGGAATATCATAGCTTTCACCCAGCTCACCTGAAATGTGCTCTGAACATGTGCATTAGCCCACAGTTGGGCAACATCATCTAACACAAAGCTCATTTTATAATGAAGTGTTGAATATGTCATGTAATTTATTGATTACTGGGAGTGAAGAACAGAATGGTTGTAAGGGTATCGGGTAGTTTACCCTGGTGATGGCATGGCTGACCAGGAGCTTTGGCCGCCGCCAACACCCAGCAGCAGAAGAGAGGATCCTACAGCGTTATTGCCAGCCAGGAAAAGATCAAAGGTCAAAATCTGAAGTACAGTTTCTATTGAGTATGTATTCACCCGCATAATAAAGTCAAAAAATCAGTAAGTTGAACTATAGTAAGTTGAGACTATCTGTAGTTTAAATTTTGCCCCTTTTGCATTCAGATTACCTCACAATGGCTGACGCCTGGGGTGACCCCTTGAAATGTGCTGCCATCTGCCAGTTGCTGCTATAACCACCCAATTTCTGCAGGTCAGTGTCATGGGCATGGGGCCTCCAGGGAGAGTGCTGAAGGCATAGACAGATGGCCTTCCCAGGGACAAGATCAGTGGGAACATTCTGGTCTGATGGGGCACTAAGTCTGGTAACCTGGGGAGTTTTAAAAGTGCACTGAATCTGGGGTTCCACCCTCAGGGCACCTTTGTCAGTGCTCCTCAGGTGAGTCAGTTGTGCAGCCCTGGGGTTGTCAGTGTGGGTGGACAGACCAGGTCAGAAGGACTCAGGCCAGGGCTTCTCTGTCCCTGTGAAGCTGGGAGTGCAAGTCAGTGGGACCCGTGATCCTCATCCCTGCCCTCCCTGCTCCTCCTCTCAGGTCCCCTCCGGGCTTGCTGTCTGGACACTGGCAAGAGTGAAGCTGACCCCTCAGCACCTCACTTCTGCTGTCCAGTCTCTAGGCTCCCTGGCCCAACCTACTCACTTTCCATGGCTAAGGCAGCTGCTCTCTCCACGACCCCACATGGTAGCTACCTGACCTCAAGGCTAGGCCCTCCTCTCGCCAATGCCACAGGCTTCTGTGACATCTGTGGGCTGATTCCTCCCCTGTGTCCACCTTCCTTTATGTCAACACCATTCTCATTTCCTGTCTCCATCAAAGGAACAGAAAACACAGGTGCTTATGACACACTTCCTCATGTGCACATAAACCACAACATACACTCACACATGTTCACACATGTACTCACACACCTGCATACATCACACGTGAATGCACAGTTGTGCACCTGCACTCACACAGTATACCCACACTTGCAGGGACTATGCATGTACATGTACAAGCATGCTCATGCATGCACATACACATGCTACAGATTTGCACATGCATACATGCTCATGGATGCACACCAGCACATTCATACACATACATCCTACTCATTAGGGTCTCATCCTCTCGTTGTAGTTCGTGGTCTCCTTGGGCCCCAAACCCCAGATAGTTATTGACCTGTCCTTTCCTCCTGCCCCTCCATGAAGTCCCTCACCAAAGCTCATCTGTTTTCACTTCAGAGTATGTCTGGAGCCAGCCTAACCTCCTGACTGCTCTCTCTGCATCTGCTCCACATAGCTACCAGAGTGATTTTTAAATAATGTGAGCCAAATCCTTTTACCCTTCTGCTTATAACCACCCCCAACCAAGGATTCTCACAGCAGAAGTGTGAGCATCTCCCAGGATCTACATCCTGCCTCCAAGCCTACACTTGGTCCCTGGGGCTCCCTGGGCAGGGAGTCCTTCCACACCTCCCAGAGTGGCTGTGGTGGACATCCCAGGAAGCCCTTCTTGACATGCTGTTGGAGTGGGCCCAGCACCCTCCTGATACCTGCCTTCTTTCCTATGAGCACACTCTTCAAGTGTCTTTCCTGTTCATGTCTGTGTCCAGCCCACAGAAGGGGTAGTTGTTCACCTAGAACCTCCTCATGCAGCCCTGAACAGTGGGGCTCTGCCCATCAGTCCTCTAAAAACACGTGCTTGCTGGAGCCTTGCTGAGTGAATGGTTTTTCCATAGCTGTGTTTCCAGGGAAGACCACCTCACTGCTCTGAGCCCAGTTTCCTCATCTGCAGACCTTGACCTCTAGGGTGTACATTTATCATCTTTAATGGAATGCACTGCAGTAATAGTGTAGTCATAGCCTGTCAGGGCTTAACAAGGAGGTAAAATGCAGGAGAAGGTTTAACCAAGATCCTACATACATCCTGGACTGCCTTTCTGTGCTCTGTGCCCATGTAGGAGGGTGTAGGAGGTGCAAATTGTCAATAAGTATCAATTCTATTGAGCTGCATCTAGAGAGGGTGTGAGACCTGGTACAAACCCACCCGCCCTTCTTGTCACTCACAGATTGAGGGGTGGTTTGGCTCAGGTGGGGAAGGGACTGTGCATGCTCCAAGATTTCTGGGACATATTACAGGGCATTTAAGGATAGTTGTGCTGCCAGAGGCTGGGGCCAAGGGTCTGCATTTGCCTTTCCAGATTCAGACCCACCTTCCCCCTACTGCACTTCCCCCTTGGGCTTCCTCAGTGAGCTCTGCAGTCTGAATTTCCACTGGGTATCGACAGGGTCAAGTCCAGCAGGAACGTGGTGGGTTGTTCACTCTTGTACTCCCCTTTTCTGAGGTAACCACCCTGCTCCAGCATATTTTGGTCCATATTGTCCACATAGCTCTCTCCTGCTTCCCCTTGTCCATGGGGTCTTATACTTTCCCATGTGGGTTCCAGTGGCCCTTTGCCTCCACCTTCATGAAGAGACACTTGGTTAACCCCTCTTTGAAATGACCTTAATTCAGTGCTCTTCCGTCTCTCTCCCAGCCTGGCCTGAGCTTTATTGTGAGCTTCACAGCACATGGCCCACGTGCAGCCCTCACCAAGTACCCCCACCACCCAGGAAGGTTCTGGGGCTTTTCTGAACAGACTGCATATCCAGGTTTGCCTCAAGAAACTGTGGGTTTCTCCAGTGCTTAGCATGAGAAGATCTGGAGCAGCTCATGGGGGAAGTGTGGTGTGAATGGCAGGCTGGGTCCAGGATTGTGCAGTTAAAGTAAAGGGAAGATTGTTTTATTATTCTGAGCTGGTCTACATATAGTCCTAAAAGGAATTCCCACAAAAGTCCTGTAAGTCATGAACTTCTCCAGCTCTAGCTTCGCTGAGATTTGGAGGGAAAAATCCATTTATGGTTCCTCTCCAGGACACTTTCTCCAGCAGGTGAGGTTCATGTGTATTTTTTCCTTGAACAGGTGGAAGGGGGGGGAGATGGGGTGATGTGGTAAATTTCCTTAGTCTGTGTTCATGGATGGGAAGGAAGGGGGTGATGAGCCCTATCAATGATGGATGGCCAGTGGACTTCCCAGTCTTTTCCTAGGCCTGCCTTAAATGCAGCATGCCATGGCCCAGGACAGAGCTGACAAGTCCAAGCTGGTCCTCCTCCAGACCCTGGGGGAGAGGCAAGGCCCCTGCACAGCCATCAGCCATAAGTGGTTAGTCCCTAGTCTTGTCCACATGATTCCTTTCCTTCTGAAATCCCTGGAGCTGGACCCTTCCCACCCTGCTTCCCTATGGACATCTACCAGCATTGTTCACAGCCCCATTCACAAGAAGTCACCTTCTGTGGATCACCTCTGTCCTGGCCCTCAGGCCATCTGTCATCTGGGACCTTGTGCGCCCACAGCAGGAGATAGCTGCCACCCCACTCTGAGGATACTAGTCTCTCTCCAGATCATGGAAGACAGGACCACTCTTCTTACCTCATGGTCCCTGTGCTGGGACCCAATGGGCCAGCCTCCTTTTGCTGGTGAGGATTGATTGTCTCTGTTCCTCAGGAGGCTGATCCATGTAAGCTTCCTCCCTCCCAGGTGGCTCGTGCTCCTGGTTTGATCTGTGGCTCCATACCTCTCACTGTGTAAGTCCCAGCCACCTGTCTGGAGTAACCCTCATGTCTTCTCTCCCTGTCCTTGTATGGTGTTCTGTACAGGACCCCCCAAAGTTATCTACTCATGTGTCTGTACCCAAAACATGTGTTTATTGCTACTGTTATTATTGGGGTTTCATTCCTTTTGTTTTGGGGCTGTCTTCCCCCACTGGAAAGCTGGTTCCAGGGCAGGTGACGTGTACCCCAATACCCATTGCCCCAGTATATGATTAGATCTCAGCAGCTTCTGGGGGTGAAATGAATGACTGAGTGAATGAATGAATGCATGGTCATATCTCTGTGTGCAGCCCTGAAAGACTGATAGGGAGAAGTACATTGCCTTCGTGCAGGGAACATCATGTTCTGGCTGGGTCACACTGCCTGCAGGTGGGGCCCTGGCCAGTTGCAGCACCATGCAGGTGGCCGGCTCCCGCTGTGTTCCAGTGTCCTCACTGTGGGGTGAGGACAGTGAGGCCATTGTTCTGAGGGTAGATGGGCCACCATGTGCAGCTTTTAGATCAGAGCTGGAGCTTAGTGCTGATGCAGAGAATCTTGTTATTCCCACTACTTCTGCCTCTATCTCCTCCTGCCACACACCCCATATATCACATGTCATGGACCCACACATACAAACCACACACATGCACACATCACACACATATATACACACCACACGCACATACCATATACCATACACATCCTGCACACATACCATACATACTCCATACCATATACTTATACAACCCCACATACTACAGACACACATACACACCACATACCACACCATGCACACCACACATCATAGACCCACGCACATCATACACACACCATGCACACACCACACACACATATCATATACCATACACACCCCACATACACACCACACTCACATACAGACACTGTATGCCACACACCACATGCACCTTACATACCTATCACACACACTTCATGCCACATAACACACCACACTCACACCACATACCACAGACACACACACACACACACACACACACACACACACTATACATACCATATATCACATACTACACCCCCACACTACATACATACTATACCCCCTAACACACTGTATACTACACACGCATGCCACACACCACATACATACACATCACATACAGTCCATATACCTCACATCATGTACATACCACATACATACCACATACACCCCACACCATATACCACACACAATATGTATCATGTATCACACATCACATACATACTGCATACATACCACATTTCTACACATACCACATAACACACACACCACACAGATACACACACACAGACATGGCACACACCACACATACATACCCCACACAACACACACAGACCCATACACTCCAATCACACATATCCCATACACATACCATACACATACATTCTGCAGACACAGATACACCACACAAACACAAAACACACCATCCTGTTTCACACATTCACATCAAATCAATCAAAAGGTCACTGTAATTCATTTTCCCAAAGATCTCTTACTCTGCCTCTTCCCATTTCTCCTGTCCTGGTTGCAGCTGTCACTGTCTTTCTCTTTGACCTGAAATATTATTATCTTTTCCATCAAATGTAATTTAAATTGCTCTTAATGGTAGGGACTGAGACAGGATGTTGAATCCATGCACCCTCCATGAACCCTGCAATGCCTAATCTGTGTATAATGTGTTTTTGACTTGCTCTGTCCCTCCTTCAATAGGAACCACTCAGACCCTGCTCTGGGGACAAGTGCAAGGCACACTCTCTCCAAGGGCACCTAGTATGGGACCACAGCAGTATGTTTGAGGCTGACTGGATTTGGGGCTTTCTTATCAGGGGGGCCTTCTGCCTCACCCTGCTGGATATCCCTTAGGGTTCAGAGCTTCCTGGGCATGAATGTTTGAGCTGGCCGACACTGCAAAGCTAAGAGACTGGCATCAGTGAGGAATTACAGAAGGGACCAAGTTAGTCCTTGGAACACCCAGCCTCCAAAGATTAGTTCAGAACCATTACAAAAATGGTTCACTTAGCAGTAAACATGTGGCTACTGCCTTCACCTGTTCAGGCTGTGTTAGTCTGCTTGGGCAGTCATAACACAATACCATAGACTGGGTGGCTTAAACAACAGATGTTTAGTTTTTCATGGTTCTGGAGGCTAGAAGTCCAAGATCAAGGTGCTGGCGAGACCTCCCTCCTTGGCTTGCAGGCAGCCAATAGCTGTCTTCTTGTAGGGGTTTCACAAAGCCTCTGTGACTGTGTGGGTAGAGAGTGTAAGCAATCTCTGTGTCTCTTCCTCTTCTACTAATCCTGTCAGATTAGGGCCCCACCCTTAAGACCTCATCTTACCATATACAGTCACCATGGCGGGGGTGGTGAGGGCTCTAAATTTGTGGGGCACACTGTTTAGTTCATAAGGGTGGTGGAGTTTTCAGCTAGGCTTTCCTGCCTGCTCTGGCCTGACTAAGCTGCCCCCCTCATTGTCCTGTGTGCACCCTCTGTGTAAATGGATCCAGATCCCTGGAGCTCTGAATGTGGACTCATGACCAGGGCAGCAGGCCACGTATAGAGGGGCACCCTCTTTGTTTCCTGCAGTGACCTCTCTTCTCCTGCTGCCTGATGAATTGCATTCTTCTTGAACTAGATGCATGATGGTGATCCCATGGAAAGCCTCGGAGAGGGCTGGGATTCCCTCAGACTCACTCACAACCTCACCTCTCTGAGTCTGGGCTTTCATCTCAGAAATGGGGAAAACACAGTGGGTCCAATTAGATAAACACTGTGGAAGTCTTTAGTAGATCCATAAATGGTTATATACAGGAAAGGAGTTATTATAGCTGCTATCACTGAATTATTGACATTCATAAATAAAATATTTCAATGTAGGTATCAGGAACCTGTTCAGGTTAATGAAGTAATGACATAACTTAAAACCAACCAGCTAATGGCTTGCTTTTCACACATAAAGAGGAGTCCCAGGGTCACTAGCTTTGGTTTGAAGCTTGATCTGTCTGGTTGGCATCTCCATAATTCTCTTGACTGCATGGCCATAAGATGGCTGCAGAAGTGCCAAGCATTATGTCCTAGTCAAGGGAGAAAAAGGGGTCAGTGCCGGAAGCTTCTGATTCCCCCTAATCAGGATTGCAAAGATCACCTGGAAGTCTGCCAGGTAGTGTTTCCTGCTTGGGTTTTATTGGCCAGGACTGGATCACATTGCTACCACTAGCTCAATGGGAGGCAGGGAATATGGAAAACACTGTTGTCACTATTGGTTTACATTAATCTGGGCACATTAACCACCAGCACCACCAAAACCAGATTTGGATGGTAAAGCAGAAAGAAGGGAATGGGTATTGGGTAGACAGCAATCAAAAGTTGTGACTCTCATAGGATATACTTTACTTCCTAAAAGCTGGGATTCAGAATTGCATATGGAAAAAAGGTTACTAAATCTCTTTTTTTAAAACATGTTTTTATTTTTGATTGAGCACACACACATACATGGGAGGGAAAGAGAGAAGGAGAGAGAGAATCCCTAGTAGTCTCCTTGCTGTCAGCACACAGAGCCCAATGTGGGGTTGATCTCACAACCGTAGGATCATTACTGGAGCCTAAATCAGGCTCAAATGACTAAGCAACCCAGGTGCCCCAAAAGGTTACTAGAGGCTATGAAAGGAATGCTCCCCAGTGTTTCTCAGAAAAAGCCGTACATGGGATGGGAATAGAAAATAAGGTTTAGGCTAACTCGAGGTCAGATATAAATCTCACTCAGTGGATTGCAGGTGGTGGAAACTGGTGCTGGGCATACCCTTCATTGACTGCCACCTGGTCTTCTGCCCTCCACTCTGTGCCTGTTTATTTTCCTGTTGGTGTCTATCTTACTCTCCCTCATGTACTTCTTGTTCCTTTAGCTTTGCTTTTTTTCAGGCTCCACTTTGGTCAATTGTACAAAAAGTTTAAAACTGTGACATTGGTTCTGCTTCATGCACTTGGCTCTTGGGACAGCATGACCCAAGTCCTCACCAGTCTCTGCACACAGGGGCACTCATATCAGTGTGAGAGAAAACAAAAGACAGTGTCAAATGTTGTAAATGGAAGTAGGTCTGGGGTTCAACCAACCCGTGTGGAACCCAGAGAGACTAAAGCCAGGCTCCCTTGGGACCTCCTCTGTTGAAGGAGGATAGTACAGCTGCCTAGCAGTTGTGAGGCATAGGGAGGGACTGTGTGTCTTTTGTTTGGTCTCACATTGATGGTAGTAACCCCTGTGTTCAGAGCCTGGCAAAGCCTTGGGTCATGTTGTCCCAATAGCCAAAAACATTAAATAGAACCCAGTGTCACACTCTGGTGTCTCTTAAAAGGAAAGTGTTATACTTTGACTTCTAAAAACATAAAAGAAGGTCCTAGATAAATGCGGATGGTTATCTTGTGGCTGGTTCTGAACAAATAGGAAGGAGGGTCAAGAAGGGTGGCGCAACAAAGTTCATATTGGACCTATGGGTCAGACACCTTCTTCTGTTTCCAAATAGTCTGTTTTCTGAGTTTTTCACAGCTCATGCTTCTGAAAGTGCTCATCCAAATAGGGTACATGCTGGGAAAATCTGACACATGTTATCGTTGATACTTGACTTTATTTCAAGAAATGTATGCATGACCTGGAGACTCATGTAACAGAGAGGCAGAGTTTTGCTCAATAAGAAGATGCTTTCTTTGTTTTGAAAGTTTATCCTGGTGCCTCTTGAATTATGTTGGGCAATTTTTAAAAATTTTTTAAAATGTTTTATTTATTTCTGAGAGAGATAGAGAAACAGCATGCGCAGGGGAGGGTCAGAGAGAGAGAGAGAAACACAGAATCTGAAACAGGCTCCAGGCTCTGAGCTAGCTGTTAGCACAGAGCCCGATGGGAGGCTCGAACCCATGAACCATGAGATCATGACCTGAGCTAAAGTCAGACACATAGCTGACTGAGCAACCCAGGCACCCCTATGCTGGGCAATTCTTGAGTTATGTTTTAATTGAAAAATTTTGAAGAATATTTGAGTTCTTTTTCTATTGGCATAAAATGTTTACCTCATTGTATATGGGCATTTCTTTTGGGGTTCCCAGACCTAATTCTAATGTGGGAGGTTCTTCCACACACACCAAACAATTGTCCAAGACTTGACTTGATTCTGACACTGTCTGTCCAGAGAGAGCATCAGGTTCTGTTGGTTAAGGATTCAATCCTACAAGATTGTTCCCCCCCCACCCCCACTTAAGATGACTGTAATAAACTTCAAGCTGTTACCAGTCCTTCTGACCACCTGGCAGATTAGAGGTCCCAATGCCCCCTCCTAGAGTTCCTTAAAATGCTAGAGTGGCTCACAGAACTCAGGGAAACACTTACTTACATTCATAATTTTATTAAAGGATATGATCAAAGATATGAATAACAGCCAAATAAAGAGATACCTGGGGTGAGGTAGGGGGAAAAGGGCAGGGAGCTGCCCAATCCAAGTAGGTCACTCCTCCTGTATCTCCATGTGTTCATTAACCTGAAAGCTCTTCTAACCCAACCCTTCTGGGTTTTTATGAAGACTTCATTGCTTAGTCATGATATACTAAGTCATTGGCCATTGACTGATACAACCTCCAACCCCTCCCGCCTCTCCAGAGGTCAGTGGGTGGAACTGGAAGTTCCAACCCTCCAGTCACATGTTTGATCCTTCTGGGCAACGCCCCCTGCCCCCACTGGGGATTCCAAAATTTACCTACCTTAATGTAACAAAATACACCTTTATCGCCTTTATCATAAGAAATTCCAAGCATTTTAAGAGCTGTGAGCCCTGAATCCTGGACAAAGATCAAATACATTTGAGAAATATTTTTTGGTCATCTGAATGACCAAATATATATTTCTTATAAATCACAATATCACAGCATTTATTAGCTCAATTATGGAACAAAATATGTGTTTAGATTTTCTTTCTTTTGACCCTATCTTAGTCCATGCTGGCTGCTATAGCAGAATACCACACTAGGCTACTTATCAGGGACTAAGAAATCTTATTCTCTGAGTTCTGAATCCTGAAAATCCTAGAGCACAGCACCAACATGGCTGTGTCCTGGTGAGAGCATTTTCTCCTGGGTTGCAGACCTCCTCTCCTCCCATGGAGGAACACAGAAGGACCTCTGTGGGGTCTAAGTTGTAACACTAATCCCATTCAGGGGGTTCTACCTTCATGACCTAAGCACCTCCCGAAGACACCGCCTCCCAAATACCAATCATCTTTGGGGTTTTGGATTTCAAATGTGAATTTGGGAAGGACACAAAATTTCAGACCCTAACAGACTCCTTCCTTATGTAAAAGTTGTTTTGCGGTGCCATCAAAGAATGAGAATGACATCTATTATTAATTTTTTAAAAACCTATAAAAATGGCAGCTATAGGCAGGGAAACTGTGTCTGTACTGTTAAATACCAAAACAGCAGAGGCACTCCGAACTGGATGGTTTTCCTCTAAATTTTTGGGAAACATTCAGGTGAAATGACATAGACCATGAGATGAATCACCTCCTATGATGTCCCAGGCAATATCTCTGGTGCAGTGTTTTTTTGTTGGTTTTTTGCTCTGTGATCTCAGATCCATTTTATTGTTTTGAAAATTCAAGCAGCTCATCAAATATAACACATTCTTACTGGGAGTCAGCTCTGCTCACGCTTAAACCCTCTTGGATGGGCAGGTGTTACTGAGCATGGGTATAGGGCCTAAGGAGGCCTCCCATTCTCTCCAAGTCCACAGTGGGCATTTCCATACTTTGCTCTAGAATCACATCAGAACTGGAGCTGTGCTCTTCCATGGCAGCACTCCAATTATTTGAAGCCCAGGTAAGAGACTAGCAGGGGTGGGGTGGAGGACAGGCAGGGGGCGCCTGGGTGGCTTAGTCAGTTGAGTGTCTGACTTCAGCTTAGGTCAGGATCTCACAGTTCATGAATTTGAGTCACACATCGGGCTCTTGAGGTCAACATAGAGCCTCGTTCTGATCCTTTGTCCCCCCTCTCTACCCTTCCCTCGCTTGTTCTCTCTCTCTCTCTCAAAATAAAAATTAAAAAAAAAAAAAGAGACTGGAAATATTTCATCTTTTGCTGCATCTCTTGGACAAATCAGAGTGAAATTTGGAGATACTCAGAAAAAGCATTATGTAAGAGTTTGATAATAGGAACATAGAATTAAATACAGAAATTAAGCATATCTTCAAGCTGTAACAATGACATGTAGTAACATAGTAAATCACACAGACATGGTCACACACTTTTTCACAGATGTGTATGTGCATGTGAGTGTGTGCATAAGTATATGTGTGTGAGGGTGTGTGCACACACTTGTTTCCCTGCTAGACTGTGTGTCTTGGGTGGTAGCAGTGAAGAGCCTGGGATTCAGTGGTGGGGAGACCTAGTCTGGATGATAGCGACCATGGGCAAGTTACTTAGCCTCTCTGAGACTCAGTCACATCAGCAAAATGGGAATGATGTTATTGGCCCTTCTGAGTCTGGATGGGGATTAAATGAAACAGTGCTGTACAAAGTCTAGTACATTGCCTAGCAATAGAATTGGCAAATAAAGACAATTGAAATGAAGCGAAGTGACCCAGAATCTCACTGAATCTACAAGTGAGGGAAACATGGGGCTGGGTGGCACAGGTAGTCAGAGTGAGCCCACATCCCTGTGGTGCTGAGTGTTGGTGTTTGTGTGCTCTGTGGACCCCTGCCGTCTTTATCTCTCTGGATTGTAGATCACATGTACATAGCTGGTTCCCTAGAGGCAGGGCTAGGATGACAACAATACCTTTTCTGGAGAAACTCACTTCTCCTGGCTTAACCTTTATCCTGGACTGTAAGATGCTCTGTGGTCACTTTTATTACGTGTTTTGATAAATTATTTCTTTTTGATAAAAGGAAGTACTTTCTCTACACAAGCATAGGACAGGAGGCATGGGTGCTGCTACTGATGGAGAGATAGGTGGGTTACTAGATTTTGGCCCGAGGGCTGGCAGCAGTCACTGTGGGTGATCTGGGAGTGCTCATCCCCTCACTCGACCCTTCCCCCAGGAAGGTCTGAAGGGAAGCCTGGAGTATCACTAAAAATTTGAATAGATCATTTTAGTCATAGGGGTCTTGAATGCATAGTGTAATATATTTAACAGACTATATGGAGCTTTGACTCATTTTCCAGTGGATTTAAGAGGTTTGCTTGGATAGTCTCTTCTTAAATGTGTTGCTAAGAGAATGGAGAGACTTAGTGACTCAAAGGAAAATATCTCCATGGTGCACATGTGTTTCTTTGAACTCCTGAAAGGCACAGCAGTCAGAGCCCAGCAAAGTTCCTGCCCAGAGAAGCACTGATTAATGCAAGACGAGCCACATGCTATGGGATTGAATGAGACTCAGAAAATGTTTAACACAAGCAAAGATCTCACCCAGACTCTTAGCAGCAGAAAATGATCATGGTTCTCTGGATAGAATGAACTTCGGAGGGTTTAGGGAGTGGAAGGCAGCAGTAGTTTTGCATAAAGAGGTTTACAATTTTATGGCCACAATCATGATAGTTTAGTTGGAATGCACTTCTGAGCTTGGAGAAAACTTCCAGATTTTTGCATTTTGTATCTTGTCACATAGAAACCTTCTTAGAATTTGTTATGGCCATTTTGGGAAGCCACAGAGAGTCTTGAAGACGTTCACCTTGCTCTTGTCTCTTGCCTCACTTGGTAGCTGCGGGTGCATTTTAATTGGTTTGTATCCGTTAGTTAAATGCAGACATTTGTTGTTCATTTTGTTAGATTTTGGAGGAAGGTGACCTCGAGAGACCCCAAACTGTGTCTTAGCTATCAACCTTTCTAGTGGAAGCCCACAGGGCCCAGTCTTCATGGGGACTTCTGGTTGAGACCACACCTCCTCTTCCTGTTCCAGAGTCTGTTATTCTCTTCACGCACATCTATTCTTAAGTAAAGGCAACGAGCATGATATACTTAGGTCTTGGATTTTGCCAAACATAACTGCTAGTTCCTGCATGGGCCTCTCTTTAGGTGACCTTTGGTAAGTCCCAGGCCTCTCTTTGGAAGCCATGCTGCCATGTTCTCTGGCCACAGGCCCATACGGACAGAGGTAGTCATCACTGCCCATTGCAATGAGAAGGGAGAAGCAGGGGGACATTCACCCTGTGCCCAGCACTAGCTCCCAGACACCAGTCTAGTGCCTTTGTCCAGCCCTTCCTCCACACAGGGGCCTTTGAATGTCATTCCAGGTGTTCAGGGAGGGCACTGGGCCCCAGGGAAGAGACAAGAGTCCAGGCCTGTCCTGTGCCACACCCCTATTTGCAAGGGCCTGCCACTGCAGGTTCATTGCTAAGTTGTCTGTATTCTCTAGGTTACCAGGTAGCCTATACTTGCTTGGTTTTTTTCAGTTCGTTAAAAGGGCCCACAGCGGCCCACCTCCCACTTTCAAACTGATCCTGGACCCGACTCCTCCTCAGGAACTATGGGAGGTGCGGGAGTCATGAACCTTCTAACAGGTGGTCTTGGGAAGCATTTCCTTCAGCTCAGTTTAAGGGTAGGAAAAGGTTAAGGGAAGTTCATGGGCAGTTTCTGATTCTTCGGTCAGAATGCTTGTGGACCAAGGGGACTCCACACTAAGCTGATTTCTGATGCCTGTCTTCCCAGGCCTTCCAACATGGGGCTCTGGGCAATTATGTATTTCTAGTGTCCATTATTCCCTTCCCAGTTGCTTTTGTGCATTTTGTAAGGAATTCTAGATTTCAACAAAAAAAGGTAGTCACTGCTTGAACCAAAGTGCTCTGTACAAACATGGGCTTGACCTTTTCCCAGGTAGGCTGGGCTGAAATGTCTACACTCATCTCCTGTGGTGTGTGTGTCTGCAGGTGATATTCAGCCTAGGGGGCCATGTTCATGGAGCGCCGCTACAACTGCTCCTCTCTTAGGTGGGGGGTTCTGCCATCTCCCCCATCCCTGCTCCCCCAGAGAACAAGCAAGATCTTGATGACAGAGCTCAGTTTCTGAAGTCAGCCCCAGCTTACTGCACAGTCCTGGGAATTAGGAAGCAGAAATGACTCTGGACATTGCAACATCCTGACATCCTGTCCCGGGCATCCGGAAAGAGGAGAGGGGACAGTCCCCGCGATGGAGTCAGGCAAGGCAGGAGGAGGAGCTAGCTCTGAGCTTCAGGAAGGGAGAGGTTTCTGTGGAGATTCTCACTCAGAGTTGGGTGGGGCCTGATTGATTCCCATAGACCACAAAAGCAAGAGCCCTGTGAGAGCTGTGCTTTCTTATATATGGGTTTTTAAATTTTTTTTAATGTTTGTTTATTTTTGAAAGAGGGACATAACATGAGTGGGAGAGAGGCAGAAAGAGAGGGAGACACAGAATTTGAAGCAGGCTCAAGGCTCTGAGCTTTCAGCACAGAGCCTGACGTGGGGCTTGAACCCACAACACAATATCATAACCTAAGCCAAAGTCAGACACTTAACTGACTGAGCCATCCAGGTGCCCAAGAACTGTGCTTTCTTAAGGTCACATCCCAGGGCTATCTCCAGCACACTTAGGGAGGAATGCAGGGGAAAAAGGTGCCCCTCCCACCACTCAGTGTGCATTTTTTACATCTTAAAATTATATCACCGCAGCAACTTCTTACTTGACACATCCCCAAAAGCAAGGGAATCAAGAGCAAAAATAAACTGTTGGGACCTCATCAAGATTAAAAGCTTCTGCACAGCAAAGGAAACAACCCAGAAAATTAATAGGCAACCAACGGAATGGGAAAAGATAGTTGCAAATGACATATCAGATAAAGGGTTGATATCCAGAATCTACAAGGAACTCACCAAACTACACGCCCGAAAAACAAACAACCCAGTGAAGAAATGGGCAGAAGATATGAACAGACACTTCTCCAAAGAGGACATCCAGATGGCCAACAGACACATGAAACGATGCTCAGCATCGCTCCTCATCAGGGAAATACAAATCAAAACCACACTGAGATACCACCTCACGCCAGTCAGAGTGGCTAAAATGAGCCAGTCAGAGAACTCTAGATGCTGGCGAGGATGTGGAGAAACGGGCACCCTCCTACACTGTTGGTGGGAATGTAAACTGGTACAGCCCCTCTGGAAAACAGTGTGGAGCTTCCTCAGGAAACTAACAATAGAACTCCCCTAGGACCCAGCAATAGCACTGCTAGGAATTTACCCAAGGATACCGAAATGCTGATGCATAGGAGCACATGGACCCCAATGTTCATAGCAGCACTCTCCACAATAGCTAAAACCTGGAAAGAGCCTAAGTGTCCATCAACAGATGAATGGATCAAGAAGATGTGGTTTATCTATACCATGGAATACTACATGGCAATGAGAAACAATGAAATCTGGCCATGTGTAGCAACATGGATGGACCTTGAGGGTGTTATGCTGAGCGAAATAAGTCAGGCAGAGAAGGACAAATATCATATGTGTGCACGTATAGGAGGATTAGGAGGAACTTGACGGAGGAACAAGGGGGAGAAGAAGGGCGGAAATGGTGGGGGAAAGGGAGAGAGGCAAACCATGAGAGACTCTTGAATGCTGACAAAAACTGAGGACTGACGGATGTGGGGGGAGGGGGGGATGGGCATGGAGGAGGACACTTGTAGGGATGAGCACTGAGTGTTATGTGGAAACTAATTTGACAATAAACTTTGTAAAAATAAAAATTAAAAAAAATAATAATAATAAAAAAATTATGTTTGTGCAATTTCATTTGAAGAACGGACCTGCTCCTAAAAGGGTTCGGAAACTATTCCATGAGGTTGAGGAATGAATGAAGGCAAAAGCCACTGACTGCACCATGATTTCATTAGACTGAATTAACTCATTTCAGTTCCAGCAAGACTGAATAATGTTTGTCTACTCCACTGTAGTTTACAGAAGCTTCTGTCACTGTCCAACAAGGGGATTAAGCTTGTTGCCCATTATCATTGTCTTGACCTACAACCATGGGGAAGCTTCCGTTTCCTTATGCAGCCTTGTTGAGTTGGGTTACATCAGTCTGGGTTGACAGTGCTTCTTGAGGGGTCTACTCCTGGGGCTCATTCCCACCAGTTTATGCCCTAGACCTGGCTTCACTAGGGTAGATGTGCTCAGGGCATCAACTGCATGACAGTATTGCTGTCAGATCCTTACAGACAGGGCACTTACATGACTCACTGCAGTTACAAAAACTGTCTGACAATAGGGCAACGGCTAGTCCTTCAAGTTCAGTTAAAACACTGTGACTTTAGCCATGGGGCTCAGCAGCACTTGCAGAAAAGAAATGGAGTGTTTGTTCCTTGTGGAACTCCAGCCAGCTGAGGGACAAGATGCCTTTAAAAAGGGTGCTGGCTTGGGGCACCTGGGTGGCTCAGGTGGTTGAGTGTCCAACTTGAGCTCAGGTCGTGAAATCATGGTTTGTGAGTTCGAGCCCAGCATTGGGCTAGCTGCTGTCAGCACAGAGTCTGCTTTAGATCCTCTGCCCCCCTTTCTCTGCTCCTTCCCTTCTCATTTGCACGCACATCTGCTTTCTCTCACTCTCTCAATAAAAAGGGGGTGCTGGCTTCCCCCAGTGTACTCCAGAATACGACACAGTGGTGTCTTCTAGCCTCCCTGGCAACCTGCTTACCAAGCACAGGAAGAGGGTGTGTCAGCGCCATACTTGCTCGACCATCTGAGCCATCAGTGTTGTAGGGATAATAAGAAACAAGCTTAAAATACACAATTTTAAAGACGTGATTTTCTGAATGGGAAGAAGTAAACGTGACATTTTTCTCCCGCTCTCTCTGCCCCTCCCCTGCTTGTGTGCTCTCTCTGTCTGTCTCTTTCTCTCTCTGTCTTTCTCTGTCTCTTTCTCTTTCTCTGTCTCTGTCTTTCTCTCTCTCTCATTCTCAAAAATAACTAAACATTAAAAAATATAGAGTTTGCTGCTAGGTGACTCAGTGACTTGAGCCACCTTGAGCTTCTGTCTCTTTCTCTAGAACATCATTGGTTGTGTGCATTAGTGGTTTTCAGCTGTGTTATTTTCATGTGCCTTGGAATACCCTGCTCAAATAAAGTTTTCCCACAAATGTAAACAGATAGGCCGAGTCACTGATCCTTCTTCCTTTCCTCAGCAAAAGGATACCAAGAGGTCTGGGAGAGAGCATAATGACAGTGATTTCTAGGGATCCTCCTCATTCTGGAAAGTTGTGGAATCCACCAACCCCCTGCACTGACTCCCATTAGCAGCTCAATTCAGGCTTGAATGATTTTGACCTGAAATAGTCCAGGTTGTATTTTTGTATCAAAGAGGTGGTAGGGGTGCCTAGGTGGTTCAGGCAGTTAAACATCCAGCTTTGGCTCATGTCATGATCTCATGGTTTGTGGGCTCAAGCCCCATATCAATCTCTACACTGGCAGCTCAGAGCCAGCTTGCGATGTTCTCTGTCTCTCTCTCTGTCTCTGCCCCTCCCTGCTTGTATGCACTTACTTGCTCTCTCTCAAAAATAAACAAACAAACAAAAAGAGGTAGTGAATGCCTTTCAACAAACCGGTAAAAAAGGGAAGAACTATGACTTCATATCTTACTTTCTATAAAATAAGTCAATCTATTAAAAAAAGTTGTAAGATGTTAGCATACCTGATGCCTACTTATTCCCACATTTCAGATGTGCTATGGCAAGGTTACCTCCTAAATAGTTACTTCTAATATGAATATCAACATAGTTAAGTTCAATATGAGGTTAAATATTATCATATTTTGTGGTTTCATGTAAAAGCCATAGACAGTGGAAGGGAACCACACTGTTGGAACATGGAAGTTATATGACACTAACGTAGTGTCACTTTAGTATAACATAAGACGCACACACTGTACATTCTGAATCTTGCTGTATAATGGCATTTTATGTGTTTATACGTATTTGATTTTGTTATCATATAACACAGATGTGTACATTTATGTTATTTTATTCTATTTCATGTTTATATAAAGAACTATTAGCCGTATAGCATAGGTACAGTATTTAAAGCCATCCCGATTTCTTTGGGCTTTTAATCATGGGTTGAAAGTAGTTGAGTGATGACCCTCATGTTCTTGTACACACACACACACACACACACACAACTCAGAAGATTTTAGCATGCACAAAGTAGATGATATTTCCTTTAATTGCTTGATTTAAAAAATAGGTGCACATGTCTACCTTAGTCAGTGGAACATGTGACTTTGATCTCAGGGTTGTGGGTTCAGCCTCCACAGGGGATGTAGAGATTACTTGAAAATCTTAAGAATAGAAAGCTTTAAAAATGTTGCTATTTCTCCAAAAATGTAATTTTATGTTCTTGAGAAAATATCTCACGTATCCATGGTGACATACCCCTGCTGGCCTGGATGGCAACAGCCCAGAACCAGCCCCATGGCCGGCCCAACAGGACCTCCAGATGCTGAGCACCCAAAAGGCAAGGATCTGAGGAATTCTGTTTCCTGAGGCAGCCCAGCGCTTGGGGCAGGGACAGCTGAGTCAGGGCCTCTCCTGCATGCTCCCTCCTGTCCTGCAGGCCTGCTGCCACCTGCCCCCACGGAGAGCCTTGGGGTCTGTCCTTGCATCTGGTCTCCTGTCACCTGGAGCAGGAGGCTGACTCAGCCCTACCTGTGGGCCCTGCCAAGGCACCGTCCTGCTTGTGTTCAGTGGTAAATGCTCCAGCAATTATTCATTAGGAGAACTAATTGCAGTGTGGAATTTCTGGCCATATCTGCTTTCCAGAACAATTTGTGGAAACCTGATTCTGTTCTTTTTAAATAATGGGGCTGCTGGAGACTGCTGTACACTAAACTGTGTGTATGTGTGTACGTGTTTAGTGGTTATTGTTTCCTGGTTTATTTGTTTCTCTAGCTCAACATTTAGAGGCTCTGAGACTGTTCCTCAGGATGCTCCACAGCCCGGGTACCTGAGAGTGCTGTGTATGTGGGCAGGGACTCTAGGGAGCAGCCCTACCAGCAAGGGTAGATTTGTTATGGACACTGTGATTCCTGTCAGCAGAGAACTGGGCCACCCACTGGTCAGGGATCTTAGGATGAATCAGAGCCCTGCAAGGCCTCATTTTTCTTGGCTGTGAAGCAGGTGTAGGGTTATCTTCCCAGTTTCCTTCTCTAAAGGACAGGAGGAACTGGATGTCATGATGGCATGAGTCTGAGGACGTAAAGCGACCTGTGAGTGAGGAAGTAGGACTCAGCCCTGCACCTGACTACATGCAGCAAGGATGTGAGACCTCACAGAGGCCCGTGGAGGGCCCAGGCTGCCACCAGGGGTGACAGGGCCAGCTACCTAGGTGGCCAGCTGTCAGGTGAGCCAGCTGCGATGTCCCTACTGACCTTGACCACACCTCCTGATAGCCTCACAGAGCTCTGGTGACTCCCAACCTTGGGGAAGATGATGGGCTTGAGGCCCAGCATTCACGGTCTACCCCCATCTACTGTATGTTATAAAGTGTTAAATGCCACATGAATGCAAACCAGCATTATTACACCATGCTTAACAGACCCTGCACATCCCGTGGAACAGCCACAGACCCCTCCCTGAGACATTCAGCATTAATAAGAGGCAGGTGTCCCTTGGGCCTGATACCTCAAGTCTCCATTTGATAACCCAGCACTCCTGGCAGGATTTCTGTGTTCATGTTCAGGGTGAGTTTTCAGTGCACACTGGGTACCTTGTGTCATTAGCAATCATCCAGCCACAAATGGGACATGTGCTTCTACCATCAAGGACAGATTTCTGAGTAATGACCTCCTGCCAGCCTACTCGCTCTCTGCAGTTTCTATTATAATAAACACCCTCCTTGCTTTTTGTGTCTAAAGTGTGTTTCCTGTGATTAGAATGTAACATGAGCACCATGGTTGACCTGAAGGAAACTTTGGGTTGTCCGCGAAGAGATCCTTAACTCAGTAGCTGCCCACCCTTATCTTCAGGCCTCTGGCCTCCCCTGGCTTGTGACCTCTTGGCTTAAGGAAAGCCCCACCTCCTGAGTCTAATAGCAGCAGAGCACTGGGAAAAACTGTTGTAAGCCAGAAGGCTTTGGATTCCAGCCCAAGCCCACCACTTAGGGGCCAGATGATGAAGCATCTTGCTTCCCTATCTGACTGTACTTTCTCTTGTGCAAATTGAGAATGAAAACATAGCTCCAGGGCTGCATTCTGGGTCAAAACAGTTCATGCAAATCACTGACGTGGGGTGTGGATTGTTACCCAGCAGGTAGTTGCTGATACCAGCTCTGGTTGTCATGATCAGACATCCCTGTCAATGAGCTCTGACCCCCTTATTCCCCTAAACCCATCATGTCCATCCATTGCCAGGGATGCCAGCCTGGGCCAAGCATGCTGCCTTTCCCACCTCACTGGACAGGACCCATCACTTTGTTCCTGCCCAGGTCCCGTCAAGGCTAGAGAGATCTCCAGGACACATATCAGATTGTGTTTCTCCTCTGCTTAGCCCCTCCAGTGGCTCTCTTTCATGCTCAGAATGAAACCCACATCCTAAGGCCTACAGACCCACACAGCCTGGCCCCCTGTCTCTGTCTAAGAGCCTCTCCCTCCTCTCCTCTTTGTCGGCTCCATGCCAGCCAGTCTGGATGCCTCTCTATTCAAGAAACCACCCCAGACTCACTCCTGGCTTCAGACTTTTGCACTTGATTTTCACTGCTCAGAAAGCTCTTTCTCCAGATTATTGTGTGGCTTGTAGCCCTCAGCACCATTTCTCTTCCTTGACCTCCATGGCCACCTCATCAGCAAGCCCCTCTGTTGGCTCTGCTGCACCCAACATTCCTAACTCCATGTACCTCTTCAGAACTGACCATTCTTTCACTCAGGTCTTGTCTCAAGGTTATTTACAGAAGTAGCAATCTCTAGAGGTGAGGCTGTAGCTTCTTTCAGACAAGGAGCAGGTTTGCTTTCTATTCCCTTTCAAAATGCTCTCGGCATTCAAGAGTCTCTCAAAATGCAAGGTTCTTCACCTGTGACAGGAGTCCACTGTATATAGCATCCCTCTGGGCCTCCCACAGGCTTCATAGGCTAAGGAGACCAAGGAACAGACCCCCGAGGTCAGTGCTGCTGTTTGCTCTGCTGGGGGGAACCAGTTGTCCTGCTGGGATACCGTAAGTCTCACTGTCTGCTTTTGGCACTTGTGGGGTAGTCGCAACTTTCCTGCTGGCCATCCTCTATGCGGTTTTGGTTGTTCCCTGACAGATTGCTGCAGTGAGCAGCAGAAAAATCAAATCCCAGGCCTGATACTCTCTATCTTTCTTCTGGACCGTGCCTGGTAGTCTTCATAATATCCAATAGCACCAGAAGTGGCTCTAGTATTTTACATGCATTTTCCTTCACTGCCCAAACTCCCCAGCCCGTGAGTATGGAGTCTGTTCTGATATGTCCACGGCCACACCCAGGGCACCTAGGAAAGCACCCACAGGCAGGGTGTCAGGTAGCACCCAGTAAACATTTGCTGAATGAAATATCAAACTGTGCGCATGATAGCAGTCTGTTTCTGGAATCTCCTTCATCTCAATGACTGCCTCCTTCTCAGAAAATTCTGGGAAGGTCATTTTTTGTGATGGATTAAATTGTGTCCTCCCTGTTCCCCAAATTCATATGTTGAAGCCCTAACCTGCAATGTGAGATAGGACCTTTAAGGAGGTAATTAAGGTTAAATGAAGTCATAAGGGTGGGACTCTAATCTAACATGACTGGCATCTTCATAAGAGGAGGGAGAGACACCAAGTATGTGAGCATACTGAGATACCAGCAGAGGACACAGGGAGAAGGCATCCTCAAGCCAAGGTCACAGGACTTGGAAAAACCAAATCTGCCAACACTATGATCTTGGACATTCATCCTTGAGAATTGTTAAGAAAATAAACTTCTGTGGCCAAGTCTGTGGTACTGTGTAATGGTCGCCCTAGCAGACTAATACAGTGTTGTATACTGAATGTGCTGGGAACAAATACAGGAATACCTTGCTTTATTGTGCTCCACAGAGACTGTATGTGTTTTCTTGTTTGTGTTTTACAAATTGAAGATTTGTGGCAACCCTGTATCCAGCAAGTCTGTCAGAGCTATTTTTCCAATAACATTTGGAAATGGCAAACGCTATTGTCCTCAATAGCATTTGAAGCTTTCACTTTTTCAAGTGAAGAAATGTCTTCTTGTCTCTGTGTCACATTTTGGTAATTCTCACAATATTTGTAACTTTTTCCTAAGTATTCTATTATGATGGTCTATGATTAGTGATTACAACTTACTGAAATCTCAGATGATTAGCATTTTTTTTACAGATGAAGTATTTTTAATTAAGATGTGTATGTTACGTTTTTAGACCTAATGCTATTGCACACTTAATAGACTACAGTATAGTATGAACCTAAGTTTTGTCTGCAGTGAGAAGCCAGAAAATTCATTTGACTCACTTCACTGTGATATTCACCTTCTGGTGGCCTGGGACCAAACCTACAATGTCCCCACGAGTATCTCACACATGTGGACTATTCCTTAGAATAGTAGCATAGGAACAAATCTCTGATGTTAGAAGGATACTTCAACTTTTGTAAACCTGAATCCAAGTTTGGGATACAATGTGGATCATAAGACAAGTAACTCACTTTCAAGTATAATTGTGATTTACAGATGTAACCTAAGGGGTAGGGCTTTTCATGCATCATAGGAGTGCTGGGGGTTCAGTGATGGAGAACAGGGCAAGGCCCTGGTCTCATGGAGTCTGTCCTCTGACCCTGGAGACAGAGGCCACAGGTAGAGGGCACTGAGAGCAAAGCCAGGGGAGGTGAGGAGGGAGCTGAGTGGGATTTCAGATAGCTAGGCAAGGAGGACTTTCCTGGGGGTAACGTGGAGTGGAAAACCAAGGTGACCAGACTAAAGTTCTTGTGGGTGACTCCCAAGACTGGGTTTTTAAAAAGTTTACTTATTTATTTTGAGAAGAGGTGAGAGAGTTCATGAGAGGACACATGTGTATGTGTGAGTGAGGGAGGGGCAGAGAGAGAGGGAGAGAGAGGGAGAAAGCCCAAGCCAACTCCATGCCACCACTGCAGAGCCAGCTCTATCCCACTTACCACAAGATCATGACCTGAGCTGAAATCAAGAGTCGGATGTTCAATCAACCAAGCCACCCACGTGCCCCCCAAGACTGGCTTTGGACTAAAATACCCCAGAAATGCCTTGAGCCATGGTCTGCCATGGCACAGTAATGAGTAGTGCTCAGCTGGGTGTCAGAGGAGCAAAGCACTCCTCCCAGCTGTGCCAGTGGATAGCCATACCTTTGCAGCCCTGCCCAGCCATGGCTGCCCACCCAAGCTCAGCTCCCCACCATAAGGAAAGTGCATGTGACCATAGCAGCCAGACTCAGGTTGTCACTCATGGAGCTGTTTCCTCCAGTGATGTCAAACACCAAGCAACCACAAATACAAAGTCTGAAATTGATTGAAGAAGGGGGAGAAGAGCCTTTTGCTTTCAGGCTCTAGCTTAGATATAATTAAAAACTTTAATTATGAGTCCTTTGAGAACACAGTGAGATGATTCCAAGGCATAGCCATTACCTGATCCTGGCTTTAGGAGTTTCTGGCCATATATACTGGGACTGTCCAAAATGGGACACTTTGGAGAGGGAGAGGGGCACTTCTCCTAATTTGCTCTCCCAAGAAAACTGGGCTGTGTGGTTAGCCTGTTTCTAAGGGAAACAACATATATTTAAATAATGAAATATCAGCTAGACATGAAGAGTTGGTTATAATAAGGTAATATATTAGGTAAATGTGGGTGATTTTGTCCCTCCCCAGGGTTGCTTCACACTCATTGGGTGAGTCTGCATAAACAACACTCAAAAACATTCATGATCCCCATCCTCCTCCTCGGAGCCCTCTGTTCCCCAGAGAGGATGCCTGAGTGACACTGCACTACTGTGAAGGGTTCTGTGTTCAAAACATTGAGGCAGGCCCAGATAGGCTATAAATGAAGCATGAATGAGGGAAGGGTAGGGGACTGAGGAGCTGTCTGCAGGCTCTCCAACCTCAGGGTGAGGAATGTGGTCCCTGATGGGGTACTGACCACCTTTGCAGATTCTGTGCCTCTAGTGAAGGAGCTATATATAGTATTAGGAATAGGTGCAGCACCTCATGTCTCTCCCATGTTTTATCACCCATCAAATTTGGGTGAGTGGTGCCGCCACCAGGTATGGGCAGTGATGCGACTGGTCATTACAGCCCATTTTTGTGCAGACTTGGTCATGGTCGTTTGTGGTGTCACCACTTTGCATGTGCTGAGTTTGACTTGCCAGTTAAGATGTCTTCAGAAGGGTCACACTTGATTGTGTTGAAGAAAGATGGTGAAGGATAACAAGGGAGCAGCAGCAGCTTAGATTTTATATTGATGGAACAATTACTCATCATTGAGAAGTGACCACAAGTCTCCATTTTTTTGCCTATCAGAATGGTCTTTGCACCAGAGTGATATTTGAAATAAACCTCTGCCTAAATACATGTGTAGTAGTGATACAAAAGTAGAGGGTCATAGTTTATTGGCAGTTTACTTTTGTTCTTAATGCTCTTTTACATTAATGGTGTGTTGAACATTCATGCAATGGTTAATTTTATGTCACCCCAGCTATGCCATAGTATCCAGATTTGGATAATATACATCTGAATGTTGCTGTGGAGGTGTTTTTTTTTTTTTAATGTGATTAACATTTAAATCAGTAGACTATCAGTAAAGCAGATAACCTTTCTTAATGGTGGGCCACGTCTAATCAGTTGAAGGCTCTTAAGAGCCAGATTTAGGTTACCATAGGAAGAAGGAATTCTGCCTTTAGACTGCCTTTGGACATGAGCTGAAACATCACCTCTTTTCTAGGTCTCCAGTATACCACCTTATCCTGCAGATTTCAGACTTGTCAATCTCCACAATTGTGTGAGTCAACTCCTTTCCAATCAGTCTCTATCTCCATAAATAGGTCAGTGGGAAGTGATAGATAGATTTATATGGAAATAGACACAGATGCACACACACAAACACACATACCCTTTACAGGTTCTGTTTCTCTGGAGAACCTTGACTAGTGCAGACACTTAGATTCAGTAAACATGGAAAGGGTTCCTATTCTGAAGCTTGTTGTATCTCATGCAAGCCTTTCAAGCCTCAATTTAGCCCTCTATGAAATGAGAACAGTGCACCATCCTCACAGGGTTATCATGAGGGCTCTAGGAGATGAAGCGGTGAAAGTATTTGCCCAGGTGCCAGGCTGAGAGAAAGCTCGGGTGCCAGGTGCAAGGGAAAGCACTCAGTATGCATGACCACATTCATTGTTCTCTGTGCCCTGGGACATTTACCTGCAGGTGTGCTCCTTGTTTCACAAAGGGGAAATGAAGTCCAGATAGGTCAGAGTGTGCTCCAAGTCACCCAGCAATGCTCCCAGCCCCAGTGATCTGTAAAGCAAGAGCCCCACACTCCCACAGCCCATTCTCCACCACGCTCAGTGGGCCTTGCTTGGTAGGACATAGGAAATTAACAGGAATTCGAGCCCAATATTTTCACCTCCTAGAAATAGTAAAGAGAGCATTCAGTTCATAACTAATGCTTATGAACAAGCAAAATTCATGCTGCACATTTCATGTTTTCTCATCCACCCACACCAATTCTCTCTCATTCCACACCTCCTTGGAACATCATAAACACCATTCCCCCAGGTGAGCTCTAGAATATTAGGGGACTAAAACTAATGAGGATATCTGAACTGTGTTTATGAGACTATTTCTGAGCAAAATGGAAGCACAAACCAACATGGTACTTGAAACTCCATCCAACCTTCCTTAAGATGAGCATCTGATAAAATGAAAACCTCAGCCTTCTCATGATGACCCATTAGCTGGGAGAGGCCAGTTGCAGAGAAATTTCCTAAAGGAAAGTCTGTCATATCATTTAATCTCAAATGAACTGCGTCATTACTGCATTAACTCTTCATTTTAGGATTAGAATGTGAGCACCGATTCGAATTTGTCTAGATTTCTTTTAGTCCCAAATTGTTTTCTGCAAAAGATAATCTCATTTCCCATCTTTAAAAACTTAATAAAAATAACTCAATTTTATTATTGTTTAAAAGATTTATGGCAGCTATATTTTTATCTTCAGTTTTACAGATCTTTAGTCAATATTAGAGCAGTAACTAAACTGTAGAGATAAAAGAAACTACCTGTCATATCACTTGAACCTAATTGTATTGACTCTATTTTTAAATTAAATCTTGAGAAAATTAATTTACATATCTGGGTTGTGTATAAACCCAAGGAGAAACAATAATGTTTTATTCATTTGCAGGTTAGGATGGGCCCTCTTCTCATGAAACATTCACTCAGGAAGCTCTTCCCCAGGGCCCTGAAGGTAAAAGGCACTCCCTAGACAGTTGGCTGGGGGCAAGGAGATTGCAGAAATGATTTCCTGATTTCCAACACTCACATGTAAGTTCCATGAAGGCAGGAGTTTTTCTTTTTACTGTTGTCACTTTGCAAGCTCGAAGTATTTTTTTTTTATTGAAGTATAGTTCACGTACAGTGTTATAGTAGTTTCACACGTGCAACATATCAACTCAACAACTCCACACATCGCACCATCGTCCACCCCTGTAAATGTAATCACCATCTGTCACCAAACAATGGCACTAACATATTACTGACTATATTTCCCATGCTGCACTCTCCACTCCCATGACTCTTCTATTCCACATGAGGAAATTTGTATTTCTTAATCCACTGTATCTATTTTACGCATCCCCTTCACCCACTTCCTCTCTGGCAACCATCACTTTGATCTCTGTATGTAAGAACCTTTGTTTTTTGTTTGTTCTTTTGTTTTGATTTTTAGATTTTACATATAAGTGAAATCATATGGTATTTGTTTTTCTGTGTCTGGCTTATCTCAGTACAATACTCTCCAATTCCACTTATGTATGTCATTACAAATGGTAAGATCTCATTATTTTTTGTGGATGAGTAATTTCCATTGTATATTCATATCACATCTTTATTTTTATGGGCACTTGGGTTGCTTCCATATCTTAGCTGTTGTAAATAATGCTACAAGAAACATAGAGATACATATATCTTTTCAAATTAGTGTTTTTGTTTTCTTCAGCTGAATACCCAGCAGTGGGATATTGGGTCATATGATATTTCTAATTTTTTGAGGAATATCCATACTGTTTTCAATAGTGGTTGTCTCCAAACTACTTGTAAAAAATGATTTTTCTATCCTTTCTTTGTTTTTTACTTATTGATAGGGTCAGGAAAATACTTGTTGACCACATGTGAGGTAAATAATCACTCTCTCTTTTTTCTGCCTGTTAATATTATCACTAATTCTGGCATAGGGGTACATGTATCTTTTCAAATTAGTGATTTTATTTTCTTTGGGTAAGTACCCAGTAGTGGAATACTGGATCATATGGTATTTCTATTTTTCATTTTTTGAAAATGATCTCCATAGTATTCACAGTGGCTGCACCAATTTACATTTTTACCAACAGTCCACGGATGTTCCTTTTTCTCCACATCCTCATCAACACTTGTTTTTTAGTCCTTTTGATTCTAGCTGTTTTGACAAGGATAAGGTGATATCTTACTATGGTTTTGATTTGCGTTTTCCTGATAATTAGTGATGTTGAGCATCTTTTCATGTGTCTGTTGGTCATTTGCATATTTTCTTTGTAAAAATGTCTACCCCAGTCCTTTGTCCATTTTTAACTGGATTACTTGTTTTTTTCAGTGTTGAGTTGTGTAACTTCTTTATATATTTATATTATATAAAATAATATAATAGGGATATTAACCCCTTATTGAATATATCATTTGCAGACATCTTCTCCCATTCCTTAGGTTATATTTTTGTTTTGTTGATGGTTTCTTCTGCTGTGCAGAAGCTTTCTATTTTGGTTTATTTTTGCTTTTGTTTTCCATGGTTTAGGAAACTTATCTAGAAAATGTTGCTATGGTCGATGTGAGAGAAATTATTGTTTATGTTTTCTCTAACAGTTTTATGGTTTCATGTCTCACACTTAGGTCTTTAATCCATTTTGAGTTTATTTTTGTGTGTACTGTAAGAAAATGGCTCATTTTGTTCTTTTCTTAGAGCTGTCCAGTTTTCATAGCACCATTTATTGAAAGACTATCTTTTCCCTCATTGTATATTTTGGCCTCCTTTACTAAAGATTAATTGACCATATTAATACGGGTCTATTTGGGGCACTCTGTCCCCTTCCATTGATTTGAGGATCTGTTTTTGTGCCAGTACTTTACTGTTTTGATTATACAACTTTGTAGTATATCTTGAATTCCAGGATTGTGATATGCCCAGCTTTGTCTTCTTTCTCAACATTGCTTTTGCTATTTGGGTCTTTTGTGGTTCCATACAAATTTTAGGATTATTTGTTCCAGTTCTGTGAAAAATGCTATTGGTATTTTGATTAGGCTTGCATGTGTTTTGTTTTGTTTCGTTTTATTTTATTCACTGCTCCATCCTCAGCCTTTAGAACAATGCTAGCTAGCACTTAGTAGGTGCATAATAATATGTTAAATGAATGAATCATTTGATTCATTTGATAATCATTTGATTATAAAGTTTACAGTTTTCATCAATCCCCCTATATTACACTGATAATGATTGGCATAAAAATAGGAAGTAACAATTTTATATCGGAATATGTGTCTATACCATTGTGAATTGCACATTGCCTTCTGCATCATGAGATAGTTATTAAATAGTCTCCTTAAAGATGAAACTGTCAATGTAAATTTACTTTGCCAGATATTAAGGCATATCACAAACCTATAGTGATTAAAGATTGTGGTTTTAGTACAAATATAGGCAAGTAGCCCATCAGCACAGAATAGGGAGCTCAGTCAGACTTCCATGTGACAGGAGCTTAATATATGGTAAAGTAGAACCACAGATCAATAGAGAAAGTTCCTATATCAGAACTTTCCACATAAGGTAAATTCCTATGTAGAGAAAAATAAAACTGGATCTATACCAAACACTACATAAAAAAGTTAAAGACTGCACTGTGAAAGATAATACTATAATGTTAATTGAAGATTTAGGTATATAAAGGACTTCTGAAATAAAACTTCAAAGGCACAAATTGTAAAGCAAAAATTAATGAATTTGATCACATCAAAATTAAGACTTTCTGATCAATGAAGGCTACCTTGTATAGCATTAACAGACAGATGACAGATTAGAAGAAATTACCAGCAATATCAAGTAACAATATGCAAGGAGCTCTTCCAAATCAACAACTAAGAGGAGCCCAGATGGGAAAACAGGCAAAGTACCTAATCAGGCATTTTACATAACAAGAAAATCACAAGGCTAAAAAGCAAATGAAAAGATTCTCCAAGTCATTTTTAATCAGAGAAGCATGCATTGGAAAACAGTTGAATGGTCTTTTATAAACAACAGGGAAAATGTGCTTTCTCCTCCTAAGCCTTCCACTGACCACAGAACTCAGGAAGACTTAAGAAAAGGGTACCTTCCTACCTCTTCCAGAACTGTGATTTAATAGTGACAGAGTATGAGAAGGAAACATGTTAATTTTGGTTCATAAGACACAGTATACATGAGTAGGGGTGCTTTCCAGCAAGAAGGCAGCAGTGGACCATAGAGTAATGATGGAAGAGTCTGTGAGCAGAGAAGCCACTGGAAGGCCAGGTCAGGCAGAAAGTGACCCTCTGGCCCAGTGGGAAGCCATAGAGGCTGGAGGGAAGGGAGAGGATGCCCTGGTCTTCCCTCCTGCCCCCCACATTGCAGTTGCCCCCATGCTTCCTTCCCTTCTAGATGGGCAATCCAGGTAGGTGACAGCTGCCACCAGGCCAGAAGCAGTCCTGAAGGTGGGAACTGGAGAGACCAAAGACCTCCCAGTGGATGCTGGCAAGGGAGAGTAGGACAGGTTCTTCCCTGTCCATCAGAAAGCGCATTTCCTGGCCACTTCCTAAGGAGGTTCTGTAAAGAGTTGGGAAACAAGGTAGCACAGATCCCCTGAGCACCCTCTCGGACAGTGGGGGTGGTGAAGCGATTTGGTTTTATGGTCCTTTTGAGTGTCCATGTGCCACCCACCACTTTCGTGTTTGGGGGAAGGTGTTTGTGTTTTCTGTGGATGGTGGTGAGCAGCACAGCAATCCTGCAGGACTGCATGGTGGGATTGCTTAGAATTCCAAGGCATGCTGGGCAAGACAACCTGACAGGAGCCAGAATCCTCCCCCGCCGGGGCTAATGCCAAGGGGTTTCATGGAAGAGCTCCCTGATGATGCCCTGTCAACTGCTCAGTCGTTGGGGTCCCATTGTTTACTAAGCACTCTTGGAGGTCAGTCATGACCTTGGGCTCGGAGGCTGCAGAGGTGAGCAAATAGACAAAGCCTGCTCTCAGATCTTATGTTCTTATGGGAAGACAGGCCATCTGTATGTGCATAAATAAGAAAACGTTCTGGCAATGATAACTGTTGTGCCGAGAACTAAAACAGCACAGTGTAGTAAAGGGACTGGGAGCTGCTTCAGCCTGAGTAGTCAGCAGAGGGTCTCAGAGGAGAAGCCATTGAAGATGGGAGCTGAAGAAGATGGAGGAGCCAGGCCACTGGATACTGTGGAGATGGAGGCAAGTCCAGAGCAAAGTGGAGCTGTGTGAGCCTGGCTGTGGATTTTGAATTTGGGTCCAAACATGATGGGCAATTGTTGAGAGGGTTTAAATTGGGTGTGATGAAATTTGTTTTAGAAAACCACCTTCTGCTGGGTGGGGTTTGGATTGCAGTTCGGCAGAGGAGATTCAGGGGTATCAGTCAGGAGACAGTTATCTGGGCAAGAGATGCTGCAAAGAAGATAAAGTAGTGGCAGAGAGATAAAAAGAGATGTAGAGATTTGATACATGTGCTGGATTTGCCCACTGATTGGATAGGGCACCAAGAAAAAGAAGAAATAAGGAAGGCCTAGATTTTTGGCTCAGAAGCTGGGTGGATGTTGGTGCTGTTTATTAAGCAAAGAAGAAGGTAATATGAACAAGACTTGGAGGGTGTGGGGGTAGGAAGTCAAGAGTTCTGTCAGAGTGATGTTGGGTTTGAGGTGAGTGGGAATGTCAGGTGGGTAGTCGGATATAGAAATCCAGAGTTCCAGTGTCTGGCCTTCTCTGCAAGTACAGATGCTATTTAGAACCTTCACAGATGAATGCATTTAGGGAGAGTGTAACTGGAGACAGAGATGAGAAGCAGTCCAGGCGGAGTCCTGCATCCCAGAACATTTGTCAGCAGAGCTATAAAGCACCTGGTGAAGAAGAAAGAGGATCCAGGGAGGGTGGACAGCAGGAAAGCTTCAGGAAGGCAATGTTTCAAAAGGGGCAAGGGGATAACTGGGTAGACTATTCCTGAAGACCAATTAATATAAAGTATACTTCCTGGAAGATCGTAGAAATGTGTCAGATTAGTCAGCCCAAAGCTGATGAGAACACCTTTGAGATGCTGGGGTTGGTCTGGGACCTTTTATACCTTACTCCCCCCTCACATGCCCATGTCACAAATACCCATTAAATTAACTAATCTTTTTCAACTCTGCAAAACAGAATGCAGATGTTGCTTCGACCCACTTACTCACAAAGAGGATCATAGCAAGGAAACCAAAGAAGAGAGAAGAATGAAGGAATAGAACATTTGAAAGATTCCTGAGAATCACCTTATCTGTGTAACAAACTCCAACTTTCTAGAGATCAGAAAACTCACATAAGATGACAGTTGTAAGGTCAGGCCTAGAACTCAAGCCTTGCCCCTACACTGTTTCTAGCCTGAAAATTCTGGGGAAAATGTCACTTCGGTACTTGTCTCATTTGTCAAATTCTTAAACCAACTTAGAAAGAGGACCTCAACCTCTGACTCTGTCTCCTCAACACCTTCTTTCTGGTGGTTCTGTGAAGGGACTGTCCCCTCCTGTAGGCTTGGGGCATCCTGTGGCTGCACCTCCAGCCATCAGGGCTGCAGTTAGTGTGCCCAAGTGGGTGGGCCCAGAGGCGGCTCCAGGCTGCAGGAGCAGTTTTGTTGGCTGAATTGCTGTGAGGTCATCAGCTGGAAGGAACTCAGTGTGGGTGCCAGACTGAGGTCACAAGCCAGTTTGAGTCCTAGAAATCCTTCCATTCCAGAATTGCAGTGCGAACCTGTGCCCTTCTTCCACACTCTCAGATTTCAGCGTGCTGTTCCATGCTTTCTCTTCTTTTTCTTGAGGCTGTCTATTTAATTTTTTTAATTAGAGAGAGAGAGAGAGAGAGAGAGGAGAGGGAGAGAAAACATGAGCTGGGGAGAGGGGCAAAGGGAGAGAGAGACAGAGAATCCCAAACAGGCTCAGTGTTCAGTGCAGAGCCTGACACAGGGCTCAATCCTATGACACTGGGATCATGACCTGAACCCAAATTAAGAGTCAGACACTTTGAAGCACCTGAGTGGCTCAGTGAGTTAAGTGTCTGACTTTGTCTCGGGTCATGATCTCACGATTCATGGGTTTGAGCCCCACATTGGGCTGTGTATTGACAGCTCAGAGCCTGGAGCCTACTTCAGATTCTGTGTCTCCTCCTCCCTCTGCTCCTCCCATGCTCATGGTCATAGTCTCTCTCTCTCTCTCTCTCTCTCTCGCTCGCTCTTTCTGTCTCTCCCTCTCTCAATAATAAATAAGCATTAAAAAATTTGGAGTCCGACATTCAATAGACTGAGCCATAGAGGCACCCCAGGGTCATCTATTTGATGTTTTCCTTCTCTCCTTTTTTACTAACCTCCCATTCTTGTCAGAAAATTTATAAACTTTGAATCAAGAGACCCAGGTTTCAGGCATTACCTCTCCTCTGAGAGCCTCAAGGTTCTCACGCATAAAACAAAGGCTTGGGGTTACAACAGGGCAGTTCTCCTAACTGTGGCCCACAGTCAGCAGCATCAGAATCACCTGGGAACTTTCTAGAAATGCACATTCTCTCACCCCCAACCCCAGGTATACTGACTCAGAGTCTTAATGAGGGGCTCAGCCACCTTGTTTTCACCTGCCCTGCTGGGATTCTGACATCTGTCATGCTGTGGGAGGTGTGGAATTAGGGGTGTCGCTGTTGGGTCCTATCCCTGCTGAGTTTGAGAAGAATTACATGCTCCTGTCAGTGCTGACTTCATAAGGCAGTGATGGTTGTACTCCACATGGTAGAATCTTGTAATCCAGAGATGGACCCAGCTGTGTGGAGTTTAATCTATATCTTCATCCTTACTCCAGCTTTGGAGGATCCTGAGACCCCGTGGGCACTGATCATGCCAGTGCTGGCATGCTGTAGCTCCAGCTGCATGGAAGTAGTGGTGAAAGAGGCAGGCAGGTAGGACAAGGTTTGTGGGCTAAAACGTAGCACTAGATTTTCAGAGTTTTACCTCCTTCTTCTCCACTGGTGTCTTTTAGTTGGTATAATTGTGACAGAGGTGAGAATAAGAGGCATTGACATTCTCTGCTCCCTACTCCCCATCTACATCTCTGATCCACCTTCCTCTGTGTTGCTCTGCTCTGGGGCCAGTTGTGGTGATCAGGATAATACATGGATCTGATAAGTGGAGGAAAATTGGAGGCTCTAATAATTTATATTATAAAAAGACTAAAGCTATTGCTGAAGGAAAGATTGGAATGGCCAAAGAGGAAGGGAACCCAAGGGGAGCCCTGCAGCTGACTTAATTTGGTGGTTTAGGGAACTGCGTGTCTCAGGTGATCGTCCATGAAGGCGGATGCTACACATCTTCTTGTAGAGACAAGTGATGTTTCTTTCAGATGTGCCATCTGCTGAAACTGAAATCAGGGCATGAGCAAAGAAGTCCAGGATTTTTGAGGTATGTGATGTTAAGCCTCAGTAACACCAAACTAAGTAGGAAGAATTTGAGGTTTAGGAAATATAATCACAGAGAAAGACACACGTGTTGTCCTTACTGCTACATCTTTTAATTTTAGAGAGTTCATGTGAAAAATTGCCTGGCCTCACTCTTTATTTCTAAAATTAACAGTGCTAGAAACATTTAGAGCACTGAAATTTTGGTAGGGATTGCTTTCAGACATCTTGAGATCAATTGTATTTCTTAAGGGACACCACAATAAGGAAGGAAGCAAAAATATTCCCATTTGGTTGAATATGAAATGAATGTGATTCTGATTACAGATTAATTCCTCAGCAGATTTTCCTAGTTTTCTCCCCAATTTGAGGAAAGACGTGGCTGAGAGATGTTTAGTGTTGCTTCTAGTAAACGCTGGTAGATGATCTGGGCATCCATTACACAGTGTGTAATGGGGTATATCCCCTCTGAAAGTATCACAACTTGAATTCATTACCAGCCTCTTCAAGACTTTAATGATGCTGGAGCTCTAACTAGGTATAAAATTATGCTAATAGCTATATGACAACAGCCAGAGAGACTGGAGAGAGAATAGAATTTAGAGTTTGGGTTTCTGTACTTAGTCCTTGTGTGGCCTTGGAAAAGTCACTGAACCTCCTTAAGTCCCATTCTGTTCATGTGTACAGTAAACATTAAAAAGAAACCCTGGCTATAAAGGAGGCAGAAACTGGGGCGCCTGGGTGGCTTAGTCGGTTAAGCGTCCGACTTTCACTCGGGTCATGATCTCGCGGTTCGTGGGTTCGAGCCCCGCATCGGGCTCTGTGCTGACTGCCAGCTCAGAGCCTGGAGCCTGTTTCAGAGTCTGTCACTCCCTCTCTCTCTGACCCTCCCCTGTTCACACTGTCTCTCTCACTATCCTAGAAATAAATTAAAAACATTTAAAAAAAATTAAAAAAAAAAAAGAGGCAGAAACTGAGATAATATGAGGTGCTCTTTGTAAACTATGATGAGCTGTACAAGCATTTACTCTATGCTGTGGAAAGCTCTGGGGTCCCTTTCTCAGCACCCTCTGTGGTGCCCTTTCCCTCACCACTCACCTTGTTGCACTGTGTAGAAACAGCCTTGGCCCCCTGTACCCCTCTAACACTATCACAGTTGTCTGGCAGGTGCCTTACCCACAACGGGGCCAAAAGAGTTTCCACTGTGGACTATGGATGACCCCAAGGAGGGGTATGTAAAGGGTAATGTGTTTTTTCTGGGACTTTGAAAATGGTTACTTAGGAGAGTTATCTCTCCTTGAATTCATTAATCTGTAACCTAGAAATTAGGTTGTTGTCTAGGCCATCAATAAGCATTTGGATGGAAAACAGAAAAATATATGGGAATTGAGAGAGCACCATTTGGATACCAGACTGCAGATGTGGTTCCTGTCCAGTCTAAAGAGCCCAGATCTCTTCTGGCCTTGGAGCATCTGCCCTTCCCTCATTTGCTTAAGCTAAGCCACGTGGGTTTCTATAACTGCTGCTCAAAGAGTCCTTTGGCATGATAGCCTCATTGGTTACATTAGTATAGTCCTCTCCTATTTCTTAGTGTCTGAAATTGTGGTTTAGTGCATTAAAATACAAGGAAGAGAGAAAAGACATATAAATGTTGGAAAGACAGAAACAAAACAGGTATCCTTTACAACCAATATGATAATTTACCTAGAAAAAGAGAATCCATTCATTCAGTTATTCAGAAACTTAATTCTTGAGTGGTACTCAGGGTTTAGCATTGTAGAAGGACTTAGAATTATGAAAGTATTCAGCAAAGTGGCCAGTTATAAGATAATTATATAACAGTAGGCTTTCATGTTAAATAAAGCATATTATAAATGCTTTGATGTTGGATAAGGCTTGGACCATTCCTGGAGGCTACCCTTCATTAGACATATTCCTAGAGTCATATGCCAGTATGAACCCCTTGATTTCTCCTAAGAAATGAACCATATCTAAAGACTTTCCCATATTCTATTCATTGGAGGAATTTTGCACTTTTATGAATTCTGTGATATGTGTGATATTGCCTGCCATGTCTGTAAGCCTTTCTTCATTGTCTTAGTACAAAGAGTCTCTCACCATAATGAATTCTATGATGAACCATGAAGCTTGAGTTAAATCTAAAGAAATTCCCATGTTTATCCAGTCAGAGGGTTTCTTAGCAATATGAACACTCTGATGTCAAGCATGTTGTTGTGCTCTGAATGCTTGGCCATGTTATTTATTTATTTATTTATTTATAGACAGAGAGAGAGCATGTGTGCATAAGTGGGATAGGGGCAGAGAGAGCAAGAGAGAGAGAGCATCCCAAGCAGGTTCCATGCTGTCAGTGCATTAGCATAGAGCTTTATCTTACAAACTATGATATCATAACCTGAGCCAAAATTAAGAGTTGGATGCTTAACAGACTGAGCCACCCAGGCACCCCTGCCTTGCCATTTTATTAATCATAGTCATTGACTAGCTCCCCAATATGAATTATCCAGTGTGGTCTAAGGCTGCCCCCTAGACCAAGGCCTACCACATTCCTTATAGTCACTGAGTTTCCCTCCATTATGAATTCTTTGATGCAGAGTAGGAGATGTATGTTTTCTGTAAGTGGATATATTTTTCATAGCTGATTAGCACACATCTTCATCAAAAATTTGGAAAATTTGTTATTCTTATTAGAGAATAAGATACTTTCCTTTTGTTTCCTTTCAGAACTAATTTTAAGGGTGCCTGGGTGGCTTAGTTGGTTGAATGTCCAACTCTTGGTTTTGGCTCAGGTCATGATCACAGGGTCATGGGATCGAACCCCGTGTCAGGCTCTTCACTGAGCTTGGAGCTGCTTGAGATTCTTTCTGTCTCCCTCTGCCCCTTTTCCCAGTTTGCAGTCTCTCTCTAAAATAAATAATGATAACAATAAATTTTAAGGAAGAACTAAATTTTAAGGTAACAGTTACTTCCTCTTGCTGAGCCAACAAATATGGACTATCTTTCTTCTTCCCTCACAACCATTAATGGACCTTTTGATGGCTTGGAAAAACAGTGTCCTGCACTGAGATTAAGCTACTAGTTCTCCAGGATCGCATGCTGGTACAACTTCTTTGGAGCAGGGTCCAGACAGCCCCACTGTCCCTATGGGGGGACATACATGGCCACACCTCTGCAAGTCATTGATGTGTGTCATGTTTTTTTACCCACATGATCTAATCAAGCCTCCTTGGGTTTCTCCACTGGGGAAGCATCTTTAGAACTAAACACTGATGTTTAGATGTAAAACATTTCCCCGTCTCCTTGAGACCTTTTGGAGAACAACAGGCTCACACTCATAGTGAAATGGATTGAGGTGGCTGGAGTCAGTCTCTGATATCACTGCAGGGTTCTGGGGTACTATGATTCTGAGCCACGTAGCTGCCCCATCCGAGCTCCGGAGGTCCTCCCCATACCGGAGCCAGTTAGCTGTCACCTTTATACTGGAAACCCCCATTCCAGGACTTCCTTTTCTTTGCAGCCACCCCATGTAACTATGAGGTGAGATAATGGAGAAAGTAGCAGAGCACTGAGGACCCTGGGGCCCAGTGACAAACACCACAACACTGCACTCACAGAGAGGCAACCACTGTGCATGGCTCACCACCCAACCACTGTGCATGGCTCACCACCCCTGTGACATACCCCAGCATGGTCACTGGTGACACAATTCCCTCCCATACTCACCTACCCTCTATCTGGGTGATGCACACAAGAGGAGGTTCTGGTAACAACACATGCTATATGCTATCTACACTCTGAACCTCTTTGCCATATGTGTCCAGGAAGATTTAGAAAGAAGTACTGATGGAGGATAGAGACCTTGCTCTACTAGATAATAACATTTTAGGGGTGCGTGGGTAGCTCAGTCAGTTAAGTGTCCCACTCTTGCTTTTGGCTCAGGTCATGATCCCAGGGTCACAGGATTGAGCCCCATGTTGCCCTCCATGTTGAGCATGGAACCTGCTTAAGATTCTCTGTCTCTCTGTCCCTCACCCCCACTTGCACTCACTCACTCTGTCTCTCTCCCTCTCTAAAAATAAATAAATAAATAACATTTAAAAAATAATAATGGTAGCTAATATTAAATTAGTGCTTATTATATGCACAGCTGTTTTGTGTATCATTTAAT
Source organism: Proteles cristata cristata (assembly GCA_017311185.1). Taxonomy (NCBI): domain Eukaryota; kingdom Metazoa; phylum Chordata; class Mammalia; order Carnivora; family Hyaenidae; genus Proteles; species Proteles cristata. Next base: position 260,717 of record JAESUZ010001175.1, on the reverse strand, counting down.
CCCCTGATCAGCCATATTAGGAAGGTGCTACTTGGCCCATTTTATAAGTAGGACAACTGAGGCACAATATTACTGTGTCATTTGTGCGAAGTCACACAGCTAATCTGTGACTTAAATGGCTTGAGTTCAAGGACATTATTAAGTTAATTTCTTTTCCATTTTTGCTTTTTGTTTGTTGTTTTTGTAACTCTGGAAGTGAGGAATCCCAAAGACTACTGGCACCTGGTACTTTTACCCAACATTGCTTTTGCATCATTGGTGTCAGCACAGTGAAAAGACAAATACAATCCTAGGACAACTGAGAAAATACTTTGACCTTGTGGAGCAAGGGTGTTGAGGAACTTCCATTCTGGATTCCTGCAGGGTCATAAAGATCCTGGCCCCCTGAGTAGTGGTGATATTGTACCCTCCACACTTGCCCACAGCAAGTGTCGGGGCTAAACTCTGACTGAACATTTTCTCTGGATTCTAGAAGCCTGGAAAAATATGTGCCCCCTTTTTCCTTAGTCTTCTTTAAGCTTTCTTTTCCCATGATTTCCAGAACGCCACAGCTTTTTGGTTTCTTCTCAGCTCAATGACCACTCCTTTCCCATCTCACCTCCTGATTCTTCATATTGCTTTCTCTACCTGACCTTCACATGTTGGAAGCTTGAAGCCTCAGCCCTGAGTCCTGTTGTCTTTTAGTTCAGCTCTTATTTGGGGATCTCAGGTCCCATGGCTTTAAATGCCAGCTTTGTGCGGATCCTGAAAGTTACATGTCCAGGCAGAATGTGCTGCTGAGCTCCAGGCCAGACTCTTGCCTGTGAGACATCTCCCTATCAGCGCCTCACTGGCACCTACAACCAGGGTGCCTGAGAGAGCTCTCAACTCTGCCTGTCTGCTATGCCTCTCCTCTAGGCACCCCCATTTCCAGAAATAACTTCCTCCTTACTGAGATGTTCAGAGAATTTAGAGTCACGTGCAGCACCTGTCACAGTCTTCTTCCAATTGTCACTGCCATTTTGCCAATCATTCTAATGCCCCTGTGACCTTTGACCCTTTGGGTCATAATCCTGCCAGTACCCACTGTGGCCCATCTACCTGTTCATACAGCATCTCCAACATCTAGCACAGTGCAGAGGTTGGAGTGGGCTCAGTGACTACATCACAAATCCAGTCATGCTGAAAGAGCCCGTACCAGTCAGTAAGAAAACACATATCCTCCAATGGCCAAGGGACTGGGATAGTTCACAAAAGAGAAATAAAAGTGACCAACGAGGTTTAAAACTGTATTCAACTTCACTAGTAATTGGACCCTGGGAAACCAATTGGCACTGTGTATGTATCAGGGTCCTTAAAACTAATGCTTAATGTTTCACGATTCTTTAAAGAAACTTTTCTAAAGAAAACTGAAAGTATGGTGTACAGATTTATATGTGAGGAAGTATCTCTATTATTTAAAATCTGTCACAAATAGTTGGTAGCAATAAAATTCCCTTCAATATGATAACAGTTAAGTAAATAAAGAGTGAGTGAGGTTAGTGGCCCAGTGTAGTGGAGTACAGACATTGCATATGAGGATGAAAACACTGTGTAGGGTCCAGGCACCACCAGGCATTGGATTCCCAGGGAGCAGTCAGAACAAGTGCAATTGTCAGAATTTAAGGGGAGAGAAGAGTGGTGCTTGCTGACCCAGGATAGACATGGGGTATGTGTTGCTTTAAAGGATGCAAACATTGGCAGAGTCAGGCTTTAAAATAAATGTGTGTGCATGAGAGATGACAAATCCATGCCTTTCATGGGAGAGAGCTGACCAAGCATGGTCTCACAAAGCTGTTTGGGGGTGAGGGGGGTAGGCCTGGCAGAGCCAGAGCCCAGCTGTCACCCCTACACAGCTTCAACATACCCCAGTTGATCTGATTCAGTGGTCTGATTACTATTGCTACATGACAAATGACCCCAAAACTTAGCAGTTCAAGGAACCTTTTTATTAGGCTTGAATTAAGACAGGGCACAATAGGGATGGTTTGTTTCTGCTTCAAGAAGTCTGAGGCTCCATCTCGAAAGACTTGAAGACTGAAGACTGGAACACCCTGTCAGCTTATTCTGGCACCTGGCTTTGGATGGTGCAAATGCTAAGATTGCCAACCGAGCACCAGCACAGGGCCTCTCCATGTAGCCTGGCTTCCTGACAGCATGGTGGCCTCAGGGTCTTTGTTATTTATAAAGAGTCACTGAGCTTTTGGTGCACATGCAGCCCATGCTGCATCACTTACAAGACCAACCCTTGGAGGTCACATCACTGGTGTCTGACATGTTCCATTGATCCTGCAGTCATGAGATGACTTGGAATCAAGAAGACAGGTCATAGACTCCTCCTCTCAGTGGGAGGGGCGTCAGGGCCACACTGGAGAAGACCAAACATGATTGGGGCATTGCTGTGATAATAGAAATGCCCCATTCTGTTAGAAAATACAATTTGTCCACAAGGGTTATTATCAACACTAAGCAAACAAGAGGCCAATGTATAACCCTACTTTTAAAATTTGCCATAAAAAATGTAAGTGCTAATAGATGAGAATGTTTCTGCCTGAGGTCAGTGCATTCTTTCCCTGTAGAAAGCTTGTGGAAGTTCTCAACTTTTTAGAACATGGGAATGCAAGGAATTAAGTGACAGTGGGTAGCATTTTAAGCCATTAAACCTACTGCTGGTTTTCTTTAGAGATAGAGGTAGCACAGATACTTGGTGGGTGGATTGCTCAGGTAGGTTCCTTCCCCTTTTCTCCTGCATGGATGGCAGTTGAAGAAGCTTTTTCTGGCCCATTTCAGCAGCTCCTCCTCTTGTTTAGCTCATGTGTTCTCTCCACAGGCCACATTTCAGCAGATGCCTGCATTCCTTTCTTTAGTTACTAGGATGTTTGTGAGAAATCCCCTTGCTCAATCCCTTTCCAGGCTGCGTACATCATCCAGGACCATTGAGAGCTCGGGCATCAGTGTCGGGAGGCCAAGGTTCAGACAGTCACACTGGCAGACCTCAAGGTGCTAGCTTCTCCCAGCACCTCCTTCTACATCCCTCCAGAGTATCTGCTTGGAGGTGAGCCTTGTTTTAGGTTTTCTTTACTTGCTAGTTTAATTCAAGAACTTAATCTAAAGTGAGGTTGATTATACTCCTATTGTCTAAAAGACAAGTAAGTATTCCTTAACATTGGAAGCTCCTTTAAGAATTATATATATCTAGAGGTACCCGGGTGGCTCAGTTGTTTAAGTGTCCAACTTTTGACTTCGGCTCAGGTCATGATCTCAGTTCATGGGTTCGAGCCACACATCAGGTTCTGCACTGTTGGCATGGAGCTACTCGGGATTTTGTCTTCCTCTCTCTCTGTTCCTCTCTCTCTCTCTCTCTCTCTCTCTCTCTCTCTCAAAATATGATATATATTTATATATATGAATATATATGAGCTAGGAGCTAGTTTGAACATTAAGTGCTTGTGTGTATGTTATTAGAAGTAAGAAAACAGCAGGAAATCTCATGGGGTGAGCTAAATTGATGCATGGCATGCTTTATTTTTAAGTGATTCCATAAAACAGAGAAACAGATATGCAGAGTCTTAATTACAGCTACCACCACCTGTCTGCTTCCGTCATGGTCATTATTTGATCACTCTCTTTCCTGCATGAGGATGGCATGCGCACATGCACGTGTACACACACACACACACACACACACACACACACACACACACACACACACACACACCAGGGCAAATGACAGTATATTTTGCTGTTCTTTCCTGGCCCTGGTTGTGGAGACCTCTGGGCTGCACTAAGAATACTTCAAAGGCCCTTACTGGAAGTCGGTGGGAAATGTGATTCCCAATCTTGGCACATCAGGTTAGCAAGAACCTTTGAAAGCATGAATTCCAAACCTCATCTACCTGATGACAGATCTGAGATGGTCAAGTCCTTTCCCATTGTGTGTCTGCATTGTAGCCCTTCCCCCCTACCTGCCTCCACGTCCCTCTCACCTAGTCCCCCTGGCCTTGACAGTGGTCCAGGAAGAGGGTTCTGGTAGCTGGAGGTTGACAGTGACAACATGGGTTAATGTTCTGAAAGTTCCACTGGGAACCCAAATCTGTGCGTAAAAAGGTATGGCAATACACTGAGATGCTTTCCTGTGGTTTCAGATCCAATCAGACATCTGTTTTCAATATACAGAGGCCCTGGGCAGGGGCAGATTTCTTCTACCTGCTTCTTTACAGTGACCTACCTCATATGCAGGAATGGTACTTTTTTTTTTTTTCTTGAATAGCAAATGCTATTTATATGAAGTGATTTGCTTTATTAGACCCATGAGATAATTCTAATGTAACAGGTTTGCTCTATGAAAAGTAAAGGTTTCTCATGCAGCCTTTAGGATATGGGTAAATGGCATATTTTGTCTAGCTGACTTTAAGTGAACACTTAAATCAATGAAGCTTACTTTTCAAATTGTATTAGCTATAGCATGACTACTTCTAATGAGAGTTTCTTTCAGGAGACCAGGGCCAGGTGGTTGTTTTGGGTCACAATGCCACAAAAGAATCAGAACACAGAGACTACAGGGAGCAGACTTGGCCTCTGGGTTCATCAGTGCCCTTGGCTTAAGGAGGTACAGTATTAGACCTTGACAGTGAATCTAAGAGGGAGTTAGAAAGGAAAGAGAGTCTTTTCTTTTTTTCTTTCCGAAAATGACTTCAGACTCTACTATGGAAATTAAGTACTTAAAAATTCCTAAAATAAATTTATTTTTGTCAAATAGATTTTATCCATTTAATATATGGCTGTTTCCCCAGGGGTCCCTGTCTGTGTAGCTCTCCTTCCACAACACTGAAACACTGCGTTTCTACTCCAGATTCACATCCACAATGATCTACATTTCATTTACTCGGTTCAAATTGCAAAAGTGAAGAGAGAAAGCATTGTTCTTGATTGGGGGGGGGCGGGTAGGGGTAAGGAGAGGAAGAGCAGAGAGAGAAAGGAATGCTCCCTACAGTTATGTGTTTGTATAATATATGTATATACATCTTCTATGTTTTTTCAAAGGACATATTTCAACTTTCCCTAGCGCCCCTGGAGAGATTTCCTCTGTTTCCAGGCGCCACTCATCTGCATAAGCGCTAGTGAGGTGGGCAGACCCAGGGACAGGGCCACCTCCTGGTTGGTAGAACACTGCTTCTTGGTGGTGGGTGCACTGTCCACAATTCCTGGCATCTTCAATTAGAATATGTGCTTCATTTGGTAGATAAATGAAATATCTTTTTTTTTTTTTTCTGTTTGAAATGTAATTTACAGTGAGTGAGTTTGGTATACCCAGTCCTTCCCATCATTTTGGGAGATGCAGATAAACCCCCCTCCCTACCCCACATGGCATACTTTTTCTCATCAGTTGTCATTCCCTGTGGTTTTTATCTATGAACATCGCTCCCGGAGCTCCTACAGAGGAGTCCTACAGTTAGAGCTAGGATTGTCCCCACGTTCCTTTGATGTGGTTTTTGTATATCTCTCTCTGTCTGTCTCTACATATTTTTGGGCTCTTGTCCTTAGATTTAATGTCGGTTACTCTGTCATTTCCATAGTGCTAGTGGCTCAGTCAGGTCCATCCCTGCAAACCTCCTCCTAAGATGTGCACCCTTAGACTCCACTGTCCCATATTGTGTCAAAGAACCATCCCCTTTTCCCCAATCTGCCCCTCTTAGGGAAGCCTTTGGCATGGCCCCCAAGAGCTCTCTTCTCCTTACCCCACCCCAAAACACAAACTAGAGACTGGGGAGGAGTCCTGGACTCTTTCCTTTCCTCTGTTACCCTTCCATTTATGACCAAGAGTGCTCACCATTGCTAGCTGCTTCACCTCCCTGTGCTTGTCACCTTTCTCATCTCCATCTCTACCATCTTGATTGGGATACTTTGTTCTCAGTACTGCAGCCATCCTTTGACCTGGATTCTGCCTCAGGCCACTTAGCATATAGCTGCCAGAGAACTGGCCCTAGAACTCCTCTGCTAACGTCCCTTTAGGAAGAACCCACCCTGACTACCCCCACCCTAGCTCACTTCCTTCAGGGCTCACTGTGTGGTCTTGCTTGGTGGGTGTCTGGGGTGGGGAACCCCTGTGTGGCTCCCCACAGACCCCAGCCTAAGGGCAGAAAGCTTGCACTAGCACCAACTCCCCACTTCTGGGTACTGCAGTCTACACACACTGTCCTGCCTGTGCGGTATAGCCCAGCTTCCCAGTCTAGCCTCTTCCATGGAGGGAAGGTGAGGAGGGGCCTTCCTTCATGGTCCAGCCAACCTAAGTGCTATAACCAAGACCTCAGTAGTTCTACAGCCCCTCCAGGAACCACACAAGTGCCCTAGAACCCCCAGACAAGGATCACATTTAATTATGGTTAAACATTACCTTTGGATAACCTTGAACCTATGGAATAGCAGCCATTAGGGGGATGCTATTGACTGAATGTTTGCATCCCCACAAAATTCATGTATTAAATCCTAATGCCCAATATGATGGCATTTGGAAGTGGGGTCTTTGGGAAGTGATTAGGTCATGAAAGGATTAGTACCCTTTAAGAAAAGACCCTGGAGAACTCCCTTACCCCTTCTCTATTGTGAAGATACCAAGAGGACATACATCACTTATCAACTGGGAAAGTGGGCTCTCACTGGACACTGAATCTTCTGTGAATCTTAGACTTTCCAGCCTCCAGAACTATGAAAAATAAGTTTCTTTTGTGTATAAGCCATTCAGTCTATGATATTTTGTTATAGCTGTCCCAATGGACTAAGACAAGAGGCCAGATGGCTTTATAAGAAGATGTTCCATTTCATAAAAGGATTAACAATAAGAACCTATTAAATAGCAAAGTCCTCTAGTATACACTTAAATCCCAGTTTCATTTACTGGAAAATTAAATGACCACTTTGAGGGACAAACTGATGTTAAGGTTTCAGCTCACAAATCACACGTCTCCTGAAGGGTGTTTATAAGGATCCTTCAGATCCCATAGACCTTGGTAGTCATGGTGCATTGCAAAGCTGTTTGGTGAACAAGAGATGCAATGTTTCTTTCCAAATGCTCCTAAATTTTATGGCCATTTGACTTTAATTTCATCAAAGTTTTAGGAGAGCAAAGCAAATCCTCACTCTTCATGAGACTGCGACTGTCACAACCCCATTTGATGGGAGGATGTCCATGCTGGAGGCTGACCACAGAGCTGCAACATTGTGCCTTGACTGAGGCATTTCTTTTCCTGCAATCCAGCAATGTTAGGACATATCTCTGTAAGATTTATTATTTGGTCGGTTTCCCCATTCATGCTGAACAGATTTTATCTGGAGTTTTTTCCATTGGTTTCTTTCTTCTCTGGATCAGATGTCTGAGTGTGGCTTTGCAATACTGCAGTGCGGTTCTGATGCTAACCACTCAGAGTCAACACAGACCCCACACATTAGGGGCACAGTCCCCAATAAGATGGTCCTCACTTCAGACACCAATCATAAGTCTATCCTGCGTTTCCAACCAACTGGCTACAAATTACAGTTTTATTATAAAGGATACAAATAGAATAAGCTAAATGAGGAGGCATATCATCTGAGGTCTGGAAGCTTCTGTGTCTGTGTCCATAACCTCTCCTTGTGGAGTTAGGGCATGTCACCCACCTGACATATGGATGTGCTTACCAGCCAGGAAGCTTACCTGAGCCATGGTGTCCAGAGTGTCTGCTGGGTTTTCCTTGCAAAGATGTGATGGATTGGATCATCAGCCACATAGAACTCAGTTTCCCACCCTGTTACCCTCCCAGGAGATTGGTAAGTTTGGCTAACACCTGGATCAAAGCCCCAACCCTCTAGTCAAATGGCTGGTCTTTGTGGTCTGGCCAGCCCCCACCCTGAGTCATTCTATTAGCGTAAATGCAGGTATAATACAAGGGGCCCACCATGAATGACAGAGATACTCCCATCACTCAGGAAAATCCAAGGACTTAGAAATTACCTCCCAGGAACCCAGGATAAAGGCCAGACAAATCTTTACTATACAAACTAGCTGTCATTCAAGGATGATAGATTGTATTGTGGTTAACTAGTGTAGATTCAAGACCAGACTAGGAGATTTCACACCAGCTGTGTGACCCTGGGTAAGTGGCTCCACCTTTCTGAACCTCACTTTCCCCATCTGTGAATTGGGGATGATGATACTTATCTTCTAAGGTAAGTAGAGGCAATAATATAAAATAATACATGGTAACTGTTTATAACATTCCCTCACAAATAATATACCTACAGGGTCACCTGTCACTATGTTTATAAAGAAGTACAATCAGGGCCATAAAACTATTATATATACACAAAACATAACCTTAAAATGCTGATTTTCTTCAGCTGTTGCTATTACATCAAAAAATCAATTGATTATCCCCAGTGAGCAGAGTTCAAGTGAGCAAAAATGATGTTAAATGGAGGATTTACTACTTCTCTACCTTGAGCATGTTCATTTCTTCATCCATCTGTGTATTATTACCGGGCCTGCTGCTCACAGCAGCTGTTCAGGGAGCTGGGATTATAACAGTGGGTAACCCCCACCCCTGCCCACAGGTGAATCACATTAGAAACTCATGTAGTAGGAGTATCTCTGTTCGGGTTGCTTTAACAAAGTACAGTAGACTGGGTGGCCTATTTTCTCACAGTTCTGGAGGCTGGAAGTCTGAGATCACAGTACCCACATGGTTGGGTTCTGATGGAGACTGTCTTCCAAATGGCTGACTTCTTGTTATAGCTTCCCATGGTGGAAAGTGTGAGGGAGCTCTCTGAAATCTCTTACAAAGTCACTCAAACCATTCATGAATGCTTGACCCTCGTGATCTAATTTACCTCCCAAAAGCCCTACCTTCTAATACTTTTCATTGGGGGTTTGGATTTTAACATGTGAATATTGAGGGACACAAACATTTGGTCTGTAACAAAATGTGAGGGACTGGCACAGAGGGGCCCCTCATTCATTTATCTCCCTCTTTTCTGGTACTGTGTGGGCCTGACTTCTATCACTGCCTTTCACCTCAATTCAGGCCATAACGAGATGCCCACGAGGCCTGAAATCCTTTTGGTAGGTCATAACCAGCACTTTTTTTAATGAGATACAATAGAATGAAAAAAATATATGTGCCCTAATGGGTAGTGATGGTAGTTTTTGTTTTATATGTAAATGCCCTGGCCCGCATATAAAATTCATTTCCCGTAGTTGATGGTGAATTTTAAAATTGAACTCAGGGAAAGGTGAAATGACTGCCACTTTTCAGCAGGTGGTTCTGGAGACCCCTGAGGAAGTACAGTGGTGAAAAGGGCCCACACCTCCTGAGCTTAGGGAGAGCAGGACCAGCACTCTCTCAGTGAGCTCAGGAAACCAGTCCTAGTCTAACACAAGCCAGACTTCACAAGGTGTCCATGGCAGCCCCACCCCATGGAAGCAGTTGGGGCTGTTAGGCTCTCCAGACACACAGCTAGCTGGGAGCCATTCCCCCAGACTCTGAAAGCCATCAGTCAGGAGATACTCTGAGCCGAGAAGCCCAAGTTGGGGGTTCAAATGCCAGGGGTACGCTCAAATCCAGCCTGGGCACCAGTGCAAGAGAACTGTTAGCTGTCCGCAGAGGAAGGTGAGAAAAGGAAGAACTGTGCTTAGGTACACAGTTCCACCATGTTCCAGAACTGTGTCAGAAAGTGAATGGATACATGCCCACGTGTGTGAAGAGTGTGCATGCATGCATGTATGTGTGAATGTGCATGTGTGCCTCTGTGAATATGTGTGCATGTATGTTTGTATGAGTGTGTATGTGCATGCATAAGTATGCTTTAGTTTTTCAGTTTCCAAACCAGACCTGCCCAATTTGCCAGGAGACTTCTACGTGAAGCCTGTGCTCCCTAGGCAGCCTAATCACAAAATCCCACTATGGGTTTGGCTCTTTTCCAACACTTCTGCAAAGCCTAAGTGATTAAGAAGTAGATTTGTCAGTATCTCAAGGCACACTTTGGAAGTGTTCTATGAAATAAGCTTTAGCCATGCCTGGGGGCTTCAGGCCCTGTGAGGAGCTGTGTTGGTGGGTGTGGCAGGGAGATAGGCGTGGGCCACCTGTCAGAGGCCATCCCAGAGCTTTTGTCCCTTGAACCCTGGCCCTGGCCCTTCTGTGGCTCAGGGGCAGCGACATCTGTGTCCATGGCAGTGGCACATGTCTGAATCCACCCACATGCATATTTGACACTGGAAATGTTCTTCCATGTTTGTTTGTTTGTTTTTTACTTGTGTTTATCTCAATATTAATTGCGTGACTTCTAGACTAAAACTAAACTTTCAATGCACTGCTTCTGGAAATCAGACAACTAACTTGAGAAATCAAGGTGCTCCCAAATTTACATTCTTTTTCTTGCTCCCTGCCCTGCGGCATCACCCATTTCTAAAATTATTCCTGTAGCAAGTCTTTGCCTCCCTGCATGAACAGCCCATTCATTAAGATTGAGTTAGAAGAACGGTGTACTCTATTAAAAAAAATCACATTTTGTTGCTTAAAAAATCCGTTTTCAGATAATGTTCTCCTCCCAGATATTTGCATGTTAAACATATCATCTGTGAACACATCACCTTCTCAGTGAGGCTGTTTGATGTTGAACTGGCTCTCCCACATTCCACCTTCTTCCGGTACATCAGGCCAGTTCTTCTATACATAGTACTTATAGCCCCCAACATGTTGTTTAATTCACTTATTTTTCATGCCAGTTGTGTGTCATTTGTCTTTAGCACTAGAATATAAACCCCACCAGGCCAGGGATTTTTGTCTGTTCACTAATAAGTGCCTGAACACGTAAAATAATTTCCATTACGCAGTTATTTGTTGAGTGAACAAATATGTGGTTATATTAGATGAATCCACCCAGATGATCTTAAAAATGTACATGGGTCCATGTACTGTGGCATTTTTAAAGTTTATTTATTTGGAGAGAGAGAGAGAGAGAGAGAGAATCAGTGAGAGAGAGGCAGAGAGAGAGAGGGAGAGAGAGAATCCCAAGCACTGATAGTGTGGAGCCCAGTGCAGGGCTCGAATTCACAAACCATGAAATAATGACCTCAGCTGAAATCAAGAGTCAGATGCTTAACTGACTGAGCACCCAGGCGCCCCATTTAGCATTTTATTGTTTAAGCAGCTGTGTCTTCAAGAAAGCAAATAAGGGTAATGGGTCATACTCTCCAGAAATTTGGAGTTTCTAAATGTTGAATGAGAGGAAAGGTGTAGGTATATATGCACAGGCACACACATGTGAACATACATGTGTGTGCTAATTGTAAGAGGAGAAGAGTTGTGTGTGGAGTTGTGTTTGTGTATGGAGCTGTGTCTCTCTTTCCAGTAGCATCACCATTTTTGATACCCTTGTTAATCAAACCACCCTACTGAGATGGCACCCAGGCCATCCTTCCTGGGTGTAATGGCCCAACCCCCACAAGGAGGCTGGATACAGCTTCAGGTACTGTTCTTGGTGGTCTTTCAGTCCTTCTGGATTGGTCGACAGTTAATAAGGAAGAAAGGTGTTACCAGCTTTTTGTTGTTTCAATGCAAATGTCTCTTCCTCTCCCAGATTAATTTAGGGGCTGATAATTTCTCCTAACCACCCAGTATCACTTTTGAAGCTTCCATAAAAAGCATGCTGAGTAATATCTGATATGCTACATAGAGAGTAGTGACATTGTAATCAGCAACTAGCATGGGGCACCTGGATGGCTCATTCAGTTAATCGTCTTGACTCTTGATTTCAGTTCAGGTCATGATTTCATGGTTGGTCGTGAGATCGAGTTCTCATCATGAGATTGAGCCCCATGGAGCTTGCTTGGGGTTTTCTCTCTCCCTCCCTCTCTGCCCCTCCCCTATTTGCACTTTCTCTCTCTCTCACAAAATAAATAAACATTAAAAAAAAAAACACCCAGTAACTAGCAATGGGTGTTTGAGATCTACCCCTCTAGAAATATATCTAATTCTTTTATCTCCTGTTATTACAGCATCTTCATTGGTAAGACATGAGCTTTATTTCCAGGTGGCAGATTCAAACAAAAGTGGCTAGCTGTATACAGATGGCCATTCACTTGACTTCCAGGATGGTCTTTCTTAGTTCTATTTTTCTCCTTCTCAGAGAATAGTATTTTTCAAGGTGTTAGAACATCTTGGTGACAAAGGAAGTGAAGAGCAGTGGTGGAGTGGGCACAGAGACTCCTGGGCACAGACATGCAGGCAGAGATGTGGGAAAGCCAGGAACTGGCTAAGGAGCTCTAGGTGCTGGCCCTGACCCAGTGGGCAGCAGTTAGCTGGCTTCAGCCTGTTCCCAGTCTGTAGAGATCACCTGTGCTAACTTGAACTTCCTCCTGACTCATGGTTTTTGATATGGCCAAGGAAGCCATTGGGCAGCCCTCCACCAAGTATGACATCCTATGTTCCACTGCTAACTCCAGGATGTGTTTCTGGGGGCACCCTGGGAAGTCTCTGGGGAAAAAAAGAAGCCTCTTATTATGCTCTCTCTTAACATATGGCTGTGTATGGTTCATCTATTCATAGCCTTGTTTTCAGACTTTTGCCCATTGTGCTAATACTTTTATTTCAGTAGGACTAATGCAAAGTTTTCTTTTTGACAATTAAATAGTGCAATTGCTAATAATCAGTTCTTTTAGTTGTTGGTTTAAAGATGCTGGTAATCAGATTTTGTTAGATTAGATAGCTCCTCTCCCAACCTCCTACCACCTTAATACTCTATTTATGGGACACGTAAATGTGTGGCAGGGAGGCAGAAAGCTCATGTACATGAGCCTCTGTTGATTGACTGGAGGCATGTATATATTGGATAGTATAACTTTGTACATATCATATGATTTAAACCTATCAAAAGCTCTAGCAGATGAAAAACTGAAACACAAAAATTAGCAAAATCAGCTAAATTTATATAGATAGTAAATAGAGCAACCTGGAATTGAACTAGATTGGATGGGAAAGATGTAGCTACTCCAGCCAGTGAACTCTGTCAAATAATGTCTCACTCATCATTTTACGGAGCTGTTAACATGTTATATCAATAAAATTCCATTCTCAATTCGCTGCACTCAATTTCCTGAGCAGAGTACCTGCCAAATAATAGTTGTTAATTATTTGTAGAATTTATATATATATATATATATACACACACACACACACACACACACACACATATATAATTATAATAACCATGTAATATCAACATTAAGCAATACAATCAGCTATGAGTTGAAAATACCATGGGAAAGACATCACTTTGAACATTATTCATTTTGAAACAAGTGCTTACATCACATTACTTGACATTATATACAAACTTACTTCTTGAGTTCAATGTAAATTAACAAATAAAAGTGGTTGTCAATACTTACCATAGTTACAATATAGCATAGCACATCTTTATGGTCTTTTGGTTTATAATATATATTGCAGAGTCATTTTAACTTCATACATACATGATGTAAATAAAAAGATTATGTTTTTCTTTTGAAGACTTTCCTGTTCTCTGCTTTTATTTTAAAAAGTATATGTCAGTGAGTCCCCAACTTTGCCCCATGTCAGAATTTTAAAAAGTGTTGATGTCATCAGATCCAATATCTGAATATGCCCCAATACTCTTTGACATTGATTTATTCCTTTATTCACTGTGCACTTACATGAATAAACACCATACCAGCTACCTGCCAGGCATTTTAGTGGTGAATAAAAAAGGAATAGCTTTGTCCTCATGCAATTTTAGTCTTGCAGAGGAAGACAGACAATATAAAATTAAATAAGTCCACACCTAAAAAATGTTATTAAAGATTGTGGAAAATGAGAAGAAAGTCATGAACAAGGTGCTATTATGGAGAGTATATTGGGGTCCTGGCAGCAAGAGAACATTGGTGAATACTCCAAGGTAACACAGAGTTTGTCAAATCCTAAGGACAAACACAGAACTCATATGGCCCATGGGAGAGGCTGAAGAGGAAATTGGAGAGGGGCATCTAGTGCAAGGCTCTTGGAGTCATTTGAGTGCCTTTGACTTAGACTTGGAACATTGTGAAGTTGTTATTTTTAAGCAAGGGAGTAAGGAGAGGGAAGAGACAAGTTTCCCATGAACCATTTGACTTTTTTATTTTTTCAAAAGAAAAATGTCCATTTAGTCACTTAATGAAAATGATTAAACAGTTTCCTAGAGGATGGGATATGTATGGAATCATTGAATTGCTATGTTGTACACCTGAAACTAATAAAACACTGTATGTTAACTATACTGGAATTAAACATTTTTAAAAGTCCCAATGATTCATTTAAAAAAATTTTTAAATTTATTTCTAAGAGAAAGAGAGAGACCACATGAGCAGGGGAGGGTCAGAGAAAGAGAGGGAGACACAGAATCTGAAGCAGTCTCTAGGCCCTGAACTAGCTGTCAGCACAGAGCCCAACGTGGGGCTCGAACCCACGAACCGTGAGATCATGACCCAAGCCAAAGTCAGATGACCAACTGACGGAGCCACCCAGGCGGCCCCCAGTGAATCATTTTAAAAGTTCTTGGTGGAAGCTATGCATTCATTAAAGCAAGAAATGTGGTAAACAGAGAAGAATGGTGTTGTAGTGGAGGTGATGAGAAGCTGATGGATTTACCATATGTTTCAAGATAGAACCTACTGGAGTTGCAGATGAATTATATATATGGTATAAGGGAAGGAAGGAATCAAGGATAATCCCAAGAGTTTTACTTGAGCAGTTAACTGACTTGTGATGTCATGTGTGGGAGGGGAGGTAGTGGGCAATTGGGAATGGATGTGGCTTTGGGAGTAAAATCAATAAGCAGTTTCACATAGTAAATCTGATATGTTGTTAGACATCTGAAGGAGATGACAAACAGGCAGTTGAATAAACGAAGACTCAGATCAAGAAACAGAACATTAGCAGCTCCTCAGAAATTTCCCTGTTCACCCTTTAGTAACTACCCTTCTATGAATTTGCTAAGTTATGGATTAGTTCTGGTCGTTTTTCTGTGGATTTCTTAGAATTTTCTGCATGTAAACTCATGTCATCTGTGAAAACAGTCGGTTTAAATGGACTTCTTTCCAATCTGGATGTCATTAATTTGTTGTTGTGCTTCTTACTTCATTGACTAGTGCCTTCAGGGCATCGCTGATTACAAGGGGCTAGAGGAGGACTTTCATGCTTTGTTAATCTGAGGTGTAAAGAATTCAGCTTTCCTCATTAAACATGATGTTAGCTGCCAGCTTTTTAGAGATGCCTTTTATTAGGCTGAAGAGGTCCCTTTGTATTCTTAGTTTGCTGGGAATTTTATCACGAATGGATGATGGGCTTTTTCAAATGCTTTCCTTGCATTTTCTGCATCTTCTGAGGTTATTATATAGTTTTTGTCCTTTATTCTCCTATATGCTGTATCACATTAATTCATTGTTAGATGTTAAATCAACTTTGAATTGTTGGGATAAAGCCAAATTGGTCTTGCCATATAAATGTTTTTATGCTGCTGAGTTTGGCTCATTCATATTTTGTTAAAGATTTTTTTGGTCTGTATTCACAAAAGATACTGGTCTGTAGTTTCTTCTCCTGTGATGTCTTCATCTGGCTTTGATGTCAAAATAAGACTGACCTCATAGAATGAGTTGAGAAGTGTTCCCTCCTCCTATACTTTATAAAAGCTTTTGTGAAGGATTGGTATTATTTTTTTCTTTTAAATATTCAGTAGAATGCACCCAGTAAAGGCATTTTGGATTAGATTTAACTTGGTGGAAAGATTTTTTAATGACTAATTCAATTTCTTTACTTTTTATTGGTCTTTTCATATTTTCTGTTTTCTTCTTCTGTCATCTTTGATAATTTGTGTATATCTAAAAATTTCCCATTATGTAGGAGTTTTCTAATTTTTTTGCATAAATCTGTTCACAGTATTCTCATGTAATACTTCTGATATCTGTGGATTTGGTAGTGGTAGGCTCTCTTTCGTTCATGATTTTGGTAATTTGTGTCTTCTCTTTTCAATTCTTGGTCAGTGTGGCTAATGGCTTGTTGGTTTTGTTATTTTCAAAGAAACATTTAAAAAAATGTTCTGTTTTTTATTTTATTGGTTTGTCATTATATCCTTTGTTCTGCTTGTTTTGTATTTAATTTGCTCTTCTTTTCTAGTTTCTTTTTTTAATGTTTATTTATTTTTGAGAGAGAGACAGAGCATGTGCAGAAGAGGGGAAGAGACAGAGGGAGACACAATCTGAAGCAGGTTGAAGGCTCTGAGATGTCAGCACAGAGCCCCACGTGGGGCTCGAACCCATGAACTGTGAGATCATGACCTGAGCCAAAGTCAGCTGCTTAACCGTCTGAGCCACCCCGGTGCCTCTCTTCTTTTCTAGTTTCTTAAGGTGGAAGCCTAGTTTATTAGTTTTATACTTCTCTGATACAGGCTTTTAAATTTTTTCTTCTTATTCTAAAATTAGCATATTGTACAATTGGCTTATGTTTGTATACAGTTATTAGTTTAGCACACATATAGATTCATCAAACCATTGCCACAATGGGTATGCAGAAGAGTTTGATCTCCCTACAGAACTCTTGCAGGCTTCCCCTTAACAGTCCACCTTCTCTCCCACCTAACCCCTGAAAACCATTGGTCTGTTCTCTGTCCCTTCAGTTTTACTTTTTCTAGAACGCCATATAAGTCATACAGTATGTAATCTGGCTTCTTTCAGTCAGCTTGGCACAACTGAGATTGATTCACGTTGTGTTGAATCAGTAGTTCATTCCTTTTTATTCTGAATAGTGTGTCATTGTACAGGGGTACCACGGTTTGTTTATTCAGTTTATTCATTCGCCCTTTGAAGGACATTTGGGAAGTTTTCACTTTTGGTTGTCACAGGTAAAGTGGCTATAAACATTCCTGTACAGGGTTTGGGAAGAACTATTTCCTTTTCTTTTGAATAAATTCCTAGGAGTGGGACCTGGATGATGTGTAAGTATACATTTAATTTTATAGGAAACTGCCAAACTATGTTCCAAGTGATGTTTGCCTAATATATTTTGAAGTTGCTTTTGGTGCCTACACATTTGGGAATGTTGTCTTCTCAGTAAGGTGAATTTTCTATCATTACATAACCTCTCTCTTAATCCCTGATAATTCCTTTTGCTTGGAAGTTAACCATATCTGATGTTACTAAATTAGATGTTAGCATAGGCACTCAGCTTTCTCTCAGTTAATGTTTTCATGTTATATTTTTGTCATCATTTATTTTGACCTACCTTTATCATTTTCCTTAAAGTTTCATGGAGAGAGCATATTGTTGTTGTTGTTGTTTTAATCCTTTCCAACAGTCTATGTCTTTTAATTGGTGTTATTTCAACCAGTTGTATTTAATGTAATTATTGATATGTTTGAGTTTAGATTGACAGTTTTATTATTGGTTTTCTCTGTGTTCTCTCCTTTGTCCTTCTGTTTCTCTTTTCTATCTTCCATGACATACTTGAAAATATTTTAGAATCCCACTTTAATTTTTAATTTTCTTTTTTAAATTTTAGTTTATTTCTCTAGAGCTTATAATATTCACACTTACCTTTCAAACTTTGTATAGAATTAATATTTTACCACTTTATGTGGAATGTAGAAACTTTACAACCATATAGATCCTTAATTTCCCCACCTTTATTTGTAGATGTCTTATGTATAACATCTATATCTATCAAAAGCCACATCAGTCAATGCTATCATCTTTGTATTTCACCATTATAGATATGTTATAGAAATGACAGAGGAAGAATAATTTATTATATTTGCCCAGATATTTGTCATTTCCATTGCCTCTCTGTTTTGAAGTGTTAAGTTTCCCTTTCATGCCATTTCCTCCTGTCTGAGGAACTGCCTTTGGCATTTCTTTTAGAGCTGCTCTAGTGACTAATTCCTTTAATTTTCCTTTATCTGAGAGTATCTGCATTTCATCTTCATTCTTGAAGGCTATTTATGCCGGATGTAGAATTCTGGGTTAACAGTTCTTTTCAAGTATCCTTTAAAAATGTGCCTCTGAGATGTCTGATGAGTCATTCAAATCATTGTTCTCTTCATAAATGCAGTGAATTTTCCTGGCTGCTTTCAAGATTTTTTTTACCTTGTTTTTGGTTTTCAGCTGTTCAATTTTAATTGCCTGGGATTAGAGTTCTTTGATTTCATTTTGTTTGGAATTCCTTGAGTTTCTGAAATCTATAAGTTTGTTTTGCACTAAATTTGGGAAGATGTCATCCATTATTTCTTCAAATATTTTTTTCTGCACCAGGCTCTCTTTTCTTGGAATTCTGATGACACAAATGATCATTTCCCCACTATAGGTCCCTGAATCTCTTGATTTTTTTTAATAATATTTTTTCTAGTTCAAAATTTTGACACTGTTAGACGATTTTGATTAGTCTCTCTTTATGTCAGTGAGTCTTTCCTCTGTCACATCCATTCTGCCTATCCAATGAATATTTTTAAATTATTTTTCATTTTTAAAATTTCCATCTCATTCTTCTTTGTATATTTTAATTCTTTGCTGAGTGTTTCCATGTTTTCAGTTGTTTGCCCTTACTTCTAGGATCATGGTTTAAATAGCTACATCTGTTTGGTAATTTCAACATTTTTGTCATTTTAGAGTTGATATATATTGATTGTCTTTCTCTTGCAAGTTGAGATTTTCCTGATTGTTCTATACCAAGTAATTTGGGTTGCATGCTGGAATATTAATGATACGAATATCTTGGCCTTGTTTTAATTTTAAGGAGAATGTCAATTTTTTGTTTGTTTATTCTAGCAGGCAGTTAGCCTATTTAAGTTCATACTTTAAATTCTGGTACTTCATTAGAATATGGTTCTAATGTTAAGTCTGTTTTCAGAAACTTTACAGTGATATTTGGATCTTTCCAGCATATGAACTACTCAGTGTTAAGTATGGGACATGGATGATGGTTATTCCTCAAGTTCTGTTATCAAGGTCTTTGCTATTCTGAGAGTTATCCATGCATGCACAGCTTGTAGGGAAGCCAGAGTCCATAGAGACTTCATCAGGCCACTTTCTTGAGCTCCTCCTCTTTATAATTTTCTTGAAATTTTCTGGCTCTCTGGTTTCCTTCAAGGTCCTCTGATCAGAAAATCAGGGCTTTAGTATGTCTTCACTGTTTTATGCTTCCCATGGCTTTACCTGTGTCAGAGGTTAAGGGATGGGAGGTCAAAGAGGAAAAAAAAAAAAGACAACAACGATTATTTATTCCAGACCCTGTGACCATAACTTCTGTGGGCAGACAGAAAGTTCCCCTCCTTAAGAGTTTACATGCCTGGAAGTCACTGCTACTGTCACTACACTGCTGCCAGCCATTGCTGAATTAGACATCTCCATTGGATTATTACTGTTACTTTCTCAAAAACTATTTTTGTTGTAATATAATTCACATATCCTAAAATTCACCCACTTAAAGTATTGTTTGTTTTTACTTGATTCACAGATTTGTGCAACCATCAATACAGTTTAATTTTATAACATTTTATTACTCACCCCCAAAAGAAATCCCATACCCAATAGCAGTAACTCCCCAATCTCCTACTCCCAGTTTTAGACCACTATTAATATATTTTCTGTTTCTACAAATTTTACTATCCTGGACATTTCATACAAATGGAATCATATAATATAATATCTTTTACGACTAGCTTAGTTCACTTAGAATAATGTATTCAGGATTCATTCATGTAGTAGCAGGTATCAACACTTCATTCCTTATTATTGCTAATAATATTCCAATATATAGATACCAGATACTTATCTATTAATCAACTGATGAACATTTGGATGTTTCTATTTTTTTTTTTTGGCTATTAAGAATAATACTCCTATGAAAATTCACATGCAAGTATATTTTCATTTATCTTGAATGTATAACTAAGCAGAGTTGCTGGTTCATTTGGCAGCTCTACCATTAACCTTTTTGAGAAACAGCTATTTTCCAAAGTGGCTGTATCATGTTGCATTCCCACCACCAGTGTGTGAGGGTTCTGGTTTCCCCACATCCTTGTCAACACTAGTTATCATTGCTTTGTGATTATAGATATCCTAATAACTGTGAAGTGTTATCTTATTGGGGTTTTGATTTGAATTTCCCTAAGGTAGTAACATGAAACATCTTTTCATGTCATTATTGACCATGTGTATACATTTTGAGGGGAAGTGACTGTCCAAATCCTTGCTATTTTTTTAATTGGCTATTTGTCTTTTTAAAACTGGGTGGCAAGGTTGTTTACATATTCTGGATATAAGTCTCTCATCAGATATATGATTTTTAAATATTTTCTTTCATTCTGTGGGTCGCCTTTTTCATATTCTTTATGAAGTCCTTTGAATCAAAATTTTTTTAATTTTGAAGAAACTCAATTTATTTCTTTTTGATTTGGGGCTTGTAATTTTGGTCTTGTACCCAAAAATTTCTTGCCTAACCCAAGATCACAAATATTTACTCCTATGTTTATTCCAAAGAGTTTTATAGTATTAGCTCTTACTTTTAGGAAATTTATGATCCATTTTGAGTTAATTTTTGTGTATGGTGTGAGATAAGCTTCCATCTTTGTTTTTTTTTTTTGAGTGTTGATATCCAGTTATAACCAAGCATTGTTTGTTGACAAGACTTTCCCCTCTCACAGAATTAACCTAACATTCTTTTCAAAAATCAGTTGAACATAAATGTAATACTTTATGCAAATACCATACTATCTTAATTATTTTATATTTGTAGTAAATTTTGAAATCAGGAAATCTTTTCAATTTTGGCTATTCTTGGTTCCTTGAATTACTATGTTAACCTTAGGATCAGCTTGTCAATTTCTGCAGAAAGCCAGCTGGGATTTTGATAGGGGATTATATTCAATCTGGTCATCAATTTGAGAAGTATTGCCATCTTAACAATAGTAACAATGTTCTGATCCATGAATATGGGATGTCTTTGAATAGCATCCCTGGAAGCTAGAAAACCATGGGTTGATAACTTCAATGTGTTCAAGCAAACACCTGCAAATCTGAATTTCTATTCCCAATGCAAGCATCTTTATAAAATGAAGAGTAAAGAATTGAGCATTTGGTGACAGAGTACCAATAAATCTTCAAAGATTGTTTCCACAAAGGAGAGCAGAAAAAGGTGAAGGTATTAAGTCAATTTTCAGGATGAGCAATTTGAAAGCGTAATGAAGCAGAAAAGAGGAAGTTGGCAATGCAGTGGAAATGCGATAACTGCAAGGATTTCTTCCCTTAGTAATCTTTAGTAGGTGAAGAGGGTAGCATACAGAAGGAGATAATGTAAGAGGAAAGCAATAGATGAGGGTATGGTAGCTGAAGAGTTGATGACAGGAAGATCAAAAGGTTCTCTACATACCATTGTGTGGAGTAGGTTGCAAAGTCATCAGATGAGCCTAAAGGGAGAGAGATTTATGGAGATTTGAGAGGAAAGGACAAGTATGAAATAGTCATTTTGGAGAATCGGAAAGTGAAATTTGTAAGGAAATATAAGTTTGGCGGTTTTGAGTGCTTATCTGAGGTATATGGTATAAATTTGAAGAGAGCCCAGTCATCAGAGTTTTATGTGTTTTGTTGCCAGAAATGTTTAGAGGCTTCAGTAAAAGTGCAGACTAAATGGAGTGGTGTGGAGGAGAGGATGTGCAAGGCATTAATGTTATATATAAAAGCATAGCTGTGTGTTGAACCATAGTCTGTTAGGCCAGGCAGTTAGATAAGCAAGGACTCAAGGAGCAGGAAGAAGCATGAAAAGTGACATGATCAGCAGAATGGAGGTCCTGAGAAGTGTCAGACACAAGGATACACGTGGCCATTGGATACCTTGCAGAAATTAGTAATTCCTTTTTGCATTGATGCCAACCTATTAAATAAGTGGTACTTAATTCTCACTGCACATCATAATCTCCTAGGGAACTTAAAAAAATGTATCAGTGGGTTCCAACTCCATTCATTCAGAATCTCTGAGGATCAGTGTCTTCTAAAGGGAACAGATGATTTGAATATGCAGAAAGAGCTCCTAAACAGTACAGGAGAGCCTATAGACCACAGGGCTGTAGAGGCAGAGCTATGAGACAGCCCCTAATGGCACCACATTCATATAGACCAGAGCAATCCTATTTGGAAGGATGTGGCAGTTGAGAACTTTCTAAGATTGAAGTCACATTGAAGAAGGAATAGAATCATTAGAGTATAGATAATTTAAAATATCTGGAGTAGTGATTCTCAACCCTTGAGGGGGTAGCTTTAAATCTGACTGCCAAGACAACATCCCAAATTAATTATGTCAGAAGCACTGGGGATGAAGCCCAGGCTAAATCAGAACTTCTAAAAGCTCCCCCAGATAATTCCATTGTACATCCAGAAGCCTTTGCCATTTGTTTTCCAGATAGGAACACTAAACAGGGTACAGGTTTGGGGGGATATTTGATTATTTCTGTTGTGGCCATGCCAAGATTGAGGTAGCTGTGCTTTATCCAGGTGGAGATGTCAAAGAGACAGTTAGTACCAGGTCTGGGGCTCAGAGGGAAGGCTTGAGCTGAATCAAGAAAAGTTCCCTCAGGTCGGGGTGAATTGTTGATTGGTGTATATCCTTAGACTATATTAGTTATGTGATGTCCCAGTGAAATTCCCTGTCTTTATAAATAACATGTCTACACTCTGCTTTGAACAGCATTCACATACCATAGGGGAACACAGTGTTGGTATAGACGCAGGATGCTTATAAGATAGTCATAAGAAAGAATTTCAATGAGGGCTGGGTTCTGTAGAGTTTGAATGGTTGTACTAATACTAATTTCACAGAGTCAGAGTCCCAGATTAATAAAAGATCCAGGTCCTATGGAAGTCAGTGAAGAGTTAGACCATTTGAATCTTTTGACTGGCATAGCAGCCCCATTCCTGGCTGTGTGTTCAGAAGAGATGATGGCATACTTGAGCATGAAAGGAGCTATTGTTTCCTCTTTTTTGTGAGATTTTCTTTTTTGTTTTATATGAAAGACAAATTATACTCCAACTTCTTTACTGAAATTATACTCCAATTTCCACATTTCTAGATTGAAGAGGAAGTTGCTACTTGAAGTAGTGTCTGAACTTCCGTAGCATGACTTTATAGGCCACTCAATCCATTCTGATAACATATCAACATTAAAATTATACAAAACTTGGCTTTTTGGATTCATATAAAATAATAATCAAAGACATTAATTTTTATGGATTCCATTGAAATACTTGATACCACTTGGTAATGCATATATTTCCAGGTGCTTACAGTGAGAATCTGGCCATTGCTCTGAGGTCAGGCACAGAGCTTGCCTTATCTGTCCAACGTATCATCAATGGGTCAGGCGCATTTGTGGAAGCTGATCTACATTCTCACATTTATTTCACAGGATATGTCTTTATTTTGTAAAGGCTGAAAGCATTCTACAAAATTAAAGGTATTCCTCATTAAATTCTAATTTATCATGTGAATAATATTTTGCTCAGATTACAGTGATCAGTAAGTACATTTAGAAACTGAATTGACATTTTATAGTACTTTAGGTTTATGCCTGGGGCAGAGACTGTCTTCAGGGCCAGAGTACTTGGTACAATTCCAAGGAAAATGTTACAACAGGCCAGGAATGTCCTGGAGGCTGGTTCCCTTCTTACATTGTTGGTTAGTCTATTTCTGTATCATGTTTACATGTATCCCTGAGGTTATTTGAAATAATATTGCATGTGTTCCCTGGACCATTGTGTTCCCCTGGCAGCAGGGGGAGTGACACTAGAAGCGATGCAATAAAATCTAAATTCCACTACATCCTTACTGTGTGCCTGGTGCCCTTGACATGGTTACATATATTGTCTTACTTATCTCTTTGATAACCCTATAAGGAAGGTGACATTTCTATAAAGTGACATTTTTATCTTTAATTTGCAAAAGTGGAAGTTAAATAACTTGCCCAGGCTTTGGCATGGAAGAATTAGAACTCTGGCCACATTTGCTCCCATTTAAGAGTCACAGAGATTCAGCACCTGGGACAGTGCCTGGGGTTGAGGCATTGAGATTTGCTTCTGCCCTAGAAAGGAGCAGAAGTTGGGGTATGGGGATGAATATAATGCTGCAGTGAGATTAGGTTCATATTGACAGGCCTGGAAGGTAAAGAACCCTCATGTAATATATGCCCTCTCTGCTTAGTCTCCCCCGTGTTCTGGCATTACAGTTGCTCCTTGAGGGAAGCTGGTCTGCTTTGAGGACAAGAATGGTTTCCTACCATCATTACTATGACATGGAACAACAGCAATGGCCTCCATATATATAGCACATCATCTTTACTACTTTCTTGTACATACCCTCCTTAGAAGCAAGAGAGATGCGGAATAATTGTTAGACTTGCAGTAGCTGCTGTGTAGAGCCAGAGGTTTTGTCAAAATCTAAATGTTGGTAAAGTTTAACCAATCTCAAGTTGAATTTATATATGTTTAGGACATCCCAGGTTATTTTTAAACTCAGAATGGTTCATGATTAATAAAAATGGAGTGTGCATGTGTGTTGTGTTTAATAGGGCTTGATGCATCTATGTTCTCAGAAGGACTGAGTGAAGGACATGAAAAAGCTGCCTGCTTCTGTCACCCTGACCTGTGATGACTTTGGTAGATGGAGAACTGAGGCCCATGGGTTGTCATGTTAACAAGGACAGTAACCTTTGGTAACAGCACTGATTTTACAGCCTTCTCTGAGACCACAGTGACAAGACTGTTTTAAGTACTTCTGGGGCCCCAGAAGGCACCTGAGAGGGAGAAAGGGGGGGGCATATTTAAACCATAGATTATCCTCACAGCTGTTGTTTGCACTGGAGCTTTATGTTCCCAATTTAACAGGTAAAAAGGGAGATAAAATAATGATGGAAAATTATAATAAAAAATAAAACTATAAAAAAGGAAAAAATAAACTGTAAGAGTTCTTCTGTGTTTAAAAAGCAAAATAACCACAGAGACCCCATGAGGCCCTTGGCCAGAGGTTTGGTGATTGAAAGAAGGCCCTCACATGAGCACAAACACAGCTAGCTTCCTAGGTAAGGAAAGAAGACAGGATAAGGGGAAGTGGCAGGGCCTGCTCATACCCAGCACAGTCCCCACTGGAGACGAGGCTTAGAGTCCCCAGGTTTCTGATCTGACTCTGCAGATGGTGCGTGTCACTATGACCAGCCCCCCTTTGATTGGGCAGAAGATCTTCACACCTAACAGATAGCCCCAGGCAGAAAACATCAGCCACGTCACACACCCAGCCACCTTGTTCCCTGCCCATCAAACTGTTACTGATTGACCTGGGGACAGATCTGAGTCCTCACTGGCCAGAAAACAAGCCTACAGGTAAGCCAAAGCTTGAAGACAGATCAGGAAGCATTTCAGTTAAAACATAATTCTGACTTGAAGGTTTCCTTGACAGTGAAGTAGATGCTGTTGTTTTAGGTCTCCTTTCAGTGATGCCTCACATCTGATATTAATTTACAGGAAAGACCCCATGTAAGGTTTTACCTGTAGCATTCTTGCTCATCTTTAGATAGAACAAGAAGCCTTCCTGCATTTGCTGATGCTTCTGGAACCATCAGGCTGAAAGAAAACAAATACACCACATATTACCACCTGGCTTCTCCTCCCTCCCCCCTCCTTTGCCCCTTGGTCCTTCCCTTTTTCCTTTCCTCTTGCCATCTTCTCTTACTTTCCTTTCTCTCTTCCTGCCACCTTCCTTTCATCTCTGATCCCTTTCCTCCTTAAATAGATTTCTCATATGTATATATACATGTATCTTCTTTTGGGCCAGTCTAGTATCCCTCTTGTGAGACTACTAAAGAAATCAGCCAGTTATTCCAGGACTACCTCCTTCATACCCCTACCGCAGCACTTTTCAAAGTGTGGTCTACAGACTCCTGAGGTTCCCCAAGAAGCTTTCAGGGGATCCACAAGGTCAAAATTATTCTCATAATAATAACAGGTTATTTGCCTTCTTCACTGTGTTGAAAAGTTACTTGCACTGATTATACAAAAACAGTAGTGATAAAACTGCTGGAAATGGTATGAATCAAACCAGTGGCATCAAAATATACTATTAATTATTCTATTCTTTATCACTTTGCATGCCCCATATAAAAATAAATGCTAATTTCCTTTATAAATGTCCTGGATAAAACAGTTAAAATTACTAGTTTTATTAGGCATAAATCCCTAAATAAAAATCATTTTAATGTTGAGTACTTCTGCTGCATATGATGGTGGGCATGCGACAAAGCACAATGCAATTGTTTTGTACTATAAGTTGGGTTTTAGCCACTATTCCCATGGAGCACAATTTTTACTGAAAGAATGACTGAAAAACTATGTTTACTGAAACTTTGTTATTTGGCAGATAATTTTCTCAAAAATCATGGAGACTGTCACTTCAAGGAAAATAAATGATAGAATTTATTGTCACTGATAAAATTGAGCTTTAAGGTAAGTGTTAGAATTTTTGAAAATGTGACCTAAACAGCTTAACAATACTTAAATTCTTGGTGAACCTTGGTGGTGACATTAGTGAATGTGAAGTTTTTGATATCACATAATGAAATATGTCAATATTGGAAAAACTTTATAACTCAGCAAAAAAGGTAGTCTATTCATGATTAATGCATGATATAATAAAATTATGCATGGATAAAAGATTCATTATAAATATAAGGTAGACTAATGGATGTTAGAGTGACAGAGTACAGAACGTTCATTGATGTGGTTTTGAATTCCATGCTGCACCTAGCCTTTAAGCAACTATCCCTTGTCAAGTTTTGGTGAAGTATCAAAAAAGAATACCCCATAATTATTTGAAAAATCTACTGAAGTACTTCTTCTTTTTACAATTCGTATCTGTGTAAGGCTGGATTTTCTTCATATACTTTGGCCAAAACAACAGAACGAATGCAGAAAGAAGATACATAGATGACATAGATATAGATGTATTTATATAAACTATTTATCCATCTATCAAAAAAATAAGACTTTATATTGATATTTTCAACTCCAGTCTGCATTATGGGATCCATATTTGTAACTCCTTTTACCAATAGTGAGATATATTGCTTTCAGTATCCTTAATAAATTTACTCATTTGCTCATTCTAGAACATACAGAAAGTAGTATCAAAATTGTTATTAAATACCAAAGAAAAATAAACCAACTGTATAGTTTGATAGTTGTGTGAGAGTATTTTTGAGTTAAATTTACCTTAGTGAAATGTACATTTTAATTACATAATTAAAAAATTCTAAAAAATGCATATACCTAAATGACACCTGTATCAAGATATAGAAATTTTCCATCACTCCAAAGTTTCACTGTGTTCTGCCCCAGTCAGTACTCCCCAGAAGGGACCAATTTTCTAAAACTTTTTTTGGTATAGATTCTTTTGGCCAAGTCTAAAACTTTTTGTTAAAAGAACTATACAGTTTGATTCCTCTTGTTCCCACTTCTGTAAGATTCATCCATGTGGCTCCATGTATCCATAGTTCATTCCTTTTTATTGTTGAGTAATATTTCAGTATAAAAATACACCAAAATCAGTCACCCGTTCTCTTGTTGATGGACATTGGACAAGTTGTTTTCAGCTTTGAGGTATTGTGAATTAATGCTTTGATCATCCTTATACAAGTCTACATGTAGATACTTGTGTTCATTTTTCTTGGATAAATACCTAGGAGTGGAGCTACTGGGTCGTAGGGTTGGCATATGCTTAGTTTAATAGAAAACTACCAAATATTTTACCAAGTTACTTGAATTAGTTTTATGATACCTCCAGCATTATAAGAGAGTTTTGGATGTTACACATCTTGCCAACATTTGATGTTGCACTCTAAGTCTAGCCATTCTAGTGGGTATCAAGTGGTATCTATTTGTGGTTTTAATTTTCATTTTCCTGATAACTAAGCATATTGAACAAATTTCCATGCACTTATTGGCCATGTCCTTTGAAGTTCCTGTTCCAATCTTTGCCCATTAAAAAATGGGTTGTTAAGAGGTGCAAGGAGTGGTAGTTTTCTGGTGTGGATTTAATAAGTCATGAGGATGAAAAATACAACATAGGGAATATAGTCAATGGTACTGAAATAGCATTGTATGGTGATAAATGCTAGCTACACTTGAGAGCATAGCATAATGAATATAGATTTGTTAAATCCCTGTGTTGTACACCTGAAATAATGTAACATTGTCAACTGTACTTTAATTTTTTAAAAGGTAAAAAAGTAAACTAAGTCTTTTTTTAAAAATGCAGCATTTTTCCAAAGGTCTTCCTGCCTTTTTAAAAAAGTACCCCATCAGTGTTCCTGAGAGAATATTAACTCTTTAAGAAGGTGAATTATATATCCTCTATATATACTGCCATGCCATTAGTAGGTGATCAAAAGGCATATTAGATTCATTTGAATTGGCAGGACAATTGAAAAAAAAAAAAAACCTGGGTTGTTTGTCCTTTCATTATTATCCTAAAAATTTCTAAAAGATTCTGCAAGTAAATCAGTAGTTGGGGTACCTGGGTGATTCAGTCAGTTAAGCATCTAACTCTTGATTTTGGCTCAGATCATGATCTCCTGGTTTGTGGGTTCAAATTCCCACATCAGGCTCTGCACTGACAGGGTGGAGCCTGCTTAGGATTCTTTGTCTTCCTCTCTCTCTGCTTCTCTCTCTCTCGCCTCTCAATAAATAAACAAATATTTTTTTAAAAATCAGTTGCTAAGTATATGTCTTGTGTGTATTTTTCCTATTTATGATATATTTATTTTATGAGCTTTTTGATGAGCTGAAGTTTTTGAATACTGATAAAGTTTAACATGTTGATTTTTTCTTTTATTTATTTTTTTTCTTTTATTTTTTAAAAAAATATTTTTATTTATTTCTAGGAGTGAGAGACAGCGTGAAGAGGGGAGGGTCAGAGAGAGAGGGAGACACAGACTTGGAAATAGGCTCCAGGCTCTGAGCTGGCAGTCAGCACAGAGCCCGACGTGGGGCTCGAACCCACGAACCGCGAGATCATGACCTAAGCGAAAGTCGGACGCTTAACCGACTAAGCCACCCAGGTGCCCCAATTTTTTCTTCTATGATTATTGCTAAGATAGCCTCACCTCCCCCTAGATTGCAAAGATACAATTCTGTTTTATTCTAAAGGCTTTATGCTTTAGTATTTAGTTCTGTGGTCCACATTGAATTTATTTTCATGTGCGGTATTAGGTAGGGGTGAGTGAGGTGCATTATTTTTTTGTATGAGAATGCAACTCTACTCAGAATCATCTGTGAAATCTTTCCTTTTACCACTGAATTGCCTGGACATGTTGGTGGGTCTGTTTCTAGACTCTGTTTGGTCCCATCACTCTACATATTTATCTTCATGCCCTCTTCCAACTGTTTTTGCTAGTATAGCTTTATAGAAACTCTTGAAGCTTTATAAGACTTCCATTCTTTATTCTTTATCGAGATAATTTTAGGGATTGTGGGTGAAGTGCATTTTCATTTAATATTTAGAATAATTTTGTCAGTTTCTACAAAAAGCCCTGCTGGAATTTTTTAATAGAATTACATTGAATTGATATATCAATTTTGGGAGAACTGACCCTTGATATAGACTTGTTGAATCCACAAACATGGTGTATATCCCTTCATTTATTAAGTCTTCTCTAACTTCTCTCAGCAGAGTTTTGTGCTGCAGTATACAAAGTCTTGCCATCTTTTGTTAAATTTATTCCCAATTATTTCATATTTTTCAAAGCCATTGTAAATTGACTTAATTTCACTTTCCGTTTTCTACTAATACATATAATATATATATATTATATATGTGTGTATGTAAATTATGTTTTGTACATTAACCTCATAACATGCAGTCTTGCTAAGCGCACTTATTGTATAGATTTTAGAATTTTCTACAACAGATTCATGTCATCTGAAAATAAAGAAGCTCCTACTTTTTTCCTTTTTAACTTTTTTCCCCCTACAAGTATTAACAGACTGGATGTGCTTACCTTGTTCCTAATGACAGAGGGAAAATTCAACATTACACCATGAAGTATGATGTTAGGTGTAGGGGCACCTGGGTGGCTTAGTCGGTTAAGCGTCCGACTTTCGCTTAGGTCATGATGTCACAGTTCGAGGGTTCGAGCCCCGCGTCGGGCTCTATGCTGACTGCCAGCTCAGAGCCTACAGCCTGTTTCAGTCTGTGACTCCCTCTCTCTCTGACCCTCCCCTGCTCGCGCTGTCTCTCTCTCTCTCCTAAAAAATAAATAAAATATTTAAAAAAAATTAAAAAAAAAAGTATGATGTTAGGTGTAGCATTTGTTAATATAAATGTACTTCATCTGATGGGGAGTTTTTTTATTCCAATATTGCAGGATTTTTTCTTAAAAAATCATGAATACCTGTTTGATTTAGTCAAATGTTTCTATTTTCTGTTATTATGGTGAATAATATAAATTGGTTCCTGAATATTAACCAACTCTGCATTTATGGTATACACTCTACTCAGTCATGATTCTTTTTTATGTGTTACTGAGTTCAATTAGTATTTTGCTAAGAATGACTATACATGTGTTCATGA
This sequence comes from Proteles cristata cristata, assembly GCA_017311185.1. Taxonomy (NCBI): domain Eukaryota; kingdom Metazoa; phylum Chordata; class Mammalia; order Carnivora; family Hyaenidae; genus Proteles; species Proteles cristata. Next base: position 230,019 of record JAESUZ010001175.1, on the reverse strand, counting down.
AGGTTATTGATTGGCAATTTTCTTATAATAGCTTTCTGTAATCTTGGCTGGCTTTATACAACAAGTTTGGAAGTATTTCTCTTTTCTTCCCTATTTATAGAGGTTGGTATTATTCTTTCCTTCAATATTTGATAAAGTTTATAAGTGAAATCACTTGTGTCTTTTTTTAAGTAAAATTTTCATAATTAATACAATTCCCTTAACAGATACAGATTTGGAATAAAATATGCTGTTTAGATTTTCTATTTTGTCTTGTATCTCAATTAGTTAAGTTGTGTTTTTAGAGAAATTTGTCCATTTCATCTGCTGCATAGGATTCTATTATTATCTTTAAGTCTCCAGAGACTGAGGTTCTATCCCCCCCCTTTTTTTTTAATGTTTTTATTTATTTATTTATTTATTTCTAGGAGAGAGAGAGACAGCATGAACAGGGGAGGGTCAGAGAGAGAGGGAGTGACAGACTCTGAAACAGGCTCCAGGCTCTGAGCTGGCAGTCAGCACAGAGCCCGACGCGGGGCTCGAACCCACGAACCGCGAGATCATGATCCGAGCGAAAGTCGGATGCTTAACCGACTAAGCCACCCGGGCGCCCCGGTTCTATCCCCTTTTAATTCATCTCTCTCCTCATCAATCTTGCTAGATGTTTATCAATCTTACCTTTCCATGGGACCAAATTTTAGTTTCTTTAATTCTTTTTCTTATTAAAGCCTTTCTTTTTCACTAATTTTAGCTCTTTCCTCCCTTCTACTTATTTTGGTGTTGATTTGTTTATCTTTCATAAAAAAATTCTTAAGGTGAATACCTAGATCATTGATTTTAAGCATTTGCTCCTCTTTTTTTGAGAGGAGAGAGGGAAAGAGAGCACCTGTGAGTAGGGGAGAGGGGTAGAAGTAGAGAGAGAGAATCTTAAGCAGACTCCATGCTCACTGTGAAGACAGACATGGGCTTGATCTCACAATGCTAGCCATGAGCTGGGATCATGATCTGAGCCGAAATCAAGAGTTAAACACTCAACCGACTGAGCCTCCCAGGTGCCCTGTCTTTGCACCTTTCTTATATGCATCTAATGCCATAAATTTCACTTGAAGCACTTTAGCTGCATCACCAACATTCTGAAATATTTTCAGTATCTTCAAGTTTAAAGTGTTTTCTCATTTCCTTGTGATTTCTCCTTTATCCCATCTTGACATGATATGTCTTATCTTCCAATTTGGAATATTTTTTTAAATATTTTTATTTATTTTTGAGAGAGTACGAGTGGGGGAGGGACAGAGAGAGAGGCATAGAGGATCTAAAGCAGGCTCTGTGTTGATAGAAGCAAACCTGATGTGGGGCTTGAACTGACAAACTGTGAAATCATGACCAGAGATGAATGTTCTTTTCACACTTTCTAAAAAAGTATCCCCAGGGCGCCTGGGTGGCTTAGTCAGTTAAGCGTCCGACTTTCGCTTAGGTCATGATCTCGTGGTTCGTGGATTCGAGCCCCGCGTTGGGCTCTGTGCTGACTGCCAGCTCAGAACCTGGAGCCTGTTTTGGTCTGTGACTCCCTCTCTCTCTGACCCTCCCCTGTTCATGCTGTCTCTCTCTCTCTCACCTAGAAAAAAAAAAAAAAAAAGTACCCCATCAGTGTTCCTAAGAGAATATTAACTCTTTAAGAAGGTGATTTATATATCCTCTGTATATACTGCCATGCCATTAGTAGGTGATCAAAAGGCATATTAGATGCACTTGAATTGGCAGGACAATTGAAAAAAAAATCTGAGTCAAAGTCAGACACTCGACAGACTGAGCCACCCCAGTGCCCCTGGAATATTTTATAACTTTACTTTAGATTTCTTCTTTGACACATGAATTAGTTGTGTGCATGTTACTTTGTTTCCAAATATTTCAGAATTGTTTAATACCTTATCGGTAATGATTGCCAGTTCAGTTCCATTATTGTCATAGAACATATTCTGTAGATGAATGTTCTTTTTACACTTGAAAAGAATTGATTCTTCACTTTTTTTTTTTAATGTTTATTTATTTATTTTGAGAGAGAGAGAAAAAGAAAGCAGGAACAGGGAAGGGGCAGAGAGAGAGAGAAAAAAGCAGAATCCCAAGCAGGCTTCATGCTCACTGCAAAGCCCAACACAGGGCCCGATCTTATGACTGTGAGATGATGACCAGAGCCGAAATCCAGAGTCGGACACTTAACAGACTGAGCCACCTAGGCACCCTGATATTCAGCAGTTTTTGAGGTGGAATGTTCCATAAATGACATTTGGGTAATTTTTGTTGATATAGGTATCCTCACTACTATTTTTTAAACCTGATTGTTCTATTGATTCCTTGAGAAAGAGATATTCAATCATGCACTGATTGTAGATTTCCCTATATCTCTATATTTCCTTTTAATCTTGTATTTTACTTATATACATTGAAGTTAAATGTCCGTCCATATTTATCATTGTTGTGTCTTCTTAGTGACTTGATGTTTTCATCATAATGAAATACTTATCACAAGTAATACTTTTCTTGAAATCTATTTTGTCTTATAGTGGTATAGTCATTCCAGCTTTCTTGTGCTCCCAATTCACATGGTATATACTTTTCCATCATTTTACTTTTAAGCTATCTGTGTCTTTATATTGAAAATGAATCTCTTGGGGTGCCTGGGCGGCTCAGTCAGTTACATTTCCAACTTCAGTTCAGGTCATGATCTCATAGTTCGTGGATTCAAGCCCTGTGTCAGGCTCTGCGCTGACAGCTTGGAGTCTGGAGGCCTGCTTTGAATTCTGTGTCTCTCTCTCTCTCTGCCCCTCCCTGCTTGTGTGCTCACTCTCTCTCCCTCTCTCTCTCAAAAAGTAAAAATAAACATTTAAAAAAATAATAAATAAAAAAAATAAAATGAACCTCTTGTAGATAGCATAGGGTTAAGTCTTGCTGTTTTTAACGTAGTGTGACAATAGCTGACTTCTAATTGAAATAAATATTCTAAGTGCAGCTTGAATGTAGTCCATTAACATGTAATTTAATTATTTATGTGTTTGGATTTAATCGTTTTTCTGTGGTAGGAAAAGCTTTGGACATTTTATAAATGTGAAAAGTATTTGTGCTACTTTTTTTCATTTTAAAGAACCTTTTATCAGGTTTAAGTAATTTCCTTCTATTTCTTATGTTTAAGTTTTATAAAACTTTAAATGAATGTCAGGTTTTTAAAATGCCTTTTCTGCATGCATGTATTGAAATGTGATTATTTGATTTATTTTGATCCTTTAATCTGTTGATGTGGTCACTTTAATAATGCTCAACCATACATCTATTCCTGTGATAAACCCAAGTTTGTCATCATATATTTTATAATAAATGTATATCATCAATCTTTTTGACTGAGATTACCCTGTATTTTTTTTCTTTCCCTCTTACTGTCACTGCCCCATTTTAATACCAAGATTATGTGCCAGTTTTATAACATGAGTTGGGATTTTATGCTCCTATTCTGTAACCTGGATTAGATTTTGTAAGACTGAATTACTTCTTCATTTTTTGAGGAAACTATGTGGGCCTAGAGGTCCATTTTTAGAAAGAGAACAATATTTCTTTGTCTATTTCATTTGTTTAACAGTTATGGAACTATTTGGGTTTTCTATTATTAAAGTCAACGTTACTGAGTTTCATCATACTTTTTGGAATTTGCCCATTTCGTCTGTATTTGCTAATTTGCATAAGTGTTCATATTAGAAGTTTATCAATAGTATTATTCTTTTCATAAAACTAATGATTCATCTTATCTGCCATCTGTTTGTTTTTGTTCTATGTTTTTCTGATCTTGATTATTGTCTTCCTTCTAATTTCTTTGTGTTTATTTTGCTGATTTTTTCTACCTTATTGAAATGGCTCCTTGACACATGAATTTTTCGTCTTATTTTTTTATACATTTAAAGCAACAAAACTCCCTTTAACTACTGCTTTAAATATATCTCACAAATTTGGACACACATTTTTTTATTATCATTTAGTTCCTAATACGTTATTATTTCTGTTGTAATTTCTTCTTTCACTCTTGGGTTATTTGTTGTATTTTTCTGACTTTATTTTGCTTACACTTTTGAACATTTAACTATGGAAAATATTAAATACCTATAAATGCACACAGAGGAGTATAATGATTCCCCATGTACCCATTACCCAGCTGCTGTAATTATCAAGTTGTGGCCAGTCTTGTGTTTTCGTTCCTTGCTTACTGCCACCCCAACCTCAGAATCATTCTGAAGCAAATCCTTTGGGTTATTTCGAAATATGTGTTGGAGCACATAGGTGGCTCAGTTGGTTAAGCATCCAGCTTTGGCCCAAGTCATGATCTCATGGTCCGTGAGTTTGAGCCCTGCGTTGGGCTCTGTGCTAACAGCTCAGAGCCTGGAACCTGCTTGGGATTCTGTCTCCTCTTTCTGCCCTCCCGGACTCACATTCTGTCTGTCAAAAATAAATAAATGTTTAAAAAAATTAGAAATATGTGTTAAATTTCCTAACTATATGGGGATTTGCTAGTTATCTGTCTAACTTATTTGTAGCATTGTCACAGAAAATTGTGTGATTTCATCCTTAGAACTTTTTTGTGACTTGCTTTTGGTTCTAAAGTATGATAAATACTCTGTAAAGATTCCACATTCTATTCTTCAGCTCTTGGGAGTATAATTCTCCATGCCCCATAGGTAAAGTTTGTCAATAGCATGTTCAAACCTTTTATGTCCCTACTCGTATTATGTCCAATTATATCATTATGAAGTAATTCTCTTCATCACTAGTAAATGCTTTTTACCCCCATGTCTGTTCTGTCTGATATTCATATAGCTACACCAGTTTTTTTGGTGATTATAATTTGCATACTGTATTTCTTACCTACCTTTTCAATTTTGTCTTTTCTGAATCTTTACATCTTAGAAGTCTTTTATAAACAGCGTATTGTTGAATTCTTGTATCCAGTCTCTGCCAATTTATTGCTTTTAACTGGAGCAGCTGGCATCTTTACATTTAATTTAATTAGTGACACATTTAGGTTTAAATCTACCCATCTTATTTTGTGCCTTCTACTTGTTTCACATCTGCTCCCCACTCCTTGTTTATTGCCTTCTTTTAGACTCTTTTTAAAATCGATTTGCAAAATATATCAAGAATTCAGCCACTTCTCACCACCCCCACTGCCGCCACCTCACCCAGACCACTCTCCTTCTTCCCCTGGAGAAGGCAATGGCCTCCTGACGCATCTTTCTGCTTCTCTCCTTCCTCCCACTTCCCACCTTCCCCCAACCATCTGCTCACTAAGCAGCAGCCAGAGTGAGCCTCTTAACATGGAAGCTCCATCATATCACGCCTCAGCTTGAAAGCCTGTCTCGGCTCCTTGTTTCACACAGTGAAAGCCATGAATGCCATGGTGCTTAGAGGGACCCTCACAGCCTTCTGGGCCTGATCCCTTCACATTACATGGGCCTGAACTTGGACCACCTACCCTTGCTCTGTGTCCCCCAGACACACGTGTCCATCCGCAGTTCCTCTGACAGGTAAGGGCCCCTCCAGCCTCTTCCAGGGTGAACCATTCTCACACTGGCTGTGCTCCCAACCCACCCATTACCTCTTTCACTTTCTCAGTGAAGTGAGCCATGACCACCCCATGCAACATGTCCTCAAGCACACCCTTGACCTTCCTCCTCCCCTTGACCCTTATCTGGTTTACCCTATCAGTCACCTTCTGTCATCCTTGCAGTGCACTGATTATAGTGTCATGTGTTTGTTTTGCTGTGTTTTGTTCATGAACACATCTCAAGCTTCTGAGGACTAGAGCTTCTAGAGACTGGCTCGTGTCAGGCACTCAAAAGATATTGGTGAACAAGTGTGGAAATTGCATTTTTTCCCTTGCAGTTGTTTGAAAAGTATATTCCCTTGTGTATCTTATTTTTATGCTTCCATAGAAATGACAACATGCATATTTAACAAATGAAAGTCTAAAGTGAGCTGATCCTGTTACTATCGTCCTTCTGGATTTTACAGTAGTCTATGAACACTTTTAAGATACTTCATTTAATTTGTTGTGTTTTGTTTTTTATATTTTTGGTTTGGGGGGTAGGGTTGTTTTGTTTGTCTGAGGAAGGGGACAGGCAGGAGTAAAAATTCAGTTATTGGGTTCACCGTGTTGCTCTATAGGAATGCTTCTAGGACCATCTGCAATTCTGACAGACTGCTGGGGCTGGGGGAGTGGGCAAGAGCGGAGTTTGGTGTTCTCCCTTCCCTTCATTCGGACTGAATGCATGCTCAGATCTTTATCTTCAACCAAATTCTCATCCTCTCACCTTTACAATCAGGGTGCTAGTTACAGAGATAGAAACTAGTAGTTCCAGCTACAGCCTCTGGCCCATGGGATCCGTCATCCCCATGCCCCAAATCCCCAGGCACAACTCCACCTCCTTCTGTGTGTGTTCTTGGGGTACCCAGACTCACTCACCTCTCCTAAAGCTCAATATTTACTGGATTTTACTTAACTACTTATCCCTTCCTTGAAATTCTCCCCTACTCCACTGGGTTCCCTGGCAAAATGTCACCTTTTATAAAAATGCTTTTGATTACTTTTTTTTTTATCACAAAAGTAATAGACGTCTTCATAGCCAGTGAAACAATGAAGAGCAATTTGCAAATGTTAATAATTTATACTTCCCTTAGTTAATAGATATTGTATATAAATTACTGGCTACACTTGTGCTCATAGTTGTAAGCACACAAGAGTCTTTGTACTTGTTTTTACATAACCAGATGTCTGTGATTCCATCCAATAAATGTTACTCTGAAGCTGCCCCTCCTCAGTAAACTGTACATTATGGATGTCCTTCCAGCTCAAGGGATCAAGTCTGATTTATTTTTTTAACATAGGAGCACCTCCAATTTTTCCAGTTATTCTTCATTGAGAAGTATTTTGATTTTCTCCAGTTTCTGCCATTTCAGAAATTATAATTTGATATCACTGAACACTTTCTAATATACTATAGACTTATTTCTGTAAGATTTATTTCCCAAAATGGGACCACTGAGTTCTTTTGGTAAGATATATTTCCCAAAATAGGACCACTAAGCTCTTGTATTATAAACTTGAATTGGTGTTTTCAAATCACTTTTTTAAAAGGGCTTAGGAAATCACATTCCCACCACAAATACAAAGGTGTGCAGACTTCTTTATAATCCCTCTAACTCCGGATGTCAGCACTAGGTTTTTTTGCCAGGCTGTCTGAAAATTATATTACATTTGTAATCTGCATTGCTTTTTTCATGACTAGTGCTCACATGAACTTCATTTCCATATATTATTGGCCTTCTGGATTTTATTTCCCGTATTACCTGTTCATGCCTTTTGTCTGAGTTTCTGTTGGGTCACTTGACTCTATCTTAATGGTGTATAACTGTTATTTGTTTAGAGGGATTTTAGCATTTTTCAGGAATATATTACAAAGTCTACTAATGTCTTTTTATAGTGTTTATTTATGTCATATTTAAAAACTTTATCTGGTTAGGAGTGCCAGGGTGGCTCAGTTGGTTAAGTGTCTAACTCTCGATTTTGGCTTGGGTCATGATCTCAGGGTCAAGAGATAGAGATCAAGCCCTGTGTCGGGCTCTGCACTGATGGTGAAAAGCCTGCCTGGGATTCTCTCTGTCCTTTTCTCTGTGCCTTCCCTGCTCACTCTCTGCCTTTCTCTCTCAAAATAAATAAATAAACATTTAAAAATAATCTTTATCTGGTTAAATATTTTTATTATTTGTCTATAATTTCTGAGTATCTTGCATTGCTTAGGAAGGTCTTCCTCATGACAAAGTCATACAAATATTTTACTATATTTTTCTTATAATATGTTTACAGTTAAAATTTTAACATTTATGTCTTTATCTGGAATTTATTTCTGGGGGTGGGGTGTAAGTCTATTTTCTGCCAACTCCATTTGTTAAATGGACTACTCCTTTCCCTGGGAATTGAAATGCCACTTAGGCCATATATTTGTTTCATAATATATTGATTAGCTCAGCCTTGTGGTGAAGTAACCCTTTCTTATTCTTATTCTATTCTTCAGTTTTCTTTTTTGCTCTTTAAATTGTGTTAATAGATGTAAAGAGTTGAGGACAGTGCCTCTTTTTTGTTTCCTGCTGACCTCATTTTATTTAAATATTTTAATATTTAATTATGGGGGACGCCTGGGTGGCTTAGTCGGTTAAGCATCCGACTTTCACTTAGGTCATGATCTCGCGGTTCGTGGGTTCGAGCCCTGCGTCAGACTCTGTGCTGACTGCCAGCTCGGAGCCTGGGGCCTGTTTCAGTCTGTGACTCCCTCTCTCTCTGACCCTACACTGCTCATGGTGTCTCTCTCTCTCTCTCCTAGAAATAAAAAAACATAAAAAAATTTTAATATTTAATTATGGGAACTGAACATCTATAAATGTATATACAGAAAAATATACTGAATCCTCATGTACCCATTGTTCAGTGTCTGTAATTAGCAAGTTGTGGCCAGTCTTGGCTTTTTTTTTATGCCCTCACCCATTGCCACCACAATACAACCACAAGTATAAAAGTATTCACTGCTTTTATTAATGTTACTGATATTCTTATAAGTTCTTTTCTTCACAATTCCAAATTGTTATCTCCAATTTCCCCCCAAAAGACCACATTGGAGCTCTGATTGACATTGCCTTCCAGTTTTGCCTTAGTTTTGAAAGAATTGGCATTCTGACGTCATCTCCCTTTGCTGAAACACAGTCCACTTTTCCATTTTGTCCTGTCTCCACACCTTTCAGTCTTCCTCTGGATGCCCTGTGTTTGGTGTCTTTCCCTGCTGTCTTCACTTCTGATTTTGTTTCCTCCATTTATGGCTGAGACTTGAGTCCTCAGTTCTTCTTCTGAAAGTACTCAAATAGTATCTTGTCTACAGTTGACTCCCAAGATGACAGTTCCAGCCGTGACTTTTAATTTATTCATCAGATGTGTGGTGAGCATTTACTCTGCCTGTGCTCTGCTTCCTGCTAAAGAGACAGTAGTGAACAAGGCAGATGTGATGTCTGCTCCTTGATGAGTCAAAGGCACACTCTGGTAGAGAGCAAGAGGCTGCCCTGACCTGGTCTATGCAGCCCAGAAAGGCTTCCTGGAGGAAGTAGTTGTTTAATTTGAATTCTGAAGAGCTGATAGGAGGGATCTGGGTTGAGGAGCAAGATGTAAATGTCAGAGGGAAAAAAAGGATGAGGATGGGAAGAGTATCCTGTACCCAGAGAATGAATGGCCTATGATGTGTCTGAGAGGGTGGGTCATCATCATCACCTTCTAGTTCCATCCTTTCTGTACTGGCCTCTGCTCTGAGCCCTTTGTGCTGCCCTCCTTTCACCCTCTCAACAATCGAAAAAGGTAAAAGATAAAGCAGGACCCAGGTGGGTCACCCATTTGGCCAGCTTTATGCAGCCGGCAGGATCATGAGTCAGGATTGACACCTGGACTCTAGAGCCCAGCATGGCAAGCCAAATGCTGTTGAGGAGCCTTCCACAGCAGACTGAACAGGTTATGCTTTCTGTGTTCTGGCCACTGTGTGAAGGATCAGTTACACTGTGTCAGTGGTTGTAAAGAGACATGGGCTGCAGTTGGGTAGGGTTTATTGCAGCCATAGCAAACACATGGACTGATACCCAAAGGAAAACACAGCTAAGAAAATGCAGTGTGACACTGAGAGCAAGTTTCTGTGAGAAAAAGCACTAGGAGAAAGAAGTAGGAAATGGAAAGAAAGACAAAATACAACCATTGGACTAAATCTACTTTTATTAATGCAACATTTCCACACAATATTTTTGTAAATGATTTTTTTAAATGTTTATTTGTTTACTTAGAGAGAGAGCTTGCATGTGCACAGGCACACAAGTGTGAGAGGGGAGAGGGGCAGAAAGAAGGAGAGAGAATCCCAAGCAGGCTCCATGCTCTCCATGCAGAGCTTGACATAGGGCTCCATCTCATGATCTGTGATCTCATGACCAAGGTCAAAACAGAGAGTCAGACACTCAGCTGACTAAGCCACCCCTTCCCCACAATATTTTAAGGACTGTGCTGCAGCTGGTAGAGTCACTTTTATAAAGTAAACTTGTCAAGAACATGCTTGTTTGGCCTGCTTTAGGAATTTGCGTAGTGACTTTTCCAGGTAACTGGAGTGTATTTCTCCAAGAAACAACTTTTTGGTTATTTTAGCCATTATGTTATGAATAGGTTTCTAACATGAATTGTATGTCCTTGTGGCTTATTAATAAGCTGAAGTTATGCAACTAAATTTGTCATCTCCTTGACGTAACTATGGAGCGTGGCATAATTAAAAGCACATTTAACAAGGAGGCAGGTTGTTCTGTTTCAGCTCTGGCTTCCCCTTGGGCCATTCTGGACATCTCTCAGCCTCCTTTTTCTCATAGTTCTCTGGAGCCCAAGAATGCAGAGACAGTTTCAACCCCATGCCTCAGTACCAGTCAGGAGTGACTTTTCTATAACCGTACAATGTGTCTACAATGTGTTTAAAAGTTCTGTAGATGCCAGGTGTTCTGTTTGATTGACTAAGGAAAATGGCCATAGGAAACTGGCCATGGAGTGAGAATTCAAGGGGATGATTATTCTGTTTTTTAATGCAATTTTAATATTAAAGAAGAAACTTGGGGGATGACAGGAGGAGAGAGCTGGCCTGCTTATGCTCTCTCTGTCCTGGCTCACCTCCTCCTGTTTGGGATTCTGCTCCCAAAGGATGAAAACATGTTCAAAAAGGGGTAGAGGAGGGGAAATGTTTGTGCTTGTGATTACATGCTTACTTATTTTTTCATTAGGAATAATCTCATATCTTATTCCTTTTTAATAGATTTTATTATTCAGGGCAGATTTAGGTACACAGCAAAATTAACAACAAAGTACAGAGGGATCTCATACCCCTTCGCCACTCCACATAGAATCCCCCATTATCAATATCTCCCACTAGACTGATGCATCTTTTACAATTGATAAACCTATGTTGTCACATCATAAATCACTCAAAGTCTGTAGTTTACAATAGAGTTTATTCTTGGTGTTGTACACTTTATGCTTTGGGACACATGGGTAATAATATGTATCCACCATTGCAGTATCAATCCTTAAAAATCCTCTGTGTTCTGCCTATTCATGCCTTCTCCCCCAACCCTACCCCTTGGCAACCACTGATCTTTTTACTGCCTCCATACTTTTGGCTCTTCCAGACTGTTTTATAGTTGGAATCATATAGTAGGTAGCCTTGGCTTCTTTTTCTTAGCAATATGCATTTAAGTTTCCTCCATGTCTTTTAGTGACTTTATAGCTCATTTCTTTTTAGCACTGAATAATATTCTATTGTCTAAATGTACCACAGTTTATTTATCCATTCACCTACTGAAGGGTGTCTTGGTTGCTTCCAAGTTTTGGCAGTTATGAATAAGCTGCTATAAACATCTCTGCTTATCTTACTTCTTTAAAATGCAAAATCAGAATGTATCCCCCAACTTCTGAATATGGAAAAACTCTGTAAAAATGTAAGAAGGGATCTCCTTTAAAAAAGGATAAAACAGGGTGTGATCTAACTGCATTTGGCTAAAACATCAAATAGTAATGATATTTAAATTGATGAATAAATTTCTGGGGCTTGCTTTGCACCTTGACCAAATTATACCACAAATGCACTATTCCAACAGCGTGGTGCCATGCACCTGCTGAAACCCTTAGATTGAAGAGAAATTTTCAATTATTAGGGCAAAAGGGAATCTTGGATCCAATCCTAAGTATATTTTATATTTATATTATTTCTTTTTTCCTTTGACATTTTAGCAACTTGATTCTTCTTCAGTGCAGAAAACATCACATGTCTGAGCTTGAACTTCACATGGTCATCTCTGCCTGTTCCTTCATCCTCACCATCACCCTCCTCCCTGCAGACCCTGTGAAGTTCACTCTCTGCCTGCCAATGGCTGTGTGCTGTGTGATGACAGCAGTCCTATGACACATCCCCATGTGGGAGATGACACCAAGTTTTAGAAAGCCTAAGAGTCCTGCCCAAGGTCACGCAGTTAAGAAATTGCAGTGTTGGGGTTGAGCCCAGATCACCTCCTCCATGCCTAATGTGTACTGCCCCTTTACAGGAAGCATACTTGACCCTACATTATCCTGTGTGGCTGTATATGCTCCAGGACCTAAAATTCCCCAATGGACAACTAACAAATAAGCTGAATTTGAATTGATATGCTTGCTGGAAGGTAGACATTTCAGAGCCTAACATGTAGAGAATATTTTGAGCCTTAGAAATGGATGGATGAATTCTCACAAGTAAGGCATGAGAGAGGTCCCCAGTGAGAGAAGGAAAAGATCCAGCATTAAAGGCAGTAGATGACAGACACTCAGAGAAGGAAAGAAGAGTAAAATATCATACTGGAAGGCAAGAGCTTTAAGTATGAAGGATTATATCTCACTGTCCAAGCTTCTATAAACAAACAACATAGACTGGTCACTTAAAAATTAGAAATGTATTTCTTACAGTTTTGGAGACTGGAAGTTTAAGATCAGAGTGCCAGCACAGTTGGGTTCTGGTGAGAGTTTTCTTCTTGGTTTACAGACAGCACCTTCTTGCTGTGTCCTCACAGAGCATGAGGCCCCCACCTCCTCATACCATTACATTGGCCATTAGGGTGTCAACATCCGAATTTGGGGAGGACATAAACATCCAGTCCATAGCAGGGACTAGTATCATGGGACAATAAAGGAAAAGTAAAGCATACCTGAGACCTGGTTAAAGAAATAAGGGTGGAAGAAAACCAGCAGAGGGCTGAAGAATGTACAAAGAAAGAGGGAAATGATAGAGCAGATGTGGATGGAAGGTTGTAACTGGAATCATAGTTTAGAGGAAGCTTTGCATCTAGGAAGGGTGTGAGCTATGCTTATGGGAAGGTGCTCATGATCGCAACCCTGGGGGAGGCAGGTAAGCAGGCTTCCACAAGGAATGTGAGCAAGATGAGATTAAGGGTACAGAAAGTGGGGGATTAAATCTAAAAGCGGAGAATGAAAGTAAGACCCAGTTTTAGCTACACTTATTTTTGTTTGCTTCCCCAGGTGCCACATGGTAAACTAGGTGTCAGATCCACTATATTATTTTTAACTCTAAAAGGAAAATCATTAAAGGACGACACTATAAGCATCTATCCTCACCACTGTTCTGAGCACTCCATGAACTGCCTTCCCAGGTTGTCTGAATGCAAGCTTCTATGTCACGTGACTCACTGTGACTATAACTGATTGCTGCCATGCTCTAGTCACTGACCTTAGTGCTTTGTTATCTCTTCTTCCTCATGATAGTCAATGTCAGAGCTATGATATAAACCAGTCCCGATAGTCCATCTGTTTTTTGCTGAACTATGAGGCAACAGGGCTATAAACTTCAGTTATCTATTTATGTAATAAACAGTATGTTAATGCTTATTTGGCATTTTCTAGGCATCTATGTGCAAGGCATTGTGCCACCTGCTGAGCTCCCATTGGAAATTAACAGACATGGCCCAACACTTCCTGGACCTTGCAGTGTAATGAAGTATAAATATATTAACAACACACATACATGCACACGGTTGTAACTAATGTGAAGCACAGTGAAGGAGAAAAGTATGTTCTATGAGAAAATACAAATGGGACTTAATTTAGGTAAGTGATCCAGAGAAAACCTTTTAATATATGACATAGGACCTGAGGGATGTGTGTGAGTTAGTACAGGAAGGATGGCAAGCAAAGAGGAAGAGTGCTTATGAGAGGCTGAGGAAGAAATCTGGGGTGGGGCAGAGGCCAGGAGCATATTGGATGAAGGACAGTGGTATGGAGGGAGATGGCAAGACAGGCAGAAGCTAGATCACAAATGGTCCTAGATCATGGAGGGGAACTTCTATTTTTATTCCATATGTAAAAAAAGGACCACTTTGGAATTTAAGTTGAGGGAAATGCATGATCCTGTTTAAAAGATCATGCAGTCTGCTATATGGAGAATAGATTGGGAGTGGAAACTAAGAACAGAAGCAAGGGGTCATCCCAGTTGCTCTATGCTGGACACTTGGAGCAGATGGGTAGAAATTAAGATGGAGAGAAGCAGGTGGAATTACAGTCATTTGAACATATAAATTCCACCATTAAATTGTAGATTTTACATCAGTTATGGACTAACAGCTTCACTGATTGTGGGGAAAAAGGACCAAGAATGGCTCTGACGATCCTGGCTTGATCAGCTTAGGTAAGTGAAAGAACTCTTCACAAAGGAGGAAAACTGGAGGAGAAGCCAATTCAATGAGGAGAGCAGAACGTGTTTGTGGTCTCACTATGTTTGAAGTAACTGAGATATTCAAGTGAGATGTCATGTAGCTAGACAGATCCATAAAGACCGAAGTGAAGTTCAGAAGAGAGTTCAGGGCTGGAATTACAAATTTGGGCCTTTGTTGGCATTTGGATGGTATTTCAGGCATGAGTGCTGACAACATCTATGGAGAAAATGTAAGAGAGAGCTCAGGGTGAGGCTCCAAGGAATGTGTCCTTTACAGGTCAGAGAGCTGTAGAAGAGCCAGCAAAGAAGATTAAGAAGGGGAGGCTGAGAAGTAGGAGAAAATCAGGAGAGCAGGTGTTATGGAGGCAATAGGGAAGAATGTTCAAGGAAGGAATCATCAAAGACTTTGAGGACTACTCACAGATCTAATAAAATGAGGAATGAAAAACTCATGAGATTAGAAATGTGGCAATTCTGTGGGTTTTAGCAAGAACAGTCTTGGAGGAATGGCCAAAACTGAAGCCACTTGGCACCAGGTTGGAGAATGAATGAGAGATATACCTCCTTCTAACTAGGAAGACTTGGTGCATTGGGGTGACAGTTCCTCACAAGTCAACCTCCAAATGCTATCTAAATCCCAAAATTTCAGCATGACTTTTCATGGGACTTAACAAATTATTTTTTTAAGTTTATTTATCTTTTGAGAGAGAGAGACAGAGCATGCACATATGCACAGAAGTGGGGAAGGAACAGAGAGAGAGAATCTCAAGCAGGGGCTCAATCTCATAAACTATGAAATTATCACCTAAGCAGAAATCAAGAGTCAGACACTTAACCGACTAAACCACCCAGGTGGCCCTATTGAATTGTAAAGGTCTATAACCAAGGCAAGTGGAAAAAATAATGAGGATAATTATCTAGTAGACATCAAAGTTTTAAAGTAATAGTATCTATGGTATTCACGTGTGGGATAGACATCATGGAAGAACTATAAAGCCTAAAAATGGACCTTGGAGTATGCAGAAACTTGTACTGAACAGACACAGCCCTACAAAGCAGCAGTTCTATTGAGGGAGGATGGGAATGGTATGAATATGAGGTGGGAGATTACAGGATGGTCAGGATATTGTGCTAAAGATGAGGAAGTGATGGATTTGAGACCTGGTAGGGAAGAAGTCAAGCACTTGGACCTGGCATGGTGTTCCTGGAGACTGCCCAAGATGGCTTGGCCCTGACCCACAGATTCCTATCTCTATCACAGTTGGCCTTACCATTCTGTTTATGAGTCAAAATAAGCTTGATGGAGATTGTAAGTGGAGATTTCAGACATTTCTCATGTTTCTTTTTTTTAATATTTTATTTATTTTTTGAGAGAGAGAGAGAGAGACCGTGTGAGTAGGGGAGGTCAGAGAGAGAGGAAGATACGGAATCTGAAACAGGCTCCAGGCTCTGAGGTAGTGGTCAGCACAGAGCCCAATGTGGGGCTTGAACCTATGAACCGTGAGATCATGACCTGAGCTAAAGTCGGATGCTTAACCGACTGAGCCACCCAGGTGCCCCCATTTCTCATGTTTCTTGTTGTGACACACTGAGGCAGGCTGAGTGTGTTTTTTTGTTACTGTTGCCATTTTCCATGTTGGATTCAGGCAACTTTTCCCAGAAAATAGTTTCCACTGCAAAGGTGTTAACAAAGGAGCCTTGATCTGCCACCATCGGCTCTTGCATTCATATCTCCTCCAGAAATGGTCTTGGCTACAGGTTCAGTGACTCATTACAGCTACTGGGACATCTGGGGTCTTATGAGCTGTACATGAACAGTGTCCTTAAGGGCATATTCCTTCAGGAAAAATGCCCTTTTAAAAAAAGTGGCTAATTTCAGTTTTCTCTTGCTTCTTAGCTGTGATTTTGAAGAAGGTTGCTGATGATGTAGAATAATGTTTTCAGTTTTTTGCGTTTTCTGTTTGATGTGATAAAACTGCATCTGTCTTCTTTTTTCCTTCTTTCTTTCCTAGTTACATTGTTCAACTTATTCTTTTTACTTATTATATTTGTTCCAGCCTTGCTACTTATGTGAGGAAAGAAAATGTAAAGACTTTTCTTCAATATGTGTGTGTGTGTGTGTGTGTGTGTGTGTGTGTGTGTGTGTGTTTTGACATTTTCAAAAGACTTTATGGTAGGCAATATTAGTTAATTCAAGAGTAAAATTCAGGATATGGGGACAATTCAGTTTTATTATTCAATCTTTAGAGTCCTGACTAATGTAAGCATTATGCAGAAATGAAGTACAGTATCCTGTAGTGGTGTTAAATTGGAGAATTTTAAATTTGGAAGACACTGGTACATAAATGATAATACAGGGGACAAGATTACTGAGGGTAAGAGTATGGATAGAGAAGAGAGAAAGGAGCTCAAGACTGAGAGCCCTGGGCACTTGAACTTTCATAGATTAAGAGAGGCACAGCTGAGAAAAGAAAGCTTTTTGCTCAGGGGTAAAGACTGAGCTAAAATTATAAATCTGAGAATCATCAGTATAGAGATACTTGAAGCCATGAAGATGAATGGAAATACTTAGTATATCAATTAGCAATGAGTTATATTAGCTTAGTATATCAGTATAGTAATAAATAGCCCTCAAATCTCAGAGTCTTCAGCCTCAGAGGTTTATTTTCATGGGTCTGCTAGGAGCTTGCTTCATTTCACTCTCATACAGACTGACAGAGCAGCTGCCATCTAGAATGTCATCAGGCTCGGTAGCAGGAGAAAGGGAAGGACTGCAGAGTTGAGCCCCAGCAATTATGTTATTGATTCATATATATGCTACACACACACACACACATACAGAGTTTTATATATGACTCTAAAGTCCCATCAATTTTAAAGTTAAGGATTTCTGTTTTTAATTTTTGCATTAATTAATAAAATAATGTAATTTTTCAACATTTGCATACAGAAATCCATACGATGTCCATCCAGCAGTTACTTTGAAAGATCCAGAAATGGCTTCTCTTACTCTGAGGATCTATGGACTAAAAAGACAAGTTAGCTGGAACCCTGAAACCCCTGCACACATATGCACAACCATACAACTATATCTACCACGCCCACACATGCATGCATGTGCGTGTACACACACACACACACACACACACACACACACACACACACATCTCCCCACACCACCCACACATCTCCCCACATCACCCACACATAGTGATGGAATAGAACAAAATAACTACAGTGAGTGCTTCTAAAATGGGGGTAAGGTGGCAGTCACTGGCCATAGGAATTCTAGAATTCCACTGGGCAGAGGCTTGGAAGGCCCTTAACCTTGACCTGACCCCATTTTGCTTCCCAGCAGGGCTACATCATCTGTAGCCCAGGGCTACATTTCCTGGTCTTGGCTTCTTCCTCTTTGGGGAAGAGGGTATTGAAAACTGTGGCCTCCTTGGGGCTGGCAGCTGTGTGGATGAGCCTGAGAACAACCATAATCCAGAGAACGATCTTTCAAAGGGAATGCCCTTTGGTCTTAGGACCAAGGATGGTTGATGCCACTATCTGTGTCATTGTCTTATGACTGTAGATAATACTATCTCTGGTGTTCACAGGTAACAATCTACCTCAGCTTCTATGTGAGTTCCCATTCTGTGAACAACAGAAACTGGATCTCAGTTCCCTGAAGCCCTCGCCTGCCCCACCATCTACTCCTTGTCTCTGTAGGATTGCATCAAAAGCATATTTAGTGTCTGTTTAATGTGATATTTTAAATCAGGGATGAAAAGATAGACCATGTAACTAGACTATGTAGGAACACTCAGTTATCCATATGGAAACAATTCACTATTTAAATCTCTTATACATGCAAATGTTCATTCCAGATGTATTAAGGTATGAGCATGTGGGGTGGGGGGATACAACAAGAACTATTAAAAGGAAATATCAGGAAATAGCCTTTATTTTGGGAAAAGCACTTTTAAGCAAGCCATAAAACATAAAATGTAGAAAAGAAACAATGGAGATTTTATTTATTTTTTTCAATATGGATTAAAGATTTTATTACTTTTTAAAATATAATTTATTGTCCAATTGGCTTCCTTACAACACCCAGAGCTCATCCCAACAAGGGCTCTTCTCAAGGCCCATCACCCACTTTCCCCTCTCCTCCACCCCTCATCAACCCTCAGTTTGTTCTCTGTATTTAGGAGTCTTTTGTGGTTTGCCTCCCTCCCTCTCTATAACTTTTTCCTCCCTTCCTCTCCCCCATGGTCTTCTGTTCAGTTTCTCCAGATCCACATATGAGTGAAAACAAATGGTATCTGTATTTCTCTGACTGACTTATTTCACTTAATTGTAGATTTTGTTTAATTAAATTCTCTAATTTCATGGGTGAAAGGGATCATACAAGATGAAAAGATAAGCAACCAATGATAATAAATAAATTTTTTTTGAGTAGGCTTCATGTCCAGTGCAGAACCCAACATGGGGCTTGAACTCACAACCCTGAGATCAAGACCTGAGCCAAAATAAAGAGTTGAATGTTTGACTAAGTCACCCAGGTGCCCCAAATTTAATATCCGTAATATACAAAGAGTGCCTCATATCAGTAAGAAAAATAAATAAGTACAATTAATCAAAAGGTATACACAGGCAGTTCACAGAAGAAATAAAAATGGCCCATAAACGAGTGAAAAGTTCATCAATTGATGAGTAATCAGAAAAGTGCAAATTAAAAAAAAAGCAAACTCTGAGGTGCCACATTTTGTTCACTTAGTTGGCACACATCTAAAAGTTTATAGATGCCCAGTCTTGGCAAGGGTTGGCACACATCTAAAAGTTTATAGATGCCCAGTCTTGGCAAGGGTGCAGGAAGACAGGCACTCACATGGTTGTGGGTGGTAGTATATAAGTTGGCATAGAATTTTTCTTAATTGTAGTGAAATTTATTTTTTCTAGTTTTTTTGAGATATAATTGACATATAACATTGTATAAGTTTAAGACATACAGCATCAACATTTGCTCTATGTGTGTGTTGTGAAATGATCACCACAGTAAGTTTAATTAACAGTCATCACCTCACACAGTTAACTTTTCTGATTCACGAAGGACAATGTGATAGTGTCTATCTAATATAACGTCTAATTCCATGTTAATAACCACTGCCCCTTTCAGGAATCTTTCCTACAGCCATTTCTTTCTTTCTTTTTTTTTTTTTTTTTTGTTGTTGTTTTGTTATTTCTCTTTCTTTTTTTTCTTTTTCTTTTTTTTCTTTTTTGCAAAAGAAGGAGAGAGAGGGAGGAAGGGAAAGGGAGGGGCAGAGAGAGAGAGGGAGTGAGAAAATCCCAAGCAAACTCTGCTTTCAGCGGCTGCCTCAGAGCTTGATCCCAGGATCCTGGGATCATGACCTGATCTGAAAAAAAGTCATTCATCTGACTGAGCCACCCTGGTGCCCCTCCTACAGCCATCTCTGCCCTGCAGGCCCAGATACTTCAACAGATGTCCCTCAGTTATTCTTGCTTTGTAATAAGACAAAGCCCATGGCAAGGAAACTGTTCAGTGAATTGTGGTGCATCTACACAATGGAAAGCTATGTGACCAGTGGAGGGGACGTGAATTAGCAGAGGAAAAACAGCCATGGTTATGAGAAACAAACCACCCAGGACTATGTAACATGATCTTAATTATATCCTTGATATTTTAATTATATGCTTATAAAAGAAAGGTCCAGAAGGATTTAAGACCAGTATTTCTTTCTGCAAGGCTGGGCACTTAGCTGAAGTTCCCCATACCTCCCCCCACCCCCAGTCAATGATATCATATAAGTGAGGGGTGGAGTGTAGATTGAGGTGGTAGTCAGTTGGGTCTTCAGTAACACCGGTACCACCATCAAGGGTAAGTTGCGCTCTGCAGGCCAAGCTGAGGGATCTGAGAGGAGAAGGCAACTGGCCTGGCTTCCTGTACTCACCTGGCTGCTACAACCTCTTGCACTGTGGCCATCTTGGATTCCTCCTCTCTGGCCAGGCTTCTGGTCCTTGCCTCCTTGCCCCCTGCATTGGCCTGCCTCCCATGGTGGGACTCACTGTCCTGGTAAGACAAGCCAGCTAACCTCTTCTGCAGCATTGAGGAACTTCTGGGGGCTGCTGACCAGCAGCATATTTCCTACTCCATTTTCATCCACAGTGCAGTCAGTAAGGCCAGGGGGTTGCAGTCACAGGTGCCAGGACAATCAGACCAGGAACCTAGAGCTTCATAAACAATAGCCAGTTGAAAGCCCTGGGTCCTTCATGCATGGTTCTGTCCCTGGGATGTAACTTCATGTTGCCCAGGTCTCTCTTTTGTCATCAGTAAGATCAGGAGTGGACAAGGTAGAACTGGGGCCCTTTTAAAAGGAACATCCTTGGGCGCCTGGGTGGCTTAGTTGGTTAAGTGTCCGACTTTCACTTAGGTCATGATCTCGCGGTTCGTGGGTTCGAGCCCCGCGTCGGGCTCTGTGCTGACTGCCAGCCCAGATCCTGGAGCCTGTTTCAGAGTCTGTGACTCCCTCTCTCTCTGACCCTCCCCTGTTCACCCTGTCTCTCAATCTCTCCTAGAAATAAATAAAAAACTTAAAAAAAAAAAATAAAAGGAACATCCTGGGGGCGCGTGGGTGGCTTAGTTGGCTAAGCGTCTGACTTTCGCTTGGGTCATGATCTCACGGTTCATGGGTTCGAGCCCCGCGTCGGGCTCTGTGCTGACTGCCAGCTCAGAGCCTGGAGCCTGTTTCAGTCTGTGACTCCCTCTCTCTCTGACCCTCCCCTGCTCACGCTGTCTCTCTCTCTCTCCTAGAAATAAATTAAAAAAAAAAAACCATTAAAAAAAGAAAACATTTAAAAGGAACATCCTGCAACCCCAACGTGGCTCTTTGGCAGCCAAACCAGATGCTGGCTGCTGCTGGCTGCCTTCAGATAGGCTCTTGATAGGAGCAGGCTCTGGCATAGGAAGATTTTCACTTTTTTCCCCTGCATAAATTTTTACATATATAATTGTGTGTGTGTGTGCATGCATGTGTGTGTGTGTGTGTGTGTGTGTGTGTACACACTGTGTGTGATTTAGGTGATTAAAAAAATAAGCACAAGGAAATAACAAGGAAAAATTCTAAGATTATAATGCTCTGTAACAACGCTTAACTCCCTGGTCTCCTCATACTGTCTGGGTGGTAGCATCTTGGCCAGCTCTGGTCATCATCCCTGAGCCATGCTCTCCCTCTTGTATGCCATCTTTAAGGGGCATCCCCATGCCTCATTCCATCATGGCCCCATAGGACCACTGCTCCAGGCCAGCTGTCACACTTTGCCGCTTGTCTCTGCACTAAAGCCGCAGATGGGTTCAGAAGCACATTTGGACACCTGCACCGTGCCAGCCAGGGGAGCTCTGGGAGCCAGCTGGTGTGTATCCATGAGGAGCTTTCCACTGCCTGAGAAGTCCATGAATGTTTACCAAGAAGCTTTGTGTCATATATACATACGCGCTTTTTGTGGGGACCCAGACAGACTGGGTTTCTCAAGCTGGGAGTTGTGTCACCCTCAGAAACTTCACAGCTGTTCCAGGGTTGTTGAGGTAAGAAAAGATGGGTGTGTTTTTGGCTCCATCCTCTCCCTACTGATCAGACCTCCACACCCATCCCTCCCTTAGTTTCTGCCATGGGTTCTGGGTGAACTGCTTTCTTCTCTTCCTCTGTTGACTTCAGAGGGATCACAGAGCCCTTTGTTCCCCATAGTATGCCTGGGCTAAATGCCCAGAATCCATGCAAGGAAGGATGAGGCAGTACTGCAGGTGGAGTTCTGACACTGTGTTCTGACAACTGTTTACACACCCAGATCCTGTCTCCTCTTCTTCTTCAGTCATGTATTCATTCACTCAGTCAGTCGACAGATTTTTATTGAGCACGTGTGTCAAATCACATGTGGGGAATATGATGACAAATACACCAGCCATGACCTCAGAGAACCCCAGGTTCAATATGGAAGCTAATGTGCAGGGTATTGCCGTTACTCCTGGGACATGGGCAAGCTGTGTACAGCCACTGTAGCCTGGCTTCTTTGTGGAATATTCACATGATTTTTTTCGGTGGCCTCCATTAATTTAATGTAAAATTTTAATTTTATGGGCAGATAAAGGAAACCAAGTAATGGTCACATTGATTTAGAAATCATTACCTTATTTTGTGTTAGACAAAAGTTGTAGTGTCTTTCACAAACAATGCTGGAGAAAATGAGTAGTAAGGTTTTTTAACTTGATTTTCAGCTTTTGTTCTTGAAAAACATTTTCAAAGCCTAACTGTGCCTGAAGATTGTGCCCTGAGGAAAGACAGCACAAAAGGCATATTTAGGTAGAAAAGAACAGGAATGTGAAAGTGGAAGAAATCACCTGAGGCCACTTACTTTGACTGAACAGAACACAAGCAGTAGCCCAAAGGCTCTGTGCACTTACAAAGTGTGCATTTGAAACAGCATTGCCTTTGACTTCGCTTAAACCTAATGATATTGTTCTAACACCTTCTCCCTCTATTGTAAACCCATCTGCTGTCTTATGCTATACTGTTGTACCCTGATTATGTCAAGGTAACACACACTGATTACACAGAAATAGCAACTTTATTGGATGTGACACAAAAGGAACTCACTGAAAGAATTTGTAAAATGTGGTTGAATCACCCGACACCTGTCTGGTAGTGTCTTTTGAGTAACTTTAAACTTTCACACAATGCTTTCTCTGTTTAGGGGGCACCTGGGTGGCTCAGTTAAGCATCCAGTTCTTGATTGCAGACCTTGAGATCGGGTTATGATCTCAGGGTCATGACCTCAGGGCCGTGAGATCAAGCCCTGCAGCAGGCTCTGCACTGGGCATGGAGCCAGCTTAAGATTCTTTCTCCCTCTCCCTTTGCCCGTCTCCTGCCTCTACTCTCTCAAATATAAATAAATAAATAAACAAACAAACAAATAAATAAATAAATAAATAAATAAATAAAATTTTGCAATTATTTATCATTAATATTAACATATACATTGCCATTAAGCCTTTACAGGAATCAGCTGCACTTCTTAATCTCTATGTACAAAATGTATTAGTATTTAAGCTTAAATAAAAAAGGTAAATGGGTATGTCTCATTGTCTCTAACATGATGCTATTGGATTCCTTTTTCTTAGAGATAAGCTTTGACAGTTTTTCAACCTGATTTGAGTGAAGAGCAACCCAAATTCATCTGTTTTTCCTTTTGGATAGAAAACAAACCATCAGTTGCACACAGAATGCTACACTAGATATCCTGAAAACTATTCCTGTAACTAGAAAAGCAGAATAGGAAGTTAGAAACATCCTTTCAGATATAGAGCTCATTGCATTTCAATTTATTTTGTAATATATGTATTGTGTTCCTATTTTGGGCCGGACACTATATATTACTGAACAAACAAAGCTCCATGTCCTTGTAGAAATTAGATTTTAATGGGGCATTGGAAGAAAAAAAGCACAATATATGTGTGTAATATATATACCATTAGTGATCAGTGCTGAGAACAGATAAAGCAGAGAACAGAGATTTGAAGCAGTGAATACCCACTTGAGGAAATGAGCATTTAGACAAGGGGGTTGGGGGGTGATCTCATCAAGCAATGATTGTGAGGGGGATCTGGAGAGGAGAAGGATATCTGTTCCAGCAAGAGAAAACATCTGGGAAGAGTATTTCTGGGGGGGGGGTTATAAGGAGGAGAAGCAGATGGGATCAGAAGGGGAATCAAGTGCCACGTCATTCAAAGCATTGTCAGGCATTGTACAATTTGACTTTGCCTCTGAGTAAGATGGGACATCACTGGAGGGTCCTGGGCAGAGGGATTTGACCTAACTTAGGTCTAACAAGATCCCTGTTTTGAAACTAGACATCAGCCTTTCTAGGCAGGGAGACTAGGGAGGAGACAGTTGCAATAAATACTGTCAGTGAGGAAAGACAGTGCTTGGATGATGATGGGGCAGGGGGATCAGTGGGAAGCAGGCAGGTCAGTGTTCAAATAGTATTTAGAACCCAACAGGACTTGCTAAGGGGTCAGATGGGGAATGGGAAAGAAATAGTTCACATTGACTCCTGCAGTCTTTGGCCAGAAGAAATGGAATCCTGAGGTTGCCCTATATGGAGACAGGAAGATTACAGGGTGGTTGATTTGGGAAGAAATATCAGACTCTCTGAAGCTGATTTTGGGACATGTTTGATATGTATGTTACACATCTAAGTTATTGAGAAAGGGAATATCTTGGAACCAAAAATGAAGAAGGAATTTAAAACATTATGCCCCAAGTTTCAGCACACAAAGTGACAAATGCAAATAGTGGTGAGATTTGGCTTTCTCAATAGCTTCAAACAACAGGAAAAAAACTAGCAAGGATATGGAAGATCTCAACAACAAAGTTATGAGACTTGATCTAATATACAGAACTCTATTTCCACTGTTGTTGTTGTTTTTTCCCTATTCTCTTATTCAGAACATATTTATTTGTTGAGTACCTCATATGGACCAGATAAGTTCTTTATAGAGGTAAGAAAGAAATTTAAGTCACAGACTCCACTGTTTAAGCCTAAACCAGCAGGCAGGGCACAAGGATGGAAAAGAAACATGTGGTATCAAGGTCATAGCAAGATTTGAGAAGGGAAGATGAGAGAAGTTGGAGAAACTTACTAAATTGGCTCTTTAAAGAGTAGTTGGGATTATCCAACAAAGAAATAGGGGGTGCTAGGAGAAGAGAGTCAGAGAAGCATAGTGTGTTTGCATAACTAGAACTTCAGGAAAAAGCACATAGTCAAAGAGTGATGGGGACAAGCCAAGTGGATAGCGGGATAGTTTGAGCTTCAAACTAATCATAATAGCAATTGGTTAATACTTATTAAATAGGTAATAATTTTTAGTAAAGAAAAGTGCATACATCTGTACTAAAGTAAATAAAGGAATAAACAAATAAATGAGGAAGGGGTAAAGGGAAAGCTTTCTCTTACAATAGAATACCAGCTAATAAATGTTGAAGAAAGGAAGGAACTATAAAATCACCATTTGACAACTACCAAAGTTTTAACTGTTCTAGACAAGAATATCACTGAGTGCTAAACCAGCAGAGGCAAATTCACTGAGATGTAGAATGTGTGCATGAAGTATTCATGCAAGGTGCATTACAAATGAAGATATAATGACATTATAGTGAAGGAACCAGACAGCATCTTCAGCAAGAGATCAAAATGAGCATCAACAGTGACTAGCCCACCTATAGACCAGTAAACAACCTGTGTCCCCTGGTATTTGGGATTGGGCACAGATCATCACTTCTGTTGTATCCCTGCTAGAAATGTACAATGACTCTAATCATGAGGCATCACTGGACAGACCCAAATGTTGGGACATTCCATACCCAACTTGGAGGATGTGAAAGTCATGGAATAAAAGACTGAGAAGCTGTTTCAGATTTTTGAAAACTAGATTAGACATATGAGCACAAAATACGGTGTGAGATTCTGGATCAGAAAACAAATGTTTTGCTACAAAGGACACTGTTGGGACAATGGTTGAAACAAATAGGGTCTTTAGATTAGACTCATATATAGAATGATAAAATGTAAAACTTTAACATTTGGGGTATCTAGTTACATATAGGTAAGGGTTCCTATGTACTATTTTTGCAACCTTTCTAAATGTCTGAAATTATTTCAAAATTTAAAAAAATTTAAATGAAGTTAACAACATTAAATCAAAGAAGGCCATTTGCACCACATCATAGTGGTATACATGTGACTTATTCTGCCATTTTCATAGTTCACTCTATTTGTTTTACATTTATTTTTATTTATTTTGAAAGACAGAGAGCAAGCAGGGGAAGGGCAGAGAAAGAAGGAGATAGAATCCCAAGCAAGCTCTGTGCTGTCAGTGCAGAGCCTGATGGGAGGCTTGAACTCAGGAACTGTGAGATCATGACCTAACCCAAAATCAAGAGTCAGACACTTAACTTACTGAGCCACCCACACACCCCCATAGTTCACTTTAAGTGGTGTAGGGCCCTGTGCAGTTTTCAGAGGGGAATAACCTGCTCCGATTTCTCTCTGTGTCCAAGTGCACGGATTTTACAAAGTGTATCACAGGGAACATACCATTTGGTCACCTTCATTTTTCAGATAACTTTTAATGTCTGCAAAATGTTCGACTGAAGTCGGTAGACCAAACTTCCTGGCAGTGTCCTCATTGCTGGGTACTCATCATGTCCTTGAGATGCAGTGACAAAGGTATTTGAGCACCAGGAGAGCACACATCCTTTCTCTCCTGCAGGACATTCTCATGGCGCTCTTGCTGCTCTAAGTGTGCACACTTTGCTGTCCTTGCCCCTTTCTGCCCTGTTTCTTTCTATTGACAATTATGCCCAGTCACACATCATGTACAATTGTTTAGTCCATTTTGTTTTCTTCGTTTGCAGTGAATTTCAACGGCGTAATATTTCAGACCACAGGATAAAGGTGTTAATACAAAGTGGACTATTGAAGTCATTTAGCAACCTATTTTTTAATTAGTAGTCAAAATAATTACTAGTAAGGCCTTCTAAATGCTTTTCCTTGGGTTGTTTCTTGGGTCCCTGACACACACAAACAAAAAGATTGGTTTCATTTTCATAATATTGTTTACAATTATATTATTTCCTTACAAACCAGTATGAACTGCAGTAACCTATTTGTGTCTCACTCTACCACTAAAATGTGAGTAGTGTCTCTGTGTTAGTGTCCTCTTCATATGCAGCACACTGTTGAGCCTGGAAAAACTCCATTCAGTTTTGTCGAAATGGCAATGTCCTCTTCAAGAACTGCTCACTTTGGAGTCTAGGAGTTTAGGAGGCATCTTTGCTCAGGTGTAAGGCAGAGAAATGCACTGAATGGGTAGTCACCTTTATAATTTCCATTTACTTCTTTGACATACTTTTACTGAGTAGCTATGACATGCCCTGAACTATGCTATGTGCTGGGTCCCAGGGAGACGAAACAGGCAAGCTCCTGGAACTTAAATTCTCCAAAGGGAACATACACAGGATGGAGGGACAGATGGATGGATAGCTGTGTAATGTTATTACAGATTATATTAGTTCTCCAGAAGTAGTAATTGGTAATATAATAATGAGGAGGGCAATTTGGACTGGAGTAAAGAAGGCTTCTCAGCAATGGCGAAATTGAAGCAAATTCTTGGAATGCAAGGAAAAGGATGGGAGGTGCTATGGAAACTCTTCCAGCAAAGGCAGCCACAAGTGCAGGAAAGGGTGTGGAAAGTACCTGGTATGGGGCGGGGGTGGGTGGGTGGGTGGACAGACCTGAAGTACTGATCCTAGACAGCCCTGGTGCCAGTTAAGCCTGGAGAGATGGGCACAGCAAGTGGTACAGTACTGAAAGACAAAGACATTGAAAGCTGAGAAACAAGTCTGGGTTTTATTCCAGTGCAGTGGGAAGCTGTTGATGTGTTTCAAGCAGAGAATTATGTGATATAATTTATATCTTTCAAAGATCTATCTGGCTGTGGGGAGAAGGGATTGGAGGAAGGGACAGGCTGCGGTTTGCTGATGTGGATAAAAGTGTTCAGACTGAGTGAAATGATCAATAGCATGCTAGCAAATGCCTAGCTATGTGCCAGGAAGGCTGTTTTTCAAAAATATGTGTAGACAGAAGTTGGATTGGAGAAGTCCTTCATGAACCTATTTATTAGGTTTACATAAGGGCTCTTTTATGGTCCACAGATTTTTATTGCCCATCTTTTTTATTGAAGTATAACATAACTACAGAAACATACATCAAAATGTACAGCCTCATGAGTTATATAGAAATGCACAGATCCTTTTGTAATCACCAGTCAGACCAAAAAATAGCTCATTATCTGTATCCATTCTGTTGCCTTGTTTTTAACCCATCACCCCCTTTTTTCTCTATCCACTCTATCCACTACTGTGATTTCTAACTTGTAGGTTATTTGTAAGTTTCATGTGATGAATGATAGTATGTTGTATAATAGTATGTTGAATGTAGGTCATTCATTCATACTATGCTGATATACTCTTTGTCCATGTGTGCATATATACCACTTTATCCTACCTACCATTGGTATTCATTTAGGTTGCTTCTAGTTCTTAGCTCTGGAAGTAATGCTGCCATGAAAATTCTTTCCATATGCTTTGGAATACTTGTGTACATGTTGTGGTTGGATATATACCAAGTACTGAAATTGCTGGTCATAGGGTATAGGTGTGATCAGTTTTGGTAGATACTACCAAGTAATCTTCCAAAGGTGTTGAACCAATTACTCTCTCACCAGCCCAGGAGGAAGGATCCAGTTACTTCACACCTTCACCTACACTTGGTATATTTTGTTTCAGTGATTTTAGATCTGGCAAGTATCTAATTGTGATTTTAATTTAATTTCTGTGGTAACTGATGAGGTTGAGCAAATTTTCACTGATTCTTGGTCATTCAGGTATCCTCTTATGAAGTGTTCAGATATCTTTCCATTTTTCTACTGGATTAACTACTTACTTGATTCTGTGGATTTCAGTGAACTTTTCTCTTTCATTTGCTTTTCACCCTACTAATGATGTTTCCTAGTGAAAAGCTCTGCCAGTCCTGAGGACATAAGGTGGGGTCTGGAGGACCCTCAGCTCAAACTTCCCTTCTGCCTATAATGCAGCAAAATATACCAGGCCTCACCCCCTTTATAGCAGGCAGGGTACCCCAGCCCAGGTTTAGAAGGGCTGGAGGAGAAGATTTACCTTAAGTGAAGATTGATAGATGGAGGTGTGATTACACAGTGGACAGAATACATTCCATTTACAATCTGTACTGTGTTTTTAAGTCAGTAGGGTATGTCAGATTCTCATCCAGTGGAAAGAAAACTCTTCCCCCAGCTGAATTTACCCAGCTGAATTCCCTCCTGAAATAGGAGGTCAAGGAGACAAAAATTAAGTTGCATTTGATTACATTCCCCACATCATGCTCATTCAGTTTCTCACAGTCTTCATCTCAGTGGCGTTAGCCACTTAGCTTAGCGCTGCCTGTCAGACCTGTTGTGGGCTGCCCCAGATGGACCTCCAGGGCAGGACACCACTGTGTGGTACTTCCTTGCCACACCTTTGTAAGTGCTCAAAAATTCTTTGCCCAGGAAATAGAGAAAGAAACACAATAGGAGAGAGGGAAAAATCCCCTTTGGGGCCTCTGTCCTGGTCCATGGCCTCCCAGCCACTCAGATTACCCACAGGAAGAGCTTCAAAGAATGAGCCAATGGACCACAATCTGAGATGACACAAACAAAATGCACTATTCCCAGTTATCTCAAATGTGTATTCTCACATGTCCTTTGAACCTCAGTGCAAACCAGGGAATCACTTCTCAGACTTAAGATTAGTGGAGTTTTGCAACTTTGCTAGGAAGAAAAATACCTTGCTCTAAGACGTATTAGGGAGGTAAAAGCTTTCCCATTCTTGTGGTTGTATTTTTCTATTTTTCAGGACTCTGTAGGTATTACAGATATCATCATGCAATTTAGATTTGTTTCTCCCTCGAAAACCAGGTGACTTCAAAGTGATTTATAGCAAGTGAAGTAGGCAGAATTATGGAGATTAGTGATAAGAAGTAAGGTAAGGCAAGAGAGAGAGGGAGAAAAAAGGAAGGAAAACAATTTTGAGCCTGGGATTTAGGATGAGGCAATGTGCTTCAAAGCACAGGAAAGAAAGTAAGAAGCTCAGATACAGCAGCATGTCATCATAGCCAGAGACACTACACTGCTTGTCATGTGGAGCCAGCTCCAGGAGACTGGCTGAAGCAAGGAATGTAGACAAAGCTATGACATCACCCTGGTCTATACCCTGAAGGACTGAGAGCCTGCAATGCACTTCACATCCCCTTCAAGTCAAAGACTTGCAGGAAAATCAGCCTTTTTCATCTGATGGATGAAATGATGGACATGTCCCATGACTGCTCAAGCTTTTGTCAGCTCAGGAACCAGCCAGTTAACATTTAGCATGAGGCTTATTTACTCACTGCTCATTCTCATTCTGTCTTGGTCACATCAGCACTTCTGCTCTGTGTGTGACCTCATCTGAATCACAAACAGAATGGATGAAATACTCAGCATCCCCAGACTCTGATCTGGACCTAATATAATCCCCCATCTTTCCCCACGCTGGATGGTCTCACCCTGTGTACCAGGCAGGACTTAGCCCCATGAAGCTTCACTCTCTAAGGTGGGGGCACTAACTTTCTCTGCACACTGTGGAATGAGCCTGGGAGTTGGCTCAATTTCATTATCAGAATTCTGATGAATCCCTTTTAACTAGATGGAGCAGTCAGAAAAGTCTTGATGTAAAGAATGGAATCATATTATAGAAAAAAAGGCTGAATATGTGAAGTTTAACTAGTCATAATCTCAAGTACAAGTTGCTTTAGAATATAGTGTGTTAATAGAAAGCTTGAGACATAGTAAGACCAACAGATCAGGAAATAATTGCCATTCAAAAAATAGTTTGTTAATCACAGTTCCCAAGAAGTGGGGGCACACCATGCCACAGGGGACCACAGGTTGGTCAGGAAGCACAGGAAATGAGGGTAAAATGTGGGCAAGAGGCTTTATTGTGGTTTCCATGCGAAGAGATGGGTAAGGCAGGGTGAATGGGGTTAGGATTGGCTAGTGTGACTAATTCCAGTAGTCTCTGGAGCATAGGTGCTGTCCCTAGTCATCTGGTAACTGGTCCTGGGGGCTTAGGGCAGGTGGGTAGTAGCTTGGCGTATCCTCCATAGAGAAGGTGGTTGGGGTATGAGCCCTGGATTTGTTGGTTTGTATATGAAAGGCAAGCTTAGGGGTGGGTTCTTCACTATCTTTAGGAACTGGCTACCTCTGGGAAGAGCTGTCCCTTTAGGGTTATCAAAGCCCCAAGATGTCAAAGTATCAAATATAGAAAATAAAAGATGGTTAATACACAAGTACTCCTGTGCAGTGCCAGCTCATTTGGGGCTGGGTGGAAGGAAGTGCAGAGCTGACCAGGCATGTAGTCTCATGTTCATTCCTGTGACCCCTCCTTCCTAATCAAGACGGATTTTCAGAGGAGCACCTCTGCCTTGTTTACCACACCCTTCTTCATTGAGGTGTTGGTCATTCTCCGACCCTTTTTTGTATCCACCCTTCTCTAGAGGTGCTTCTGGCTGTTTTAACTCTTTCTCCCTTATTTTACTGTGTTATGATTTTAATCTTGTTAAATTAACATTTGCTAAGCAGAGTCCAAGGGTGGCAGATGGTCAGTTGCAATTCAACAAAAGACCACGTGAGAAAATGAAATAGAGCTTATTACTCACAGGTCCTGGAGAAAGTACATGATGCCCCTAGGGGCCAAGAGAGGAGATTGAGGAAGAGTGCAGATAAAGATAATGGCATGGCAGATAATGGGACTCATATTAGAGCCTCTGAGTGGAATGCTTCAGGGGATGCTGGAATAAGTCCTGATTGTTCAATTTAGACCAAAAAAAGCAGGGTATAAGTTTCACAAGGGTCTTAACCTAGGGAGCACACAAGGGGAAGCCCTATGAGATGGCAGAGCCTATCACAAGTCTGTATTTGCTTGTGATTCTGCAGCCTGCTATCTAGATGTGCTTACATGAGGGGGCTGGTGTCAGTTAAGGGCCCTGTAGGCAATTTGACCACACAAAATGGAGGCCAAAGTAGCAATGCCATGGAGTAGCTGAGCTAAACTCTCAACAACCTGCCAACACAGGCAAGCAAGAACATCTTGAGTTTCTCCCCAGTGCCTGGCACAGCACTGCTATAAAGCACTCATTAATACACATCATGGAATCCATGACTTGGGCACTTGGGACCACCAGGGACCTTGTTTATCCCATGCAGCACTCTTGGAAAGCAGATGCCATAACTAAAAAAAAAAAAAAAAAAAAAAAAAGTCTCTGTGTCAGCCCAAACTGGCTCAAGTTCAGATATAAGCACTTTAAGCAGCTGGGGCTGGCTTTTTCTGCCCCTATCAGTTACACCTGGTATATAAGGTTAGTGTGAATCCTTTCTCATATCTCTGTGAAGTCTCATGGTCTCTCTGCTCAGCACTTGCTGAGGAAAGCCCAGTTTATAAGCTTCCTTGACCTTGATCCCTTGTTGGTATCCTTCTCTGCAGTCTTCTCTGAGTTGCATCCACAAACCTCCCCTGCTGCAGGGCCTGGGGTGCTGTTGTTGAATCATGTTGTGCTCTATTTACATACTGGCTACAGTAGCAGAGATAAAAGCATTTCTTTATATATGGCCTCTTCAGGGCTTTTGCCCACATTCTAATTGGATTGTTTGTCTTTTAGAGTTGAATGATGAGAGTCTTTATATTTTCTAGATAGGAATTGTTTGTCAGTAATGTAGTTTGCAAAACTTTTCTCCCAGCCTGCCATTTTACCTTCTTAACAGGGTCCTTCACAGAGGCAAGGACGTTAATTTCAATAAAAATCCAATTTATGGATTTTGCTTTTGATTTGTCACCAAGCCCTACATCCAAAAGATTTTCTTTTTTTTTCTTCTAAAGATTTTGTAGGTGTGTATTTTACATATGAATCTATAATCCGTTTTTACTTTATTTTGTATAAAATATGAGGTTGAAGGTTTTTTTGGCTTGTTTTGGCTTTTTTTTTTTGCTGATGGATATGTAATCAGCAAATGATATCTATTTGCTGAAAAGATTGCCTTTATTCCATTGATTTACTCTTATACCTTTATCAAAAATCAGTTGGCCAGTACATACTTTGGAAGTACATATACAAAAATAGGATTGATACAGAGAAATTACTATAGGCCATGAGCAAGAATGACATGCAAATTCATAAAATGTTCCTTATTTTTTTAATTGCATTGTACTGCACACTTGAAAACATTTACAATGGTAAATTTTATGTAACATATACATTTCCACAATCCTAAAAACTTAATAATCAAATAATCACTGAATTGTACATTTTATTGTTTAATGTTTGTTTATTTTGAAAGACAGAGAGAGAGCACACACATACATGCATGCAAGTGGGTAAGGGGCGGAAAGAAAGGGAGAGAGAGAATCCCAAGCAAGCTCTGCAGCATAAGCACAGAGTCTGATGCAGGGATCAGTCTCACGAACCAGGAGATCATAACCTGAAGCCAAAATCAGTTGGACATTTAACCAATTGAGCCACCCAAGCACCCCGCATCATACACGTTAAATGGGGTAATTATATGGTACATGAATTATATCTCAATAAAGCTGTTAAAAAATGCAGCCTAAGCAAAAAAAAAAATCAACTGTTTGTACCTCTATAGATTTATTTCTGGGTTTCCTATTCTGTATTGTTGATCTATGTAGCCATATAATAAACTAAGCTGTTTAATAAATCTTAAATTTAGCTAGAGTGATTAATCCTACATTATTTTTATTTTAAAAAATTGTTTAGGGGTGCCTGGGTCACTCAGCTGGTTAAGCATCAGACTTCGGCTCAGGTCATGATCTCACAGTTTGTGGGTTCGAACCCCACATCGGGCTCTGTGCTGACTGCCAGCTCAGAGCCTGGAGGCTGTTTCAGATTCTGTGTCTCCCTCTCTCTCTGACCCTCCCCTGATCATGCTGTCTCTCTCTCTCTCTCAGAAATAAATAAAATATTAAAAAAAATAAAACTGTTTAGATCTTCTATTTTCTTTGTCTTTCCATATCAATTATATAATACATTGTCTATAGCTACAAAAATCTTACTTGAGTTTTTCTAGGAATTGCATTAAACCTATACATCATTTTAGGGAGACATCTTTACAATGTTGAATTTTCCAGTCCATGAAACAGTATGTGTCTCCATTTATTTAGATCTTCTTTTATGTATTTCATCAGTGTTTTATAGTTTAAGCATATAAGTTCTATACACATTTTGTTAGGTTTATACCTTAATATTCCATCAGTTTACAGAGTAATTGTGAATGGTAGTATATATTTAATTTCAGTGTTCTTGGGTTCATTACTTGCATATAGGAATAACAGTTTATTTTTGTATATTGATCTTGTATCCTGTGAACTTACTGAACTCCCATATTCTAGGAATCTTTTGTAACTTATTTGAGGGATTTTCTATGTAGACTATGATGTCATCTGCAAATATAAACAGTTTACTTCTCCCTTTGCAATCTGTGTGTCTTTTATTTCCTTTTCTTGTCCTGTGTCTCTGGCTAGCACTTCCAATAGTATGTTGAATAAAGTAGTGAGAGCAAACATCCTTGCCTTGACCCTAATCATAGTTGGAAAACATTCATTCCTTCACCATTAACTATGTTAGCTAGAGTATTTTTGTGTAATTTTGTATCAAGTTGAAGAAATGCCCCTTGATTCCTAATGTTCTGAAAGTTTTTATCACGAGTGTTATAATTGTGGGATTTGTCTTCTTTAGCTTATTAATATGATTGATTACATTGATAACTTTTTGAATATTGAACCATCCTTGCATCCCTGGAATAAATCTGACTTGGTTTTATATGTATATAATTTCATACCTACACATACAAAGCATGACCAAGTAGGGTTTATATTATTTGTTATACTTATCTATATAATATTTATGATATATAAACAATATTTGTCTTTACTAAGAATATAATTTACTTTTTTATATACTGTATTTCTTAGATTTTGGTATTAAGGTTATACTGGCCTTGTTAATTTAATTGAAAAGTGTTATTTATTCTTATCTTTTCTGGAAGAGCTTGTATAGAAATAACATTCTTTTTAAAACATATTGTTGTATTCTTCAAAATTTTTCAGAAACAATGTGAGCTTGGAGATTTCTCTTTAGGAAGATTTGAAATTGCAAATTAAATTTCTTTAATAGTTATGGGGATATTCAAATTATCTATCTCATATTGAGTGTGCTATACACGTTTGTGGTTTTCAAGGGATTGGTCCATTTCATCTAAGTGACCAAGTTTATGTGTATACAGTTGTTTCTGATGTTCCCATATTATGCTTTTGGTGTCTGAGAATATGCAGCAATATCCTGTTTCATTCATGTTATAGTTAATTTGTATCTTTTATTTGTCACTTTTGCTAGAACCAGCTTTTTGTTTTATTGATTCTTCTCCAATGTTTTGCTGTTTTTTACTTTATTTTTTTCTGCTCCTTATTATTTTCTTCCTTTTTTAACTGGCTGTGTGTTTATGTTGCTAGTTTCATAAAGTGGGAGCTTAGATTATTGATTAGAGACTTTTACTCTATACTAATGTAAAAATGGTTCTCTAAATTTACCTTTTAGCAGTACTGTGTCTTGCCTATTTTGATACATTTTATTTTTGTTTTCTTTCAATTGAATATGTTTTCTTATTTCCCTTGATACTTCCTATTTAACCCATAAATTATTTAGAAATCTATATATTTCCAAGTATTTGAAGTGTTTTTGAAATTTTTTCTATTATTGACTTCCAATTTTGATTCCACTGTTGTCATAGAACACACAGTATGAGTTCGATTCTTTGGGTTTTTCTCTTTTCATAGTTTCTCTAAGTATTGCATTGTATATAAGTAACTCACCACAGTATACTGGTGTTCATGTTTTGCCAATTTGAATAAAACATAGATACTTTACCTCCTTTTAAGTCCCTTTACTTTCTATTTATAATTATCTTAAATATTTCTTCTATGTGGTACTTTGAGAATCACATCAGACAATGTTATAATTTTTGTTTTAACCATCAAATGTAACTTAGAAAAGAAAGACAATGTCGTGTATTACTCAAATTTTTACTCTTTCTATTCTCCCTGATGTTCCAAGTTTTGGGGGATTTTTGTTGTTTTTGTTGTTGTTCTTTGTTATTTCTTTTTCATTTTAAGAAATTCCTTAGCCTTTCTTCTATGTAAGATTGCTAGTCATAAATTCTCTTAGGTTTGTATTCATCTAAGAATGTCCTAATTTCCTCTTTATTTTTTATGGGTATGTTTTCTGGATATAGAACTCTGGGTTGACATTTCTTTCAGCACTTGACAAATGTTATTCCACTTCCTTCTAGTCTTTATGGTTTCTGAGAAGTCCATTGTCACTTGAATTACCGTTCCGCTATAGGTAAGCTTTCTCCCACTTGGCTTTCAAGATTATTTCTTTGGGGTGCCTGGGTAGCTCAGTCAGTTAAGCATCTGACTCTGGATTTTGGCTCAGGTCATGATCTCATGGTTTGTGAAATTGAGCCCTGTATTTGGCTCTGTGCTCACAGTGCAGAGCCTGCTTGGGATTCATTCTTTCTCTCTCTCAAAATAAATAAATAAACATTAAAAAAAAAAGATTTTTCTCTTTGTCTTTAGTTTCTAGGAGTTTGATTATTTTGTGTCTGGCATAGATTTATTGTTTTTTGGATTTATAACATTTCAGGTTTGCTCAACTTCTTGAATCTGTAGGTTTATGTTTTTTGCCAAATTTGATAAGTTTTAAGAAATTTTTTTCTCCAAATACTTTTTCAGCTCCAGATTGTTTCTCCTCTCCTTCTGAGACTTCGATGATGAAAATTTTATATCTTGTGCTATATTCATGTGTCCTTAAGGCTTGATAATTTTTTTCCTATTTTCTGTCTCTTATTCAGATTGGGTAATTTCTATTGTCCTTTGTTTAAGTTCAACGATTCTTTCCTCTGTTCTGTTCATTTTGCTGTAGAGCCTATCCAGTAAGTTTTTCATTTAGGTTGTTGTATTTTTCAGTTCTAAATTTCCTTTGTTTTTTTTTTATACCTTCCATTTCTTTACTGGGACTTTCTACTTTCTCATTTGTTTCAAACATGCTTGTAATTGCTTGTTGAAGCATTTATATGATAATTTGCTTTAAAACCTCTGTCAGAGAATTCCATCTGTGTCACATAGGTATTGGCATCTACTAATTGTCTTCTCTCATTCAAGTTGGGATTTTCCTGGTTCTTCTTGTGATGAGTGATTTTCAGTTATACCCTACATATTAATGTTATGAAATTCTGAATCCTATTTAAA
The DNA here is from genome assembly GCA_017311185.1 of Proteles cristata cristata. Lineage (NCBI taxonomy): Eukaryota > Metazoa > Chordata > Mammalia > Carnivora > Hyaenidae > Proteles > Proteles cristata. Next base: position 192,665 of record JAESUZ010001175.1, on the reverse strand, counting down.
CTTATGTTTTGGCAGTCCTCCTTGGACAATAGGCTGACAGAGGAAAGAATGTACTACCTAATTATTTCCAGGTGGAAATGGAAGACAAAGTTCCCTCATTCTACCTCCAGGGACACCCTAGGGAAGCGAGGAGGGAGGGACACCTTGTAACTGTTGGGCTGGAGTAGAAGTCCAGGTTTCTCATTGGGCTTCAGCTGCTATTATCCTAGCTAGGCAGAAAAGGGAATCCCTCATAATGTTCTTGGTCTCTACAGATACTACATAGGTGCAGAAGAGAAGAGTATGTGCAGAAGAGAAGAGTACTTTTTTACTTTTGGATACAGATGGAATTCCAGCCTCCCTATATAGCTCTGCCAACAGTATGGGCAGAGAGGGTCTTCTTACCACCAAACAAGGATGAAAGTCCTGCATCCCCTCTTGGCTTGCTCTGATACCACCCTTGATGGGGAGAAAGGAAAGGAGTATTTCATTTCAGCCCAACAAGGATAGAAGTCCAGGCTTCCCTCTCAGAAGTGGGGTGCAGCCACAGTTTTTTTCCATGATATTTGGATAGTATAGTGTGGACATTGTGTAAAATTTTTCCATCCTGCTAGGCTGCCTCTTTCCTTGTCCTTTGGCCAGAGAGAGCAGGCTGTTTTTGAGAGTGTCCATTGACATAGCTAAGTTGCTGGCATGTCCAGCACCCAGTCCAGGATAGGCATAAAGGAAACCCAAGAACCTTACCGTTGTGTTGCTCACGAGGTCTCAGGGTCCCTAGCCAGTCTGCCTTTTATTCTCCACCTTTCAGTCTTCCTAGGCTTGTTTATTGTTTTTGTCTGTTTGTTTCTTTGTTTTAGTATATTAAGCCCAGAGTTTCTATTCCATCTTTTTCTAGCCCTGGAATTTCACTTTGTTAAATTATTTTATTTCAGGGGCACCTGGGTGGCTCAGCAGTTAATCATCCAACTTCAGCTCAGGTCTCGATCTTGTGGTTCATGAGTTCGAACCCTGCATCAGGCTTTGTGAGGACAGCTCAGAGCCTGGGGCCTGCTTTGGATTCTGTGTCTCCCTCCTTCTGCTTCTCCCCTGCTCACACTCTGTCTGTCTGTCTCTCAAAAAAAAAAAAGACGTTTTAAAAAGTTATAAATAAATAAATAAATAAATAATTTTATTTCATCCTTACAGACTAGGTGTGATCCATGGCAGCCTTATCATTGTAATCTGTACTCTGTTGTTCTGACACTGAAGACTTCACTTGCTAACCAGTACTCTGCAGCAAGTATGATGGGCAAATGTCCTCATTTGAGATGCTTTTTCATTTTTAAGTTTCTCATTTTAAACACTGTTTTCCATGTTAATTACATCAAAAAAGTAAACAAAGGATTTTACAGGGATAACTACACATTCTATATTTTTGTGTTTCTCTTATTCAGTTGTTTGTAAGGCTACCACCAGGTCAGTCTACTATTATCAAAACAGGGGTGGCTAGCCTGTAGCCCAAGGAGTAAGCCCAGGGATTTTCTATAGTGTTACTTCCCACAACAGCTGAACTTCTTGGGGCCCCAAACCACAAAGTGGGGAGGGTCCTCCTTTCTTTCTTACAGCCCAGATGTTAGTCTTATCCTCAGATTTCTTTCTTGAGTCTCCCCACTGCCTGAGGACTTGCTGTGCACTGTTGGAGGTCACTCCAGGGACATTGTAGATGAAGGGGTGACAGGGTTGCCTCCTGATGTGGTGGAAATCTGGTTCTCTGACAATCAGATCCCACTTTTTAGGCATACATTCCCATGACAGTGGAGCTTAATAAAATTCAAGTCTTGGCACCTCATTTCCAGGTACTGGTTTCTCAAGATGTTTACCTGGGGCACGTATTCAGATGTGGATTTATATTTGTGATCATTCAGCTGGTTTGGTTGCAGCCTTACTCAGAAAAAAAAAAATAAAAAACAAAACTTTTCTGCAATGAAAGCAGAAAGGATTTAAATGATTTAATGTTTTTTGTTTGTTTATTTGTTTTAATGACTGTTTTTCTGATTATTTAAGTGGTATGTGATTTTTAGGGAAAATTTAGAAAACACATAAAAGAGCAAAGATGATAAGTTATCAATAATCCTCAAAAGCTTATGACTGATAATAAGTCACTCAAAAGCTTATGACTGATAACATTTTTATTCCTTATTTTTATTATAATAAAAATCCATACTCTCTCTTTTAGCCTCTGTCTCCCTTCCCCTCTCTGCCTCCCTGTCTCTTCCCCCCTGTCTCTCTCTTTCTCTCTCTCCCTTTGTCTGTCTCTGTCTTCTCTCTCTGTCTCCCCCTCCTATTCACTCTCTCTCTTCTGAATGTCCTTCTGCATAACCTCCTTATACTGCTGCATTCTGCTTAGGTTCCAACAGGTGTTCTCCCACAATCACAAAAAGGACAAGGTATCATTTTCATCCCAGTGCCGCTTTTACTTCCTCCTTCAACTTCCCTGACATTCCTCTCTACCTGATTCTTTGGCCCAGAAAGAGCACAGGATGCCTCTCAGTGCCCCTCCTCCAACTTTCTCTACCAGAGTCACTGGAAGTAATGGGCTTTCCACTCCTTCATCTGGAAGTCTTGAGGCCTTCTTGTCACTGGCAGATAGTAAAGTTCTTTTTAGTTGATGATGTAGGTTTCCTTTAGAAGGCTTTGGAAAGCTCTACTGTTGGAATTCAGACAATTACTTGATTGCTTTCCCTGCCTCCACTAAGCATAGATTTCAAGACTACATTCTTACTAAGGAGTTAAGAAAATCCAGCATTGAGACTCAGAGCTGATGGGGGACTTCTTTGATTCTAAGTGTAAGTCACCCCTAAAGGGGAAAGCTGCAAAGGAAATTATTTAAGGAAGAAATGACATACTTATTACAATATAGTGTGACTATAGCAAATTTTATCCCCATACTCCCCTATGGATAATGTTTAGACTTGCTGTTGCAAATAATGCTGGGGATGGCAAAGCCTATCCAGCTTTTTTGTGTTAGAGCTCTTCTGTAGAATAAAATCTTAAAAGTATGATTCAAAGGTCATGTGCATTTTGATGCTTAGTATATGCTGGCACATTCTTTCTATTTACATTTCCACCAGTAATGCAAGAGGTGCATATCTTCTCCACCACTAGATGTTAGATATTATTTTTAAGTTTTACAAATCTCATCAGGAAACAAAAAAAAAGTACTTTGTTTTGCTTTGCATTTCCTTCATTGCTTGTGATGTGTTGTAGGTGGTGCACTCCCTCTTACCTTTAACAGCTATCCTCCATCCCTCTTTTTAAAAAGTGGCTTTTTGGGGTACCTAGGTGGCTCAGTCAGTTATGCCTCCAACTTCAGTTCAGGTCACGATCTCACAGTTCCTGGGTTCGAATCCCGCATCGGGCTGTGTGCTGACAACTAGCTCAGAGCTTGGAGCCTGTCTTCGGATTCTGTCTCCCTCTCTCTTTGACCCTCCCCTGCTCATGCTGTCTCTCTCTTTCTCAAAAATAAATAAAACATTAAAATTTTTTTTTAGTATTAAAAAATAAATAAATAAAAGAGTGCCTTTTACCCACCGTCCTCTATTATTTTTTATCAATTGTATAAGTTTTTTGTACATTAGGAAGTCTAATTTTTTCCAACTAATAATTTTGCCAAGTCTCTTTTCTACTTTGTATATATTACATTTGTATTTTGCCATAGAAATGCATACCAAAAGCAAAAGTATGAGTTTTTAATTAAAGGACTTAAAAATCTAAATAATAAGAATTATACTACGCTCTTGGATGGGGAAACTAAATTTGAAGACACGAATCCTTTTGAAATTAATGTATAAGTTTAATATATGGTTTTGATCAGTACCCTAGATTTCTAATAATTTTTTAATGTTTAGTTTTGAGAGAGAGAGAGAAAGAGAGAGAGGAAGAGAAGGGAGGAGGGGCAGAGAGTGAGGGAGACACAGAATCTGAAGCAGGCTCCAGGCTCTAAGCTGTCAGCACAGAGCCTAACATGAGGGTTGAACTCGCAAACTGCGAGACCATGACCTGAGCCAAAGTTAGACGGTCAACCAGCTAAGCCACCCAGGCACCCCAAGCACCCTAGATTTTTTTCAACTGAGCCCAAACTCATAAATATCAGCAAGAAATGCTTGAAAAATAATAAAAAGAAGGGACTTGTGTCATATATTAAAAGTATCGCATAGCTATACTAGACAAAAGAATATAGCATAGGTACCAAAATGAAAAAAATAAAATAAGATCACTGAAAGAGAGTAGCTATTGTACAAGTAGATTGAAGTATAGATGTATTATAAGTCAGCAGGAAAAGATGTCATATTTAATAAATATTGTTTTAATCAATGATGTTGGAAGAAAATAGAATTGGATGCCAACAATATGTCATGTAGATGAGTAAATTCCAGATGGATTTTAAATCCAAATGTAGGATAAAAAGTCAGATTATACAAATATTAGGAGAAAGTTTAGAAGACTGCCCAAGGAGGCTTTCTTGAGTTAGGCAGGAATCCCAGAATGATAAAGAAATCAATGGACAGATTTGGCTATATTTTCTTTTAGTGTTTATATATGCATTTTAAAAACATTTTTAAGGTCATGCCATATATGTGGCTTTCTCTTGAGTTTTTTCACTGTTTCCCCATGGCATTTAAAATTTCAGGAACATAATTCAGTGTGTATATTTTGCTTTTTGCATATGCTGTTGTTTATTTAGAACTTATAATTTTTAAACAAGTCGCAGTTCTTTTCAAATGATATTTCAGAAGTAGAAAGCACATTCCAGGGGTGCTCCAGTCACTCAGTTAAGTGTCCAACTTCGGCTCAGGTCATGGTCATGTAGTTCATGGGTTCAAGCTGTCGGGCTGTCTGCTGACAGCTCATTGCCTGGAGCCTGCTATGGATTCTGTGTTTCCCTCTCTCTCTGCCCCTCCCCCACTTGTGCTCTGTCTGTCTCTCAAAAAATGAGTAAATGTTAAAAAAATTTTAAAAAAATAAAGCACATTCCATAATGTCTTGAATAAAAATTTGATATGCGAGATGCACTGCATGCTGTGGTACCAGCTCTCAGGATGAGGCAGTGGGTGCCATATGGCAAACCAGACCTCGTGCTCTGACATGTAATCCAGTGGAAAAACAGTGTTTAATAAATTGTTAGCATCATTTAGCATAAATCAAGAAGAAAATTAGTAGGTCATTTCCCCACCCCATATATATGGATAAATAAAAGATGGAGTAGACTGTCCCCCAAATCAGGTGCCGATTACTGATGTGTAGCAAAATTAATGTGTAAAATCAACAATATATCCAAGAGATCTTTCTCTGATAGTATCCCCAAGAATTTTCATGAACACTTTTTTTCAGTTTTTTTGAGATGTAATTTATATATAACATTATATTAATTTTAAGTGTACAACATCGTGATTTGATACATATATATAGAAATTGTTATCACGGAATTAACATCTATTGCCTTACATAGTTACACATTTTTTTCTTGTGATGAGAACTTCTCAGATCTACTTTCTTACAGCAACTTTCAAATATACAATATAGTATTGTTAACTGTAGTCATCACACTGTACATTAGATTCCCCAGAACTTATTTCTTATAACTGGAAGTTTATCCTCTTTGACCCCCTTCACCCATTTCACCCATCCCCAACCCCCACCTCTGGCAACCATTAATCTGATCTCCTTTTCAATCTGTTCAGTTTTTTTATATTCCACAATAAAAACTTTTTAGGAGTTTTACCTGGAGGATAGAAACTTGATACTGCAAATTATGGCAGTAATGTTCATATTACATACTATTCTGGGACAGGTGACCAGAAGAAAGGAGAGTATCTAGTGATCAGTTGTAGCTTTAAGTGGTATTGGTAAAGAACTGCTAGGCTCTACCTCACTTTATTCCTGGATAGACTTTTTATAGGGTAGTACTAGAGACATCATACATTCGAATTTTTGTAGTGCATTTGATAAAGAGGAAGCATAATGTACTGGTTAAATACACACAAATAACCATATTTGAATCAGAATATTTGGGTTCAAATCCCTAAACGGTCACTTACTATTGTTAATCTTGGAGAAGTCACTTCACTTCTGAGTTCATGTTCTCCTTTTATAAAATGAAGATATCAAATAAAATATATATTTTTTAGATTATTTCTAAGATCCCTTCAAGCTGTAACTCTCTGCCCTTTAAATTTATCATGCCAGTACTATAATGGAAAAATGTAGCCTGGATATCAGTTTAATAAGATAGGATTCACCATTGTCATTTACCATAAACAAAGAACACATTATCTCTTAGTCATTTAGGTAAGCCTAGAAATAGGTCTTTCGTAGTTTGCTGTAAGGCTATGCCTTCCTTCTTGTAGCCATTTAAAAAAGATTATAGGACAGGGATTGGCAAACATATACAGGTAAACAAGTTAACTGGGAGCCAAAAGGAGTTCAGATGACCTCTGATAGGCAGAAATTGTGGTATGCCAAACCTAAAACAATGAAATTTAGTACTGATGAAAAATGGAATGATGAATTTAGATTGAAAGGTAAAAATCAAAAAAGCAAACCAACAAAAAAAAAAACCACAGTTGCTTAAGCAGAAGCAAAAGCTGTTGCTTAACTAGTACCTTCATATGAGTTTATGAAGGTCTTGAAACAAGAATGGGACAAATGGGTCTCATTTAATTAAGGCACTGAGCTTCTCTGGCCTGTGGACCAAATCATGTCTCAAGGGCTGTTCTCATCTCTTGGTCAGAGCAGGGAAGTAATTTCTTTCTGGAAATCAGACTCTAGGACAGCTCTGATAGAAACGGAGAGAATAACCACTGGGTGTTGTATTACCCATCATAAAAATCAATCGGGAATATTTGTGTGGCTCTACTTCTGAGTTCTCTGTTCGTTTCCATTGATTTGTATGTTTAGCCTCCACTAATGCCACAGTCTTGATTACTGTAGCTATGTGGTAAACCTTAATATTGGGTAAATTGATCTCTCCCTCTTGATTCTTTTTTTTTTTCAAAATTGTTTTAACTATTCTTATTCCACTGCTTTTCCATGTAAGTGTATTACATTAATCTTGTCTATATCTATGAAAAATGTTGCTGGATTTTGATGGGAATTTTGTTAAATCTGTATATCAGTTTGAGGAATTTTAGCACCTTTAGTATGTTGAATCTTCCAATGCATGAACACATTATATTTCTCCATATGTTTAAATCTTTGATTTCTTTCATCAGTGTTTTGTAGTATTCAGAATGAGTACTGTACATGTTTACAAGGATTTACAACTAAGTATTCATTTCCTTAGTGAGTGATTATAAGTGATACTGTATTTTTAATTTCAGTATCCACATGTTTATTGCTAACATAGAGGAATGCATAGGTTTTTGTGTGTTGATCTCATTGTCATGTGACCTTGTGCTCACTTATTAGTACTAGGAGCTTTTGTAGTTTCCTTGGGATTTTCTACACATAACATCATGTCCTCTGGAAATAGCAACAGTTTTGTTTCTTTCCTTCCAATCTGTATGTCATTTATTTCTTTTCTGTACCTTATTGCGGTGGCTGGATATCACATCAACATTGAATAAGACCGATGAAAGCAGACATCATTGCCTAATCTTAGGAGGAAAGTATTGTGACTTTCACCATTTAGTATAAGATGTGCTGTGAGATTTTTTGGTAGATGCTCTTTAAATTGAGGGAGTTCCCTTCTATTCCTGTTTCTCCGAGAATTTTTGTCATGAAGGTTGCTTTTGTCAGCTTTTTTAAATGTATCAATTGATATGATCATGTGATGTTTCTACTTAGTCTGTCAATATGGTGGATTATACTGATTGATTTTCAAATATTGAACCAGGCTTGCATCCCTAAAATAAACTCTGCTCGGTCGCGGTGTATAATTATTTTTATATATGCTGAATTCTTTCAGCAAATATTTATTAAGGATTTTGCATCTGTATTCCTGAGGGATATTGCTGACTTTCTACTTCTCCAAAGATCCACACATAGCAGAAAGAGGACAGGAGAGCCCTTTGGGGTCTCTTTTATAATGGCTCTAACCCCATTCATGAAAGCTCCCCTCTTAGGACCTAAGTACCACCCAAAGACACCTCATCCTAGCACTGTCACATTGAAGGTTAGGGTTTCAACATGATTTTTGGAGCAGCAGCACAAACATTCAGCTCTCTTCATTAACCCTGATCACTTGATTAACGTTGTTTCTGCAAAGTTTCTGTAATGCACAGTTACCATTTGTAAATAACAAATATCTTGTAGGAGATACTCTGACACTATGATGCAGATATCCTCTTTCTCATCATACTTTTGAGTGAGAAGAGAGTCTTAAGGCCATCCTGTTATGCTACTACATGAAGTCAGGTGACTCAATGATGGTGGCATCAAGAGAATGGACAGGGGACACAGAAGAAGGCTGTTCTCTATCAATGTCAGGATTCTATGATTGCCTCGGTTGGGGAGAAAAGAAGAGGGTTAAGAGACATGGAGAAAAAGGGAGAAGAGAGAAAGACTGACTCACAGAGAAAGATACAAAAAGGACCAGAAATGGAGAGGAAGACATTGAGGGAGACATTTTTAAGTCTTGATGGTATATAGGCAGCTTTCACAAGGAAGATAGATTATAATGATTTTTAGATACTAGTGAGATGTTCAAGTGAACATACTACCAGGGGGTTGTAAATCAAAGGGTAGAAAAGGTAACAAGAGTAGAGAGAGACTTGGGGGCCATCTGAACACAGGTGGTTGTGAACATTTAATGAGTATGATCTATTATCTGGTGGAAAGAGTTGAGCCAAGGATAGATCTAAGACAATACCTATAGTTTGTTGGAGAAAAAGAATCAGTCAGACAAACTAAAGGGGGGTCGAGAGGAGGAATAATCAGATCATAAAGGATGATGATATCAAGTATAAAGAATAGTTCAAGAGAGTATCTGTGGCCAGTTGTGTTAACTGAGGGCTGAAAGGCTGTGACTCGGTGGTGAATTTTATGACTATGGTTTCAATTGGGTAGTTAGGATGGGATCCAGATTTGGGTAGAGGACAGGGTAGCACATATAATGGAGTAAGTGATAAAGAGACCAATGAACACCAATTCTTGTGATCAGTTCAACAAGGAATTGTGTTTTATAATGGTGCAGAAGGAAAGATAACCATAATGTCACCTACACTAATAGTGGCTTCCAGACAAGGGTCTATTGCTAAAGAAGACTCACAGGGCTCCAAACAGCAATGCTTATAAATCTACAGTTTACTGCTGAGGAAGGATATGATGTGGAAACAAAGACAAAAGTAAAGACCTCCTTTGTAGCCAAAGGCTACCTATTAGCAAGGGGGTTGGAAAGGCCAAGGTCTACACAAGCTCCTTGTGGCTGTGCTCCTTCTGTAGGGGTATACCAGATGTACTTTCCTGGAACCATCAACCTATGCAAGAACATCTCAAAACTGGGCAGCCCAAAAGGAGTCTCAGCTGGGATTTCTTATACCCTACTGGTCATGTAAGCACATTATCACTACAAGACCAGACCCATTGTCAGAGCCCCCTCCCCCTTCCTACTCCCCACACCCCCACACACACTGAAACTGGGTTTGTTTGCACCATCAGTCTCATCGTTATCAATAAATAATATGGACAACCTACCCTGAAGCTCACTTTGGCTCCATGAGTAAGAGACTATAATATTAGTCACCATATTTTATACTTTGACCAGGTACATCTCTGGTCAGCTTCAGCAAAGCAGCTCAGCTACATTCCAGGCCTGCTAGAATTAATCCTCATAGCACATCCTTATCCTAATGTTATTTCATTAAACTCTTATAACCAGCCCATTTAATATGTATGGGACAGGAGGTCAAGAAGAAGTTGCTTTTTCAGGAAGAGGACCCCTGGGTATGTTTGAAATAAGCTGGGAGAAAGAAATAGCAGAGAAGAGGAGCTTGCAGGAACGGGGGAGTGAAGAGATAATTGCAGAAGGCAGGTCTTTTGGGAAAACAAGAAAGAATGAACTCCTGAGACTGCATGCAAAGAAAGAAAGGAAGAAGGTGTTGTTAGAGGTCATGCCCAGGCCCTCTGGAGCCTCCAGCTCAATGGTTCTCTACTTAGAGGTCTTGTGAAATCCTGGATTGCTGGACAGCACCCCTGGGGTTTCTGAGTCAGCAAGTCTGGGCGGAGCCTGAGAACTTGCATTTCTAACAGGTCTCTAGGTGGTGCTGATACTACAGTCCAGACACCCCTCTTGGAGAACCACTACTCTGTGCAGGGTGGATTGGGTTATCTAGAAGCAGAGGAGCTGGGGTTGATGAGATGGGGACCTAATGGACAGGCCTCTCGGGAAGGTCACCATGAGGAGCCTGGTCACCTGGTTTGCCTGTCTCTTAGCAAACTCATTAACAGGTCACAATACCAGGGAAACAACATCTATAACAGAAAAAAACAGAAAAACCAAAGGTTGATAAATGCCTGAGTGTTAGAGTAAAGAGTGTTTTAGCTGCTTAGCTCTGATGTGAAAATTTCCCAGTTTAGCAAAAAACAAACAAAAACAAACAAACGAAAAACAGAATAACAGACCATTTCCACTGCTGTTATGAAAAAATTTTTTTCATCTTAAATAAGAAATGTAATTGTCATAGCATAATTGAACTACTTTCAAATCAAAAATATTCCCAGTGGAGGAGGGAAAGCTTAGGAAAGAATGTTTAGCCACTGTTGTGAGAAAAGCAGGTAAAGCTTGTCTCTTGAAGAGCTGTAACAGGACACTGGGCTTGGTTATCAGGAAAAGACCTTTCAGGTGGGCAGGATACCTCTGGAGCTCTAGGAAATGTGGGGAGTAAGGTGATATGGCCTTGACAAAGTGAAGAGAAAGCATCATTAGCATGTCTGATTATTTCAAGAAGTGGTATATGGTTAAAGCAGAGGCTTTGATTTTGCCATTCAGATTCTAGGTGATTTACTGCTGTGTGACCTTGGGCACAATGCTTAACACCTCTGGCATTAGAGAAGTGGTATTTAAAGAGGGCATGCTTGCCCCTAGAGGGTGGGTTTTTTGTGAAATGTAAGGATGAAGCATATGGAATGCGGCTAGCACATTGGAAATACTCAAAAAGGTTATTTTCTGCTTCAAGGTCAAATGGAAAACTTCCATTTCAAGTAGTTATAGTTCTGATTCTTCTCAATAACTTTGTTTGCAATTCCTTCCAAAGCCCTAAAACCAACTGTGTGGCTTTGTGGCCTGGTCCTGCCGGACCCTCCCTTGCAGTGGGCTGACCTAGCTGGGGAAGTGGCAGACCCCAGGATAGCCTTAAGATGATGTTGCGTTGAGTCAGATCTGCTTCCAGACTGCTTTGCTGCTGGCCAGCAGGTACCCAAATCACAGCTACCACCTGTCTGGTACCTCAGTCACCTAAGCTCCCCAGGTCTACCTATCCAAGTGCTGTGTTCTGACTTGGATGGAGGACAATACTGTAATGTTGCTCCTGCCCATGCTGGGCCAGCATCCTGCTTCTGAGTGGACTTTCTTGGCCCCAGAAGTGAAGAAGGCCACCCTGCCCATTCATGGCTGGCCCTCTGTCCCCGGCCCCCAGGCTCACCTGACCCTGACCTGGCCTACTCCACTGCCCAGTTAGTGCCACTTAGAGTCTAATTTACCTTTAAACCCATAGGTGGAGAATACTATTATAGCCAGAGATGGTCCTGTCTAGGAAGATTGTGACATGTGACCAACATTGTTTGCATTTTCCCAAATGCATTCAGTGCTGACCCCACAGTCTAATGCAGGATGTCTTTAGATATCTTTAGGCACAGTGCCTTCTACAGAGGAGGGGAGGTGATTTTGAATTCCCTGAAGATAAGTGCTTGCAGGCTGAGAATCTCCTACATCCAGGAGTCCCAGCTTTAATTTGCATAGGGCTTAATTAGTGCATTGCTCATTTACCATCTATCTAGAGAGGAGGAGAGGGAGAGGGAGATAGGAAGGCTGACCGGCCCAAACATCCAGTCCTGCTCCCAGACCCAGGCAGAGGGGAGGCAGGTAGGAGCTGAGGGGCTCAGGATGATAGGAGCTGCTGGAGATGAGCTGCCAGGAAGTGAGCTGGGCATCACAAAGGAGGTGGCAGGAGACACCCAAAGGCCAGGTGCCCATGTCCCACGCAGGTAAGAGGGGAGCTGTGCATGAAGACAAAGCTGTGTACAGCATTCAGTTTTAAGCCATTTCATACTCAACCTCCTTATGAGGTAAGTCCTATTATATTATCTGCACGTAAAGTGATGCAGAGAGAAGTCAAGAAACTCTCCTGAGGTCACAGAACTAGTGAGCAGTCATGTGGGGATTGAACTGACGGGGTCTGGCTCAACGCCCACCTCAGGCTCTCCCACATCCCACCTTAGAAGCCTGTGCCATCTGTTCCCTGCTCAGGCATCCGGCTGGCATTTTCCTCCCCCGTGGGAAGCCAGGGACCCTCCCCCCCACCCCCATGCTGGGTTCCTATTGAGCTCTCTGGAGTCTATGGAACAAAAGGACTTTTATTTTAAAGGAGGCGGTTGGGTGGGGGGGGACATTAAGATATTTTTCCTTTGTAGGTCTTGTCCTGCTCCTGGACCCAGGCAAAGGGAAGCAATTAAGGGCTGAAGGACTCACTTCTAGGTGACAGGGGGCACCAGCTAGTACCCAGAGACCAGCAGATGTGACATTTGCCACTGTACAGGAATTGGTCTCAGAGAACAAAAGTGTCCAGTTTCCTGAGGCAGAGCAGCACTACATATTCTATGACGCCACACCTGCCCAACTCCAGGTAGCTCTAGATGGGTATGAGGAGTTAAACATCTGGCAGGATGACACTACCCAAAACAGATCACTGTTGTGAATCCAACTTGCTTGAGGCCCTGGGCTATACACTCATACTGTTTTAACCTTCCTTCCTTTAAAGGTCTAATGATGTGGAGGGGAAAGAAGGATCCCCTCTCTCTCCTCTGCTGCAATCATGTTTCTTCCTTTTACTAATAAGGTGTTTGTAGATTGCCACTTTCAAAAATTTTTTAAAAAATGCCCTGGGCATGGCGAACCTGGAAGGGCAGGGACAGAGTGAGTGGAATGAGCAGGACTCACAGCTAGGCAATTTGCTGGGTTGTCCTGGGCAGGCTGACTAACCTCTTTTGGAAATCATAACATGGACTGCTGCAGTGAGAGGCAGTGCTAGAGAATGGCCAGCAAGTGTGATTTCCTGGCAGCAGCACAAACATTGCTTGCTTTGACAGCTAATTGGGTGGGAGATGAGTGGCTTTCACTGGAGTGAGACCCTTGTAAGAGATGCTCATGGATCTTGTTAGAAGTTTGGGGATTTTCTCCATTATTGTGTAGGGAACGTCTTCTGTACATGGGAAGTTTTTGTATAAGGCTAAAGCTCTGACACTACTGACAAATGGAGTTAGACAAGACTTCTGCCTATAACAAAAATAGAGGCTGGGCTCCTGGGTGGCCCAGTTGGTTAAGCATCCCACTCTTGGTTTTGGCTCAGGTCATGATCTCATGGTGAGTTCAAGCCCCGCATTGGGCTCTGCACTGACAGTGTGGAGCCTGCTTGGGATTCTCTCTCCCTCTCCCTCCCTCTCTTTCTGTCTCTATCTCTCTGTCTGGCTGTGTGTCTTTCTCTCTCTGTCCCTCCCCTGATCATGCTCTCTCTAAAAATATTTATTTAAATGTACTTAAAGAAAAATTTTTTTAAGTAGAGGCCATTTCAAGGTAATAAGTAGAGAAATGTGAATCCGTCCAAATACCTTAGAATGTTATGGGAAAGGGAAATTGTTGAGGGTGGCTTGAGCAGTGACAACTTCATGAGCATGATGGGACATGAACAGGGGGTAGCAGTGGTTTTAAAGAACTGAGGGAATTTACTTCAGATTCTACAGGAGAAGGATTCCTATGAGTTGTCATGAGATCCTCTGCCCTGGCAGAGCCCACTGGGAAAGCAGTCAGGTATCCTAGTAGGAGCTCTGGACACAGAATGGGCCCTCTAGCTCCCATGGATTGTCCCATCATTGTTGCCTCTGTGTGCCAGGCTTCAAGATGATTCTGGTCACAGGCTGCATGGACAGATCAATGACATTCACCGAATCATATATGAGTAAACAGATAAACAGGGTAATTGCAGATTATGCACAGAAACAAAGAGGATGACCTATCGATGATGAAGGTTGTGGAATGTCCCTTACAAAGGATGGTCAGAGGCAAGAAGGAGCTGCCATAGGAAGCAGGCAGGGCAAAGGGGAGGAGTCTACTGTGAAATTCTGGCCACCACTGGGCCTCAGTGTCTGAGCACACACACAGTATAGATTGTGCTTAGGCAATTTGAAGCAAGAAGGAGCTAAAAGAAAAGGGATTGTCCATCTAAGAGCTGAGGGATGGGGACAGGTGTGGGATCAGGAAGCATGGGAGAGAAGTGGCACCCTCTTCCTCTTGGGACACACAGACACAATCTTAGAAATGACAGTTCCCCAGAAAAGGAATAAGTAAGTAAGTAAGGAGGATACCTGGCCCCATGATCCATGACAGACACCATTTCACAGAGTGACAAGACTTCCTATTCCTTCTTCCCTTTTCTTCTTTTCTCCTTATTGTGGTTGCTCTTAAGGCTTCAGCCACCTGGCCCAGGACCTCCAAATTGCTCCAGACACCAGACACCCACTCCTTCCAGGCAACAGAGGCTGCTTCCCTCTGGACATCACCTCCTTGTGTCCCGTGCTTTACCTGGGTGGCAGGCACACTTTGGGCCAGCAGCTGTAGGGTCGGACTCACCCTTCTGAGCCACCCTGGCTAACTCTTCTTTGAGCTTCCCCTTGTGTAGCTGTCTACTGGGCTCTCCTGGTGGGCACACAGCCCCCACACCTGGATGGCACAACAGAGGTAGCATGTGTATACAGGTATTGTGGGCCATGAGAAAATAGAGCCAGGCCACAGGGTGTGAGAATGGCCCATGGAGGACCTCCTTGTGATGAGGTTTTGGAGTGGTGGAATTTTGGAGCTGACAGCCAAGAAAGAATTCTTGATGTCTTTAGTGCAAAAAGGTGATTTTATTAAAGCATGGGGACAGGACCCATGGGCAGAAATTGCTGCATTAGGGGTGTGAAAAGTGACTGGTTATATAATTTGGAGTTGGGGAGGTAAAGGCAAAGGGGTGGTCTCCAGAAGAACTTTGATATGCTAAAGAGGACTCATAAGATGCCAGGGCCTTGCTATTGTCAAGCTGAGGTTATTTTCTCTCTAGTAAGACATCAACATTACAACACTAGGGTGTACCTGGAAAATGTTACATTCTGTATTTGCCCTAAGTATTTGTCAATGGGCTGCAGGTTATAAGGAAATTTAATTTTACCTGCCATTTCCTTCTTGCCTTTGTTCCCCACATAATTATGGAGGGTAAGGTTATATTAGGGGCTCCAGGAAACTGAGTCTTTAGGTTTCTGGAGATTAGGCTATTGATAAGATTGCCTTTTTCTTGTAATTTACTAAGATATTTGTAAACTGATGGAGGAGACTCATGTCCTGTATGACTGTGCTCTCTATCAGTTAACCCTTTGTTTTCTTTCCTTTCCTTTGTTCTTGGGCAGCCAGGAGTGCCTGAGGAATATCACACATATGCCACCTGGAGAGGGGGAATGTTGTGCTAGCTTGTGTTTTGTCTTCAGCTTCCCTTATGGTCCCTCATCACTTGGGGCAGTGGAAGGTCTGTGTGTCCCCTGAAGCCTTTCCTCAGCTGTATTTGTGAGAGGACCTGAGAGGACTTGTAATCACTTCACCCAGGGTGTGGCACTCAACCAATACCAGTTCCCACTCCCACTTCTGTTGGGAATTCTGTAGTGTTAAGCTCCAGGACAGTGTCTCTTTCCTTCTGAAAAGTTCCTTGGTCCCTGAGGCAGGTGGCACAAAGCACCGTGACTTCCCTTGGACCTGGGGTCACTCATCAGAGAGCATGCTGTTCCTCAGGTATTGGTTTTCCTACCTGTCTCCTGTTTCAGGCCATGGGGTACATGAGGGCAAAAAACAGCCAACTTCATTTCTACCCCACTGCCTGCAGCTCATTAAAATAGGTAAAATGGGTGTTCATTAAAAATTTTCTGGTTCAATGATCAGCAAAGATTTCTTGAGGGAAGTGGGGCTTGAAGGATCTGTGGATTGCAGGGGGTTAGGAGTGTTAGGATAGGTCCAGAGAACCAGATGAAAAATTACAGCAAAAGCTAGGTGGGAATTGGAGGTAAGAGAGGGAGCAGGAAGCCCAGAGTCTGGGTAGTTTGAAGGAAAACGCCAGAGACAGCTCCTGTGCATGGTAACCCATTCGCACACCTTCCTGGGTGTACCCTCGAGTTCCTTGGGCAGCTGCTGGGTGGCTACCAGCCTTGGCTACCCTGCTGGACAATGGTAACCCATTTTGTACTTGGTGTTTCTTAGCGGCCAAATCTAGAGTGTGTCTGGATTTCTTTCATCTTTAGACCCCTGTGTGCCTGCATTTTACCTTAGAATAACGTCCCTTTACAGTTGTAAGCCCTTTCAGGTCCCCAGAGCATTTTCAAAGGCTGTCCCTGTCAGTCTTCACCAGGAGTCTTGAAACACTCCAAGCCCCAAGGTAACAGATGAAGCAGGGGTGAAATGGCTTCCCAGGACTGCACACTGGCAGGGACTCTGCTGGTTCCAATCGCAGGCTATCCCAGATGCTTTTCCCGTTGACTCTGCAACAGGGACGCGGGGAGGAGAATCCAGCAGGAACAGCCTCTATCTACTTTAATGTGGGAGTTATGGATCTAGGTGCTCACCCAGAAGCTTCCACACATGCAGTGTACCCTTGGTTTCCAAGCATACTCCTAAGCCCTCTGTCCACATTCAGGGGTTCATGACAGGCACCACCAGCCTTAATGTGATGATGTCTGCAGTCTAGCCACATTCTACCATTTGGAAACTAAGATACAGGTCTAAAATGGCTATTTTATTTTAGAAACTATTGTTCTCCAAGGATGATAGTTCCTGCAAAGCATTGGTCTTTCCCTTTGTTTTGGCTGATAGCTTTTCCCCTCTCCTAATTGGGTTCCTAATCTATGTTGTCTTTAAATCACTGGAAATTTTCATGCATTCCTTCTTGAGGAACTTGCATTTTGAAAAGCATTTCAGCCTACCATACCTTTACATAATTTATTATGGACATATTTTGTGCTTGCAATATCAGGGTGCAAAAAGCAAATCTCCTCTGTATTTACAGGAAGTTGTAAATAAAGTTGTCACAGACTTTTCCTGAATTTAAATTTGCTGAAAATTTAGCCAGGACGTGATGCAAGTTTTGATTCCATTAGAGAACCAGAAACAAAACTGCCTACCAGCCAGCCTGAGACTTCAATGCTCTTTTGGTGCCTTCCTGAGTGACAGACTAATTGATGATCAGTATGATCAGTATGGGAATTAAAACTCACTTCCAAGAAAGAAAATTTCTCCTAAAATTCTCAGGGAGACCAAAAAATAAAGCCACCCTTCTATGTCTATCTCAGCACACTTGGCTATTGTGAATAATTCTGCTGTGAACATGGGTATACAAGCCCCTGCTTTCAGTTCTTGTGGGCATATACCCATAAGTGACATTGTTGGATCCTGTAATACATTTGTGTTTAATTTTTTGAAGAGCCACTATATCGTTTTCCTTAAAGACCATTTTACATTCCTGCCAGCAATTCACAGGGTTCCAATTTTTGTACATCCTCACCAACACTTGTGATTTTTTTGTTTTTTAATTTTTTTTATAATAGCATTCTAATGCTATGAAAGGGTATCTCATTGTGATTTGGGTTTGCATTTCTCTGATGAAGAGTGATGGTAAGCATCTTTTCATGTGCTTATTGGCCATTTTTATATCTTCTTTGGAGAAATGACTACTCAGGTCCTTTGCTTATTTTTGGATGGGGCTGTTTAAGTTTTAGGTTGAACTGTAGGAGTTCTTTATATATTCTGGGTATTAATCCCTTATCAGATATATGATTTGCAAATATTTCCTTTCATTCTGTGGGTTACCTCTTTTTCACTCTGTTCACAGTGTCTTTGGATCCATAGAACTTTTTAATTTGGTGAAGTCCAATTTTTTTTCTTTTATTGCTTATGCTTTGGTATTATCCCCAAGAAATCTTTGCCAAATCTAACATCATGAAGCTTTTCTCCTAATTTTTTTCTAAAAGTTTTATAGTTTTAGCTCTTACATGTAGGTCTTTGGTCCGTTTTGAGTTAATTTTTATAGATGGTATCAGGTAATGACCCAAATTCATTCTGCATTTGGATATTCAGTTTTCCTAACACCGTTTGTTGAAGAGATTGTCCCTTCCCCACTCAATAGTCTTGACACTCTGATTGAAAATCATTTGATCATAGATGTGAGGGTCTGTTTCTGGAATCTCCATTCTATCTCATCATTCTGTATGTCTATGTTTACATACGTAACACACTATTTTGATTCCCATAGCTTTGTAGTAGGTTTTGAAACCAGGAACTGTTATTATACTTTCAACTTTGCTCTTCTTTATCAAGATTTTTTTGACAATATTCTCAGTCTTTTGTATTTAATTCCCATTTCTACTTAAGAATTCAGAAAATGTATTATTCATATAACCATTGTGAAAGAGCTACTCAAAGACTCTCTGGTAAAATAAAAAATTAGTTCAATAAAGGAGAAACAAGAGATACACAAATTATCTGTGATTAATTAACAGAGAGGAAAACACAGTCATATGTTGTAAATATTAACAATGTAGCCACGAAGGTTAAGACACTTGTTAAGAAATTATTCTTAAGGGGCGCCTGGGTGGCTTAGTCGGTTAAGCGTCCGACTTTCGCTTAGGTCATGATCTCGCGGTTCGTGGGTTCGAGCCCTGCGTCAGGCTCTGTGCTGACTGCCAGCTCAGAGCCTGGAGCCTGTTTCAGTCTGTGACTCCCTCTCTGTCTGACCCTCCCCTGCTCACGCTGTCTCTCTCTCTCTCTCCTAGAAATAAATAAAACATTAAAAAAAAAAAGAAATTATTCTTAAGACACTACAAGCATGAAAATGAAAAGAAATTCAGAGTATTTTAAATAATTTAAACAAAATATAACAGATAGGAAAGGAAGAGAAGGTAATTACATTGAACTAATGGTCTTATCCTGTTTGGAACTTAGAGATTAATATCTGTTCATCAATTCTCAGTTAGGGTAAAAAAATTAATATGCCAATGTGTGTAGTAACAAACTTAAGACAAATGCTAGAAGTAAAAATAAGATATATAACTTCAAAAAAAATTGCAAGAAAAAGAAGACCGATCAAGTCAGCTGAAAACAGTAAAGAAATTAACAGCATAAAATTTGAGAAGTAGAAAACACTAAAACAGATGATGAAGAATGGGCCAAATATACGAGTCATCTCCCTACTCTACACTTAACACTACTCAAAAAGTAAAAATGAACAGATTAAAGTCCCCAACTAAAGTACAGATTCTCTGTCATTGAATAAAAGATTACATTTTATCTATAAAGGTATTAGATAAGACACAGCTGAAAAAAGATGACCTAAAGAGGTAAAAATATAAAGGCATAGGCAAAACTATTATAAGCAACATTACAAAAAGAACAAGGAGCAGTAAGAAAAGCAGTGGAGTAGAATTTAAGGCAGGAAGATATACACAATAATATACCAAAATATTTCATATTAGTAATATATAGAAACCACCAAAAAAAGTAATCACATTAGCTTCAAAACATTGACAGTAAAGCACTTATGCTTATGAAGACTTGTGATTTCTCCATCTGGGTGGGAGATGGAAAAAGGGAAGCCTACTAGGGGTCTGGAGCCCCAGGGTCTTTGGGAACTATAGGGACAAGACACATCATTCCAGGACTCAGGACACACCACTGGACAGGGGCATTCCATAGACGCAGGATCCTCAGACTTTAGCCAGAGTGTAGGTGTTATTGTGTAGGAAAGCAGGGTTTCTGTACCACATGCAGGTCAAGGCAGGATGCCCAGATGCAACCCAATACCCTCCCTGCACCTGTAAGTCACAGTCCCCCTAGCTAAAGAGCATCCTAGGGTTCTGATGCTTGCCAGAAGACTCCACATTGCATATAAGGGAGTAGATCTCAGGAGTCAAAATGCTGTGGTGCAGGATATGCCCCTGTGGACTGAGGTGCGGTCCACAGGGACTCTCTCCACTCACAGTGCTGTTCATGACACTCTGCCCTCCATATGGAGCACAATGCACCCTGCCAGGATGGAGGTGTGGTCATCACCGTGATGGCCTAGATTCCCCATGGTCCAGGTGAGGAGACTCCTCATAGACCACACCACCTAAGGTTCTCATGGAATGTCAGAAGTCAGCTTGTCTGTGAGTCCCTCTAGTAAGGACTGTGCACATCTCCTGGAACATCAGCACAGCGCAGAATCTTCTCGTGTGTTCTAACCCATGGCCACTTCTCACACTCCCCCACTGAGCAGACTTGTACCATGTATCCTGACCTGCCTCCACATGCCTGTATTTATTTAAAAATTAAAGGGTGGGATGGTGTGTTAAGAAGGGAGACTCAGGGATGTGGGGTTCACTATCAAGACCGTTTCAAGTTCACATTGAATATTTAAAATCATTTTTAAATTTGAAATATTCACATTTAACTTTTATAATGTATTAAAAAGTTATTCATAACACTGAAGTTTTAAATTGTCACATTTAATGAAATATGAACATTCTGCTTTATCCTTGTTGTCTTTTCCAGAGACCTCAGGGGTTGTGGTCCCACACCATCTACTGGGGCAACAATGGACCATTTTCAGCAGGGACGGTGCAGCACTGCCCTGGCTGCCTGACTGCCACACTCCTCCAGAGAATCACAGTGTCTGAAAAGTAAGTCCTGTGTTCATGGGGTCCCTAGTAACTGTACCAGAGGGGCAAGTGCAGTCAACACCTCTAGCAACAGCGCTTGTAGTGGTCCTTGGAGCACATTTTCAGAAAATCAGATCTAAAGTCAGGGATAGTATTATTTATTCACTAAAGTCCATTGAGAAAATTATGAAATGAGTTTCATGTTGCATTAGAATTTGCGTTTAGAATAATAAGTATTATTCTAAAAAAATAACTGTAGTAAATCACCAACAAGTGATTTGATTTGCATCTAGTATAAAATTTACCAAGTAAATCTGTTGCCATCTGTTGCTACCATGATTGATTTTTAAAGTACTGTAAGAGTAATATAAAGAAAAGTAGTCTCATCACCTTCACATATTATTTTCATTTTTAATGTTACCTCTTTGTTCTTATCCCAAAATATAATTTTCATCTAGTTGACTAAAAGCATAGCATTTCTTTGCCTTATGACTCCCTGAATGAACATTTTATTTTTTGTCTGCCTTTCATTTTGATAAATTTCAAATATATTAAAAAATGGAAAATGAACACCCATATACCCTTCACTCAGATTTACCAATTGTTTACCCACATAGACACACACATACACACTTTGAATATATATTTAGCTGTGCATGTATGTGTGTGTTTAGTGTTTGCCTCTGAATCATTTGAATGTAGGTTGAACTACATCATGACATACTTTGGCAAATCTCTCCTAAGTCTGTTGGCTTTGTACTTCGAAGCTGTAGTACCATTATCACTGAGGAATTTACAATTGATAATCTTATCCAACATATAGTACTGGTTGTCCCCAAAATTCAAATACTTCTGGTTGTCCCCAAAATATTCTTCATAGCTGTTTCCCCCTATCTTGCATTCAGTTAAGTATCAGGCCCTGAATTTGCTTAGGTATCTTTAAATCTAAATCAAAAATGCTTCTTTTGCTTTTATCTTTTGTGATTTTTTTTTATTGTTGACGAACCCTAATAAGCCATGTGTTTTGAGCAGAGTCTCAGTCTGGATTTGTCTTCCTCCCTGGGTGCAGACACATGTTTTGTGTGTTTACACCACAGCAGTGGGTTCACCACATCATTGTGACCTGGTGTGGTGATGACAAGTTTGTTCACCTGGCCAAGGTGGTCTCTGTCAGAGCTCTCCTTTATAAAGTTACTGGTTTTTATCCCTTGTAATGAATAAGTAATTAGTGGGGTGAATTTTGAGCCCGTGTGACTATTCTCCTGCCTAGCCCATTTTTCACCCACGTTAGCATTCATTGACGGCTGTGTGATGATTTTTAACTGATCAGTGAATCAGCACCACATTTCTTTCCTGTGACTGGTTTCGTTTTTTTTTTTGTTGTTGTTGTTTTTTCATTTTTCCATGGTTGTGAGCTGCAACACAAGGGAATATATCGAAGCAGTCAAAGAAGGACTCTGAAATTAGACTGTCTGGGTGCGCGTCTGGTATGCATCCCGTCTCTGACACACACTAACGGGGTGACCTTGAGCAAATGCTTCATCTCATAAACCCTCAGTGTCCTTATCGTGAAAATTAGGAGGCAAAGAATAACCCTTGCACGGGGTGTCTGGCAGGAATGTCTAACCCACAGTTAGACTCACTTAGTATTAGCTTTTAATTATTATCAGTGGCAGGGAGGACAGGCCAAGTGCCTCTGGATGCTGTTTCACTCCTGAGATCTTCTGTAATCCATGAAAGCTGAATAAGACTTTAGGCAAAAATGCTGATAAACCTGAATGACTGGGCAGAGGTTCCCCAGGATGTAAGTGGTATATTTTTAAGTTCCTGAAGTTAAAAGGTTGCATAGAGATGCAAAATAGCCAAGACAGGAAGCATTCATCAGTGAACAGCGTCCTAATGGTCTCCACACTCCACACTTCTAACACTCTTCATTGTTTTGCTCATTTCCTTCACTGGACATGGATCTCCCTAGTCTACTGGCAGTTTCACCTTTCAGTCATTAGCAACCAATGTTTTGTTTGAAGATTATTAGGTTTCTTTCTGTTTATATGAGGTCCCCATGGCTTTATTTGAGCTCCATTGCCTTGGAATCTTCCTTGAGGATATTTTGGAAAGTCTACCAAGAAAATAGCTTGTGAATATATGTTAGTTTAGGAGCTACACATGGGCTTGGATTCGTCTGAGTCTTAAAAAAAAAAAAAAAGAAAAGAAAAGAAAGAAAAGACTGCCCTTTAAGAACATTTTTAGCTAGAGTATTTGAAAAGTGCTTTCTCTAAAAATTTTACCTGCCTGGGTTTCTTCCCATGACTTTTGAAAGCACATGAGGGTTGGTTTCCATAAAGAAGGGCTATTGTCAGCATGTGTGCTGCATCCTGCATGTTTTCAGGCTCATGCCTTTCAAAGCTTAGCTTGAGGCCCCCTGGGATGTCACCCATTCTCCTACTTTCTGGATGATGCCAGGCCAGCCACCCTGAGGTTAACCAGGGCAGAGGATGAGCCCTGCAGACCGGAAGTAACATCTCTACAAGGGCATTGACCTGAAGTCTCCCAGAAGGCTCACCACTTCTTCCTCCTGTCTTCCTCCTTTTTAGCCTTTCACATGTCTGGAATCCTCCACCTGTCTCTGTGTCCCCCTGATACTCTCGTTGGGGAAGGGAGCATGATACAGGCATAGTATAATAGTTTACAGATCAAGCAACGCACAGTTAAAACCCAAATCTGCAGTTCTGCATAAACACAGAGGAAATCACTTGGGTTTCATTCGAGTATGTAGGTAGAAATATCAGGGCTTCCTTTCTTCTGTTCTCTAAGTGCATCCTGTAGAACTGTCTGCTTGGAGACCGGAGTTATCTGGTCTTGAGTGAGTAGCATGCCCCTAATTTGTGTGCTTGAAATTGACATAGAAACAGCCTGAAGCCAAGGAAGAAAGCCCCCTGTAAAGAAGCCCCTCCCCAAGGCTGGCAGGTCCTGGGCCTTACTGGGGGGACCTCTTCAGTGGCCCTGAGCAGGTCCATGAGTCTCCTGTCTTCCTGCTCACTTGACTTCCCTATTCCTGGGGACTCCCACTGCCACTGCCCTGAGGGCTGCATGGATCTCTCTCTGGGTCCCTGGACCCCATGTTTTTTATGGCTGATGTGATCAGGGCACTATGTCTTTCCATGTCCCACCCACACACAGTGAGCTGTAACCTCCCCAGGAAGGACAGAATCTGAGTCCTGGAGCAGCCACAGGTCTGGGCGGCACAACCAGGCTGTGAGAATGACAGCAGAGCCCAGGGCTTGATGTCTGCCTGGGGAACCAGGCTCTGCTCATTGGTGCCAAATGTGGGGCAAAAGAGTGTGGGTGCTGGGTGACACAGGTATGTCCTTCCATCTTTGTGAAGTCCTAGCCCATGGTCTCTCTAGTTCTGAGGTCTGCGATCAGGTGCTCATTCCCTGCTTTCTGGCTAGGTGGCCATGGCTTCCCATCTGCCCAGTGGAGACAGTGGTCCCTGTTGGGTAGGCCTCCCAGGATGGATTTGGGACAGTGTGTCCTTTGGTTCCTGGTGCTGAGTGTTGGGGGGCAGTGCAGAATGTTCACCCCTCTCTTCTACTGGCGCCATCTAGCAGCACTCAGCACCAGGGAGGCCATGTAGAAGACCCATTCCTGGCCCTCAGGGTCCACACTCACAGTTGCCATGGCAGAAAGGAGCTGTGTAGAGCAAACGCCAAAGCCCATGAAGTCCTGTGGGGCTGTCCCTCTGAATGTCCTAAACTGAACTGTTTTAAATGGAAACGCATTTAAATCCACACTTCCTCCTTGAGCAGAAGGAGCTACAGATGGAGGAGGATGAGCAGCAGTCTCAGTGTGGCCCCACTGCAGCCACGAGTTTCCAGTTTCCTCTCCCAAGGATGGAGCTAAGGTTCCTATCCACTGGGATGGCCAGGGATACACCAATGTGGTTTCCATCCACAGGCCTCAAGCCCAACTCTTGACTACACTAATACCTGGCTAGGGGGATAAGTGTGAATCAGCTCTCTAGGCCTCAGTTTCCTTATCCCTGAAATGGGGATAGTGATGGTAATGCCGTCCACATAGGGTTCAGCTGAGGACAAAGTGAGTTAATTCACGACAAGTCCTCAGAGCTGTGATACCTGGTAAGAATGCTAGAAATCATGTCATAAGTATGAGGACCTAGAGGGTAATAGTGAGCAGTGACTTTCAGCTCCCTCCCCACATCCTCCCACCACTTTGACTCTGTTATTATGAACAATTCCATTGTGAAATAGCACAAGCACTGCTCTTGAGGTCATTTTGTGGTCTGTGGGGTTGTGTCCCTTGGGTCAGTCCCCAAAAGCTGTGACTTATTATTTTTGGTCTGTTTTTCATGGTTTTCTTGTGTGCCCAGAATTAAAGCGCATTGTGCCCACAAAAGGCACTTGACACTCACTGAAAAATGTGACTGACCTTATAGTCCATGGCCTTGTGCCACTGACTACATCTTACCTCCCAACTGGGTGACAGGCTGGTTAACACCAGTCCCACCTGAGCGTCTTCCTGTGCTGTCCTTCCTTGGCCCTCAGACCCTCTCCTTGCCTTCCCATCAGACCAGAGACTTTTCCCCTGGGGCCCAAGATTTCTCCAGAAGCTGTGGGAGCCACCTGCCTGTGCTCATAAGCCTTCGATCTGATACTTACAGATAGGTCTGCATATGACCCATGTACTCCCTCAGCTGGTCTTAAAATCCTGTGCTCACAAGCACACATCTAGCATTTTACATTATTAATTTAAATAGGGACAAAGATGTCATTTCTAGCATATAGTGATAATGACATTTTTTAAGTTTACTTATATTGAGCGATAGAGAGAGAGTATGTTGAAAGGGTAGAGAGAAAGAGAGAAAAAGAATCACAAGCAGTCTCCACACCATCAGCGCAGAGCCCAGTGCGGGACTCTAACTCATGAACTGTGAGATCATGACCTGAGCCAAAACTGAGAGTTAGATGCTTAACTGACTGAGGAACCCAGGTGGCCCAGTAATGACATTTTAAAATAGCACAAATGTGTCACTTTTTTATTGAAGTATAGTTGACATATATTAGTTTCAGGCATACAATATAGTTATTCAACAAGTCTGTACGTTACACAATGTTCCCCATGATAAATATAGTTACCATCTGTTACCATAAAACATTATTATGATATTTTTAAATTTCTATTTCTTATTTATTTTTAAATTTAAATCCAAAGTAGTTAACATATAATGTAATAGTGATTTCAGGAATAGAATTTAGTGATTCATCACTTACATATGACACCCAGTGCTTATCCCAACAAGTGCCATCCTTATTGGGCCTCACCCCTCTAGCCCTTCCCCCCACCCAACACCCTGCCAGCCACCCTGTTTGTTCTCTGTATTTAGAGTCTCTTATAGTTTGTCTCCCTCTCTATTTTTATCTTATTTTTGTTTCCCGTTGCCTATGTTCATCTGTTTTGTTTCTTAAATTCCACATATGAGTGAAATCATATGATATTTGTCTTTCTCTGACTGACTTATTTCACTTACCATAATACACTCTAGTTCCACCCACATTATTGCAAATAGCAAGATTTCATTCTTTTTGATCACTGAATAATATTCCATTGTATATATATACCACAACTGCTTTATCCATTCATCCATTGATGGCCATTTGGGGTCTTTCCATACTTTGGCTATTGTCAGTAGTGCTGCTATAAACATTGGGGTGCAATGCTCCTTCGGTTATTAAAATGTAATTGACTATATTCAGTAGTGCTGTACTTTTCATTAATATCTAGCACATTTAAAAATATACATAGTGGAGGGGTGTCTGGATGACTCAGTTGGTTAAGTGTTTGACTCTTGATTTTGTCTCAGGTCATGACCTCACAGTCAGACTGAGCATGGAGCCTGCTTGGGATTCTCTCTCTCTCCTTTCCTCTCTGCTCCTCCCCTGCTTGCTCTCTCCCTCTGTCTCTCTCTCTTTCTTTCTGTATATACACACTCACATTTATATATTTACACACACACACACACACATGCACGCACATACATACATAGTGGAATATAAAGACTACCCATTCCAAATACAGAATGCATGGATTTTTCCTTCACTTTGAAAGTTTATACCATTTTGTTTCCTCCTTGAATTTATATAGAAATATGAATAGAAACTCTATATTCCCCACAAAAATTTATCATAATTTTCTGCTTTAAAGACATTCACTGATTATCCTGTCACATATCTTTGCATATTTGTTTGTGTGTGTTTGATACACAGACATATATATACAAATACATACACACACACACACACACACATACGTATGTTAAAATATTTCATTTGGCTTGTTACCAGTACCATTTATAGTATTGATTAGTGTTCAGTTGATCAAAACAGTGTAATTAAATACAAAATTAAATGTATCACAGAACAGTCTTAATGAGATGGATGACAGAGAGCCTACTGGGAGAGCTGGGTGTGAGGAGCCATTGGCTTTCCCTTTGTATGGCATCTGGAGGTATGTATTCCAGAACAATGGGAGAGGGCAGGCATCTTACTCACAGGTGGATTTTAGGATAGATTATATATGGATGCGAGAATGTTAAAGTTGGTGTTTACATTTTTTAATGTTTATTTATTTTTGAGAGAGACAGAGTGCAAGTGTGAGAGAGGGGCAGAGAGAGAGAGGGAGGCACAGAATCTGAAGCAGGCTCTAGGCTCTGAACTGTCAGCACAGAGCCCGACGCAGGGATCAAGCTGCAAGATCATAACCTGAGCCACAGTCAGATGCTCAACCGAATGAACCATCCTGGCACCCCTGAAAGTTGATTGTTTAAAAGTGTTTGATGCTTGTGTCTCTTGAAAAAACTTAATGTGCCCCAGGGGTGCCCAGGCTCTCCCTGCTCACTAAAGTCTAAATCTAGTCCCCCCACCAAGGTTGGATGCCCTGCCATCACCATCCTTGGCTCTGCATCTTTTGTGATCATTTCCATGTGACCCCGACCTCCCCTACCCCTACAGCTTTCTTTGGAACCATGGAGTCTTCTAGAATATAGTTGTATCCTTGAACCCATATAACTTTCCAAGAATCTGTGTGGACTAAGTCTTTCAGAGTTTCCGAGAGAGCTGAATACTTGTTTTTGATACTTTATATAATATGTCATATTCTTTTTCCTGGAGTCAGCATATTTTTTTCCTGGAGTCAGCATATTTCTCCATGTCGGCTACACCTTCAAGGGTAGCATTTCTGTATACAGCTTTTTCTTTAGACCCATGGCAGTGTGTGTACCTCAGTGTGGGCTCATTGGCATCACCAATCAGGAAACCCTAGTAACCAGGACCCAGCTTCAGGGCCTCCTCCTCAAAGCCCAGGTGCCGAGTCATGGAAAAGAGGAACAGTCTCCAGTGAGACAGAATGAATATCAATTCTTAACATCCTTACATCCTCAGGGGCAGTTCTTGAATCTTCTGTGATCAGAGAGGCCTGCTATCCATATGGACATTGTGCCACCACAAATGTGTGCATGTGTGCTGGCCAGTTAAGATAATGCCAGAAGAGCACTGTTTATAGGGATCATTTTCCAGTGCTTTGTTGAATTCCCTCTGTACCTCGTGGGCATTACCTTGTGGGCATTCCTAGAGCATGCAAAGTCCAGTTCTCAGACAAAATCATTTACAAAATCATTTACTAGCATGCCCTAAAACTTTACTTAATTCGTTGATAAGGGAACCAGCAAAAGATAAATGATCTAGCTCCAAGTACACTTGAGTAACTAGAATTTATACAGTCAGCAAGAAAAGAAATACAAAATAAGATTTTATGTTAAGCTAACTCCCTAGAAGGTAATAAAATAATACCTTATTTGAGATTAACTTTTGTACTGAGGGCAATAAAAATCATGTTATCAATTTTTGAGAGTTAGCCTCTATTTTTACAAAAGAGCTATAAACCTGTATCTTTGTAAGTCATTAGTTGTAACACTACTCAAGAGTTTCAGAATCATATCAAATAAGCTTATAAGTCGTCAGTGTTTTAGCAGGATATCAAAAATTCAAGGAATTACCATTTTCCCTTTGTTTCAAGTTTAGAATAAATTTTTCTACAACAATTAGCCAGGAAAAAAAAAGATGGGTGGGACACCTGGGTGGCTCCTTTGGTAAAGCATCTGTCTCTTGATTTCAACTTAGGTCATGATCTCAGAGTTCCTGAATTCAATCTCTGTATCACGCTCCTCCCTGACAGTGCAGACCCTGCTTGGGATTCTCTCTCTCTCTCTCTCTCTCTCTCTTTCCCCTGCTCTCTCTCTCTCTCTCAATAATAAATAACTTTTTAAAAAGATGTCTGACAAATTATCTAAGATCATGTAGCACCATCTTAAGATGCTGCCTTTTGACTTGCAGAATGAACTTGAACCCTCATATAGATGCTACAAGGGCATCTGTAGTAGGAAGCTTCCGATGTGGCTCCCAGTCATTCCTACTTCCTGATATCCACATCTGGGTGTTGTCCCCGGTCCTTGTGTGGGGGCTGCACCTAGTGAATTTCACCCAATAAATAGGGTGCAGCAAATATGATGAGGTGCCACTTCCAAGATCAGGATACAAAAGACTGGAAGTTCCCTTTGGCACATGCTCTTGCTGATTCTTCTCATGCCCTTGCTCTGATACAAGCTGTCATTTTGCAGTTTCGCCAATGGAAATACCATGTGGCAAGGAATTGATTCTCAGTTCAGTGACTTTCGAGAAACGATTCTGCCAACAACCACATGAGTGAACATGGGAGGTGCTCCTTCCCTGGTGGAGCATTTATGCAAGACTGCAGCCCCAGCCAAAATTTTGGTTGCAACCTATGAGAGATCCTGAGTTAGATAACTGTTAGACATACCCTGATACCTGACCATATAATAAATATATTAAGTCACTAAGTTTTGGAGTAATTTGTTTCACAGTAATAGGTAACTGATACAGCATCTATGAAATGTGTAGTGTGGATTGTACTTGGACATGTTCTCAGCTGAGCGCTCCATTTCTTTCTCTACTTCTCCCATCTTCCTTCTCTCCTATCATTTCCCAGCTCTTTAATAATCTTTGAAATAATCTTCCTTTCTTGATGCCTGTTGCATCATCCTGTCCTCCCCTTTTTTTGATAGCTGTGATTACATCCTTGACAATTGATTAGAGAGGGCTGAGCCCAGAGGCATCTTATTTGTGCGGACACCATGAAGTTCAGAAAAAAAAAAATACTCCATTCTTGACAATGACAAAAGAATTTTTGGTTGGAAATCCATTGTTTCAGACTTGCTGTGACTGTTTCCTCCAGAGCTACAGTGGTTCCCATTGTTAAGCCAGTGCTTAACGTTTGCGGGAAATTAGTTTCAATGTTCTTTCCTCAGGGAGTGTGGACATACATATTTTCTGCGTTAAAAGGCATTTTCTTTCTTAAACAGCTGAACCTGTAAAGTCAAACTTCATATTCATTGATTTCAGTACAGAAACTTTTGAACTATTATAATTTCTTTTACTATGATACAAAATTTACCTGAAGCAAATTTTCTTAAAGAATGCTACTCCAGAGGGTTCTATTAGGTTTCCAAAGTTATTAGTTTAGGAATATATTGGCAAAGAAGTAAATAGGCAATAACAATAATAATCATACCTACCCTTGTTTGGTGCTCACTCTGAGCCAAGTACTATGTTATGTAACCATCACCACAACTATGTAAAATAGGAACTGCTATCCTCATTTCAAAGATGAAGCAATGAGAACCAGGGAATAGAAGTAAATTGTCCTAGTTTCTCTGTATGCCGGATGTGGATGTTGCAAACAGGTGTTTCTAGTGACTAAACTCAGGAAACTCAAGAACAGCTAGTACATTAACACTTCGGGTCACAAAGTTGCCAGGTAATTAATTGTAGGAAGCTGAGTAGATTCTTAAAAATCCATTCATCTAGGGGCACCTGGGTGGCTTAGTCGGTTAAGCGTCCGACTTTCGATTAGGTCATGATCTCGTGGTTCGTGGGTTCGAGCCCCGCGTCGGGCTCTGTGCTGACTGCCAGCTCAGAGCCTGGAGCCTGTTTCAGAGTCTGTGATTCCCTCTCTTTCTGACCCTCCCCTGCTCACACTGTCTCTCTCTCTCCTAGAAATAAATAAAACATTAAAAAAAAAATCCATTTATCTAGATGTCGTATACTTAAAATTTTCAATCATCTAGGATAATGTGATAAAGAGGGATTATTTTTTCCTTTTTTATTTGGTTTGTTTTTAAAAAGACAGACACTTGGATAAAACACACTGAATTTTATCAGTTTCTAACATATATAAATATTCAACGAATAAGGAGTCCATTAAAAAAAAAACCTCCAGAAGCTGAAATTGCCCTGTGCTTGTGAAATGTAAATAATTTTTTAAAGTTATTTATTTATTTTGAGAGAGAGAGAAAGAGCGGAGGAGGGGCAGAGAGAGAGGGAGAAAGAACCCCAAGCAGGCTCTGTTTTGTCAGTGCAGAGCTCCATGCAGAGCACAAACTGTGAGATGATGACCTGAACCAAAATCAAGAGTCTGATGCATAACTTACTGGGCCACCCAGGAGCCCCATGAAATTTAAATAAGTTTAAAAATTTTTTCATGTTTATTTATTTTGGGAGAGAGTGAGAGACCAAGCATGAGAAGGGGAGAGGCAGACAGAGAGGGAGAGAGAGAATCCCAAATAGGGTCTGCACTGTCAGTACAGGGCCACATGCAGGTCTGGAACCCACGAACTGTGAGATCATGACCTGAGCTGAAATCAAGAGTGAGATGCTTAACTAACTGAGCCACCCAGGTGCCCCGAAATTTAAATAATTTTTAATAGAAGAGAACTATAGCATCTATTCCCTTTGTTTCTATAAGTATGCTGAAAACCTCCAAGTGTGAATGTGCAGCCCACTGGCACTTCTCTCCAAATGTCTCGTAGGCAGCTTTCCCCTCCTCAGCCCTTAACACACACAGACACACACACAGACACTTATGCATGCTTGTGCATATACTTGCATACACATGCACACACACTCATGCACACATGCATGTCTGTGCTCCCACACCCAACTTAACCACATGAACATACAGACACTGACACAGAAACTCACACACACACTCCTGCATACATGAACAGATTCGCATGAACATGTATGTACATGTATGCACACAAACATGTACATATACACACTAGCAAATGGACACTTAAATATCATGCATAAGTGGCCTATAATCCATTTGTAGTTAATTTTTTAATATTATGTGTAAATTGAATTTCTTTTTCTGTTCTTCCTTTCTTTCCTTTTTCTTTTTTTTTTTTTTGGCATATTGATCTCCATTTTTTCAGCACCATTTGTTGAGAAATTGGTGTTTTTTGCATTGGATTGCATTTGTACCTTTGTGCAAAAGCTCTTGCATGTTTTCCATTCCATTGACCCATGTGTCTATCTAACCTTTGTCCAGTTCCTACTATCTTCACCATAATAGGTTTATAATGCATTTTAAATTGGGTAGTGTGAATCCTCAAACATTGTCTTCTTTTTCAAAATTGTTTTTGGCTAATTGAGCTGTTTTATCTTCTTATATAAATTTTAGAAACAGCTTGCTCTTGTCTACACAGAATCCTTCTGGAATGTTGATTGAGATTGCATTGACTTCATAGATCAATATGAAAGTGATTGACATCTTAACCATCCTCTATCTTAACAATCCATGCAGACTGTACATCTTGCCATTTATTTAGGTCATGTTTGGTCTCTTTTGGATCAATTTTGTAAACTTACAGTTTTGTTTCTGAAATATGTCCTTGCTCTGTTGTCCTCCAGGTTTGTACACATCTTGCTCTCTCTTTTTGGCTCTGTCCATACTGCCCCACCCTACACCCTTATGAAGATCAGTCCTCTACCCCTAACCTACACAATGACTAGTCCTACAGTGGTTTTCTCACAAAGGATAACTCCCTCAGAGTCACTGTCTTTCTCTTCTGCACTCCAGCATAGGGCAGCTTCTGTGCCCATGCACTTCTGCCATCTTGTCTCACTAATGGCACTAAGCACTGTGTGATATAACTGCTTCTTTAAAATTTTTAGGCCACTAACCTTAATATTCTTCAAAGGAAGAGATCATTTTTGACTTTGGGTTGTATCTTTGGCACCTAATACAGAGCAAGGGTTCAGTTAACAGCATTTGATTATAGAAATGGAGAAATAAAGGAATGTTGGGAAATGAAAAAGGTGGGGAGATAAACTAGTAGTCACTGAGGCTCTGCTCTGTGCCAGTCACTATGACAGGGCAGAGAAATATGATAGATAGATAGATAGATAGATAGATAGATAGATAGATAGATAGATTTTTAAGTTTTGTTAAGCCTTATAAAATTCTGAGAAAGATGTTATATCTTCCCCATGTATAGATGAAGAAATAGATTCAAAAATAACTTCCAAAGATCCCACTTTCAAAGAATGGCCAAAATTCAAACTTGTCTCTACCTTTCCCCAAGGTTTGTGCCCTTGCACACCATCTCCTTTGCTTCTCAATCTTCAACACATGTCCAGCTAAACCAAACCTTTCTATTCTTCTCCTGTTCACTTAGCTTCCATGCTTTAATTCAGGTCCTGTCATGTCTGACTTCTTTTATTCAATAGCTGCAGTGGGAAACGATGCTTAAAATATAGTGTATTACTTGGGGCACCTGGATGGCTCAGTCGGTTGAGCATCTAACTCTTGATTTCTGCTCAGGTCATGACCCCAGGGTCATGGAATCGAGCCCCACATTAGGGGTGCTCAGCATGGAGCCTTCTTGGGATTCTCTCATCCCCTCTGCCTCTCCCTCGCTCACTCTCTCCCTCTCTTAAAATAAAAAATAAAAATAAATATATATAGTGTATTACATGAGCACACAGGCAAAGAGCTTAGAAAGCCATAAAGTAAAAGCAAAACTCCCACTCCAGGCCCTCCCACAGCCCCACACTGCTGAGAGGCCATCCCAGTCATAGCATATGTGCCTCCTTCAGATATTTTTCTACAAGGGATTTTTTTTTTACTTTCCACATTTGTAAATTACACTATAATACATGGATATTCTCATGTGCCTTAGAGAAATTTCTATATTAACACCTATATGATGGGTCATCTTCTAGATGTATCATACTTGATCAAACAATCCTCCTGCTGACAAATGATTGTTTTTTATATTTCTATCTGTACTGCAAGGAACACCTTTATACATGCTTCTTTATGCACATGAGCAGGGTTGACTTTAAGGAAGACTCTGATAGGCAGAATTGTAGAGTTACAGAATATGCACATTAAAAAAAATTTAGATACTTGGGGCACCTGGGTGGCTCAGTCAGTTAAGCATCCAACTCTTGATCTCAGATCAGGTCATGATCCCACGGTTCATGAGTTCAAGCCCCATGTCTGACTGCACTAACAGGATAGAGCCTGCTTTGGATTCTGTCCATCTTTCTCTCTGCCCCTTCCCCACTTGTGCTTGTTCTCTCCCTCTGTCTGTCTGTCTCTATCTCTGTCCCTTTCTCTCTTTTTTTCTGAATATAAATAAATAAACTTAATTTGTTTTAATTTTTATTTTTTAACATTTACTTATTTTTGAGAGACAGAAAGAAAGAGCATGAGCAGGGGAGGGCAGAGAAAAAGAGAGACGCAGAATCTGAAGCAAGCTTCAGGCTCTGAGCTGTCAGCCCAGAGCCCAACTCGGGGCTTGGACTCACCAACGCTGAAATCATGACCTGAGCCAAAGTCAGCCGCTTAACCGACTGAGCCACCCAGGAGTCCCCAAAAAAACTTTTTTTAGTTTGGATACTGAAAACAAAAATGCCCTCAACTGACCTCACCACTAGGCCAATATCCTACCCATAGCAGTGTAAAAATATACCCAGTTCAACTCACCAGGAATCATGCTTTCAAACTTAATTTTTTAGGATTGAATAGGCATCATTCAATTTATAATTTAAAATTTATAATTTTATTTGTAACTCCTTCATTATTAGCTAAGGTTGATTATCTTTTCACATGCTGACGGGTCATTTCTTTTCAATTACACATTCTTCTAATTTGCTGCTTTTTTATTGGTCCATGTGTCTTTAATTATTTGGATGTGTTTCATCATCTGTTCTGAGTCCCAGCCCCTATTCACGATATAATTTTCAAAATCTTCTTTTCTGCTATACTGTATAACTTCAACATTTCCATGATATTTTTTGCCATTCAGAAGTTTGTTTATTGATTTTACATTTTTGCTATTAGTAGCTTTATCAAATTTTTCTTTTATGGGGTTTTTTTTTTTTTTTTGGCCTTAAGAAGGCTTCCTATATTTGTCAGGGCAGGCCAAATTCTACAACCAAACATTCCCCCAAATCCCAGTGCTTTGAAACAAATACAGCTTTATTTCTCTCCATGTCGGCGCAATGTGTATAGCATGGAGAGCCCAGATTCACACGATCCCATGTGCCTTCTATGTTTCATCATCACTCACTAGGGTCTCAGACTCTCCAGGAGTCCTCTCTCGTGAGCTAGCAAGTGAGAGATAAGAGAGAAGTGGAAGATCCAGTGTGGGGACGGGTTGGGGCCACACCTACTAGAAATGGCCCATATCACTTCCATTGACCAGAACTTAGTCACATGGCCACACACAGCTTCATGGACACCATGTAATGTAATCTGGAAATGTGTTACCTGAGGAAGAGAAACAGGAGACGGTCAACCTCAGGCAGGTCCTGAAGCTCACTTTCCTACCTCAAGGTCATAAGCATACTCACCTACACTTTTCTCTGGTGCATTTGTAGTTTCATTTCTTATCTGTATGTATTTTACTCATGTAGAATTTGTTGGTGAATGACATAATGTGGGGAGCCTAATTTTATTTTTTCCAAATGTTATGGCCAGCTTATTTTGTGGTATTGTTCTCTCCTCACTGGATTTCCACAAATTTAGGAAATTCTCTGCGTTTATCATTCTATCAGATAGCCATGCTGTCAGCCTCGAATGACAGTCAAGTTAAATAGATACCTTCTTTTTTCACTCATCAGAGAGTCTGCGGTCAGTGCTGGCCTTGGGCTGGCTCCTCAGTGATGTCAGGGCAGCACCTTTCAAGTCCTTTTTACATTTTCCTCATGACACAGCTTCCTTTCTGCATCCCTTTCAAGGTGAGAAGAATGGGGAATTCTCTGCATGCCCCTTTTATTAGAAAAGCAAAGTGTTCACTTAAAGTAGCCTAGCAGATTTCTTTTTGCAAATTTAGGGCTTGTGGAGAGGGAAAAAACCGTTATCTGGATACTTTCAGCTGCAAGAAAAGCTGGTAAAGCAGAAATCAGAATTGTCTTGATTGGCTTAGACCAATCATGACTGATTATATGGCGCTGAGTACATTGCAGCCAGGAACAAAAGCAAGTAGCTATGAACTAGCAAGGGGAATGGGTATTAGATAAAAATTAACAGCACCTGCCACCATCATATAGCAAATTCTCTTCCTGATTCCCTTTTCTCCTCCCTCCCTCCCTTTCTCTGCCTCTCCACTTCCTCGTCCTCTTCATTTTTCTCTCTCTCCCTCATGCTCATGCACACAAAGAGACATGACAGAGTATTTCCTGCCCTCCCCCACTGGTCTGTGTGACTCTGTCTGACCCTGTACCACACTGCTTTAATCACAGTACTTAAACAATTGTTTTAATGTTTGTTTTTTGAGAGAGACAGAGAGATAAGACTGTGAGTAAAGGAGAGGCAGAGAGAGAGGGAGACAGAGAATTTGAAGCAGGCTCCAGGCTCTGAGCTGTTAGCACAGAGTCCAGTGTGGAGCTTGAATTCACCAACTGTGAGATTATGACCTGAACCAAAGTTGGATGTTTAACCAACTGAGCCATCCAGGCACCCCACAGTACTTTTATGTTTGACACAACATGGGACAGACTTCTGCATATACTTTGGTCTTTATCAAAGTTGTCTTAGAATTTCTTGCTTCTTTATTTTTCTAAGTTTTAGGAATTGTTAACTTTCATAAAACATCTGTTATGATTGTATATGAAATTTATTATAAATATGAGGATTGGCATCTTGAAAATACAGTCTTCCTATCCATTTGTTTTTCTTTCTCTCCACCAATAAAGACCATACTCTGCAAACAAAGGCAAAAACAAAAAGGTTTCTCTCATTTTATATTGCTATCCCTAGTTAATTATAAGAATTTCTTTTTGGCATTGGCTAATATAAAATGGATCTCTTAAATTTGTTTTCAGTGCTTAATTGGCTACTGTTGGTATGTAGAAAAGATATTGATTTTTGTATGTTGGTCTGGTTCCAGCCATTTAAAATGTTCACATTTGTCCTAATATTTAGTCATGGGTTTGTTCTGAACACTGACAGAATTATTGCTAACCTTTTCATTATTAGGTAGGAATTAGTCTTATAAGTTGGGGACCATTACCCTTTTTTCTAGTTTTATTGAGAAATAATTGATACACATCACTATAAAAGTTTAAGGCATATAGCATGATAGTATGATTTACATATGTTGTGGAAAAATTACAATTGGTTCAGCTAACATCCATCTCCTCATATAGACATGATAAAAACAAAAGAAAGAAAAAAAGGAAGAAAATGTTCCTGTATATCATACAGCAATGTTGGCTATTATAGTCATCCTGTTGTACTTATTTATCTTATAACTGGAAGTTCATACCTTTTGATTACCTTCCAGGAGTTGTCTCCAGCCCTGATGGTCAGATGGGCCTAGAGGACACCCCTCCATAGTGGATGGAGCTGTGTCTCAGCTCCTTTGCCTTGACAAGGGGAGGGGAAGGGGCTGCTTCAGGCTCCAATTCCTAAACAGCCACTCCAGTTGGGAGGGGCCAAAAGCTACCCTCGGCCTTGGCTGTGAATGAATCCCCCTGCAGGTGCATAATGCCTGGTACAGCTTTGCTCTGGGGCATTCAGCTCTGCCTGCTCACCTCTGGGCTCAAACACAACTGGGCTGCACAACTTCCAGAGTCCTCTCTAGCCCTTCTGGTCAGATGGGGCTGGAAGACTACTCTCCATAACACGTGGGGCTGTGATTCAGCTCCTTGCCTGAGTGTGGGCAAACCAGACCCTATGGCTGGCAGAATTCCTCCTTTGAGGAACCAAATCAGGCAGATTTGTACCCTGCTGAGTTCCAAGGTCAGTGTGCCCTTCACACCCCCCCACCTTAGTTCTGCAGATGAACAAAACCACTGGTGGGGATTACTGCTTGGGGAACGCAGGTATGAGGTCAGTCTGCCAACATGGTCTTCATCTTTTCATTTCTTTTTCTACTGTTTGGATTCATTTGCTGATTATTTCAAGACTCTCTCCCTTCTCTGCGACCGTCAGATTCCCAGTGTTTGAGCTCTACAGATTCTCCTGTAATTTCCATGGTGTGGAATCAGAGTAAGGACTCCAGCAAAGTAACCCCAATGCCAGCTGGTTGTTCCCCTTTGCTTGTCTTTTCCCATTGGAGGAACCAGAAGTAAAGGGAGACCTCTCAGTTGTGCTACACCTGCCTGGGGGAGAGGCAATGTGATTTACGTGGAGTTCTTCTCTTAACCTTCTAATGCAGTCCACCTTGCTCTCTGCGCTGCAGGGGGGTGCTTCAGTGTCACTCCCATATTCTAAGATTCCCTCAGTATTGTCTTTGCTCTTCAGTAGTTGTTAGTTTTTCTTGTGAGGGGGAGGAAAGTCCAAATAACCAATGTTACCATCCTAGCGATGTCACTCCCAAGGTCAATACCCTTTGCTAATTCGTGGTTTGTTTTGAGTTGATATAATGAATGAATGTCAACTTCTTGGCATCTTTTGAGATAATCATATAATTTTTCTCCTGGGATTTGTTAATATAGCACCTTAGCATTAGAATTATGTTTGGCTGTTAGTAACAGAGAGAAGAAATAATAGAGGGTTTAGGAAGACTCACACTGTCATGTGAGTCAGGAGTGAGGCATTCCAGGGATGGCCACGTGACAGCTCCAGAAATTCCCACAGACTATTCTCATTCCACTTGAATCTCCATTATCCAAGACCCTTGATGGTGCTGCAGCTTCAGGCCCCTTCTTGGTCTTTTTATGTCTTTTGCTGCAGTTTGGATTCTTTACTAATCTTTTAAATTTTACATATATGGGGGCGCCTGGGTGGCTTAGTCGGTTAAGCGTCCGACTTTCGCTTAGGTCATGATCTCGCAGCTCGTGGGTTCGAGCCCCATGTCAGGCTCTGTGCTGACTGCCAGCTCAGAGCCTGGAGCCTGTTTCAGAGTCTGTGACTCCCTCTCTCTCTGACCCTCCCCTGCTCACGCTGTCTCTCTCTCCCTCTCTCTCCTAGAAATAAACAAAACATTTAAAAAAAATTTTTTTACATATATGTTTATAAATAACATTGGCCTATTATTTCTCTTTTCTGTTACTTCTTTTCTAATTCTGACATCTGAATTATTCTACTTTCAACAACTAGGAATAAGTTTAGCTACAAGAATTCAATTATTTGATTTATTTGGCTTGAACAAACACATATTTGTATGGGAAGAATAATCAGAAGTCTAGAGGGGTGGTCTAGTTCTGGGACAAATGTTCATTGATACCATCAGGGAAAAGCATTCTACCATCTTTGCATGTTGGGTCTTATCCTCTGGCTTTCTATCTCATAGTCCCAAGATGATGGGTACACTTTCCTTTCTTAAGAAAGGAGAAGGAAAGACAAAGAAATGACTGTTGCAATTAAACCTATCCCTTTCTCTCAGGCAAGCGTAAACCCAACCATAAACCCATAAACTCAATGCAGTTGACTTCTGTTTCCATCACATACATGGAATCATTCATTATGTCTACATCGAGACTGGTAAATCCCAGGTTAAGAGAAAAGATTAATAATGAATGACTTTGACCCATTTTGATTCATCCCCTGGTGCTAGGAATTCAGTTTTCTCTGAAAATCAAGGATTCTTCGTTGCTACAGGATTAACCGAGGTTCTACTAGCAGTAGAGGAATGGATATAAGTTGGGCATCATCTAAGAACATGAATGGGTACCTTCCTATTTCTTTATATGCTTCTGATCCGTTTTCCACTTTGTTACCAATTTTTTATGTCTTTGTTTTCCTCAAGCACATGGCTATTCTCTTCTCAGAAGCTCCCAGTGGCTTCCCACTGGCCCCATGTTAGGGTCCAGCTACTTATCCTGACAGCCCACAGGTCTGACCCTAACCTTTACCTACAGTCTCTGTGCCCACTGTCTCTCCTGCCTCTGGAAATACAAATGTGTTTGTGCCTCTTGGTCTCTGCTCGTGGTGCTCATCCAGCTTGAAATGTCTTTTCAGTCTTCCTAATCACTTTGAAAAATTCATCTTATCTGTGGCCTTCTTCATTTTGTTGATCAGAGAGAACTGTTCCTCTATAGTAATTCTAATAGTTTTGCTTATGAAAAATAGTAGTTATCCCAATTAGAGATGAATTATGGTTATTTTCACGTCTACCCATCAAAATGGAGTATAGGAATTTGGCTTTAATATTCTGGTATACTCTGACTTATGGTGATATTGAGACAAATAAAATATGAATTCTGCTCTCTAGTGAAATCCTCTGAGAGAGAAAAGGAGGCAAATAGACAGAGGTAGCAGCCCAGGACCTACACGCAGCATTCAAAGGGTTCTTCGCCTATCATGACAACAAAGGGAGGGGCACAGAGAGGGCTTGACCCTGTAGGCTCTTTTAACCTAATAGAAAACATGTATTTCCCCAAAAGAAGAGCTGAATAAAATGTTGAAATAAATAATAGAAATATAAACCTGATTGGTTAGTTGTTTAGATCCTTTAAAACCCTTGTTGCTGACACATTGGTCTGGTCAGACTCATATTTTATTCCAGTGTAACAACTGGATTTTTGAGCCTGGAGAATAAAAACATAAATCCTGCAAAGCAAGGGAGTCTTACAGGCATTCCAGTGCTGGTGTCTTGAATTGTGCAGGAAAGCCTGCTGCAGATTTGCAGGGATGAGATAATGCCTCTGACATCCAAGTTTCCTTGGAAGGTGATCATTCTAGGGTGTGAGCATATTACACAGTTGCAAGGATAGAGCTGCTCTCTACAAGTCACAATAAGAGTTTGTCTCATGGCCTTAAAAATTAACTTCCATATGCAAATATTATCATCAAAATTAGTGGTTATTATTCCTTGTGAATTCTTTTAAAAATTGCCTAGTCATTAATGTGAGTTAAAGGCAAGAGTGGCATGGAAAGAAGTCTGTAAATCTTTGGGGATCATAAGCCTTGAACATTGTGACAGCTGTACACCTATTCTTATATTAAGAACTTTGAAGAATTAGATATTTCACTGATGAATATATCATTTCAGTGCACACAAGAGAAAACTTCAGTAGATCCTACACTCACTGCTATTCCAAAAAATTTAAATTTTAGGAGCACCTGGGCAGCTCAGTTGATTAAGCATCCACCTTCAGCTCAGGTCATGATCTTGAGGTTCATGAGTTCAAGCCCTGCGTCAAGCACTCTGCTGTCAGCACAGAGCCTGATTCAGATCTTCTGTCTCCCTCTTTCTCTGCCCCTCCCCTGGCTTCTGCTTTCTCTCTCTCTCAAAAATAAGTAAACATGTATGTATGTATTTATAAATTTTACGAGGTGTTTTTCTTCCATTTCTCCTTGCTGTGAGAAAATCATTAAAAGATATAATTGAGTGTTAACTAAGGAAATGTTTTGCTTCTGATCATGCATCTGTGCCACCTAATACATTTCAAAGGTGCCAGACATTTTGACTTGAGAATGTTTGGAGACCCCTGTACCATTATTATAAAGGGAAGGTGAATGGTGACCTTTGGATCGAAGTGGATCTGTGTGAGAATGCTAAGTCTGCCACTGGGCTCTCTGATCTTTAGTAAAAGGGCTCTCTGATCTTTAGTAAAAGGGAACAAGGCTTTTTGCATTGTGGAATTGTTGTCTGTATTACAGTTAACTCACCCATAAAACATTTAATACAGTCAGTGTCATTGTGGGCACCTGACAAGTAGTACTTATTTTCCTTATTTAGACATAGATAGGATTTACACTGATGGAAAGAATGGCTTTCATTGCCCCACTCCATTCAAATAAATCTGAAACCCAAGATAAAATGGATAAATTTGCAGGAAAATACAGTTTAGCAAAATTGAATCCTATAGATATAGAAAGTCTAAACAGAGTTTTTAACATCAAAAAAAAGCTTTGTATATATAATGTTGACTATAAAACCTGAAAAAGATTGCACATAAAAATAAAAAAAAAAAACATTTATCAAGCTAATGCATTAATATCAATGTAGTAATTTTAAATAAAAATTAGCAAACTGAATTAAAAGCTACATAAAAAATAAATACCAATGGATGATTAAAGATTTACTACAGGGGTGCCAGGGTGGCACAGTAAATTAAGTGTCTAGCTCTTGATTTCCGCTTAGGTCAATATCTCATAGTCATGAGATCAAGCCCCAAGTCAGGCTCCAGAGTAAGTGTGGCGCCTGCTTGGGATTCTCTCTCTCCCTCACTCCCTGCCCCTCCCCCATTCACATCTGTTCTGTATCCCCCCTCAAACTAAATAAACATTAAAAAGGATTTATTCCAGAAATATGAGTAAAGTTAAATATTTAAGTCCATGAATAGAATATATCATATTAATAGAGCTTAACAAAAAAGCAAATAAAAGTCAATATTCACTCATGGCAATACCACTTATTATATAAGGTATATGGATACTTTCTAAACATATGTATGGATATGTGAGCATGTGGGTATAGTTCAAAACCTAGGAGCTGCTGTCTTACTCATTGTGTAAATACCAAAATTATTCCTGCTAAACTTAGGAGCAAAGCAAAGATCCCATTACTTCTATTAATATTTACTATTATATTGAATTAGTCAACTCAATCAGGCAAGAGAAAATGAGACTTAAGAATTGAAAAGTGAGACAGTAACACAATCTCTATTTTCATTTGATATGATTATATATCTAGAAAAAAAGCTATGGAAAAAATTCTGTAAACATTAGGATTTTGTAAAATAGCAGAATATAAATGTAAAACCCATAAATCAATAACTTTGTTTATAAATATGATAACCAATTAACACACATAATAGGAAAAAAGATACCTTTTATGAATACCTAGACATATATCTAACAAAAAATACAAAAATAGACCCAACTGCATATGCAAATTTAGCATACAATAAGGGAGGCATCTGGTATCAGTGGGGCTTACTCATGGGCTTTTCTGTAAGCGGTATTGGAATAATTAGACAGACATAGGGAAAATGATAAAATTGGATCCATTCCTCATTTGATGCACCAGGATCAATTCCAACTGCATCAGAATTTTAAATATAAAAAATAAAATCTTTCAATTAGTAGAAGAAAACATGGGAGAATTCCTCTATAATCTG
Source organism: Proteles cristata cristata (assembly GCA_017311185.1). Taxonomy (NCBI): domain Eukaryota; kingdom Metazoa; phylum Chordata; class Mammalia; order Carnivora; family Hyaenidae; genus Proteles; species Proteles cristata. Next base: position 149,331 of record JAESUZ010001175.1, on the reverse strand, counting down.
GCAATGAGAAAAAAAATTTAAATAAGATTCAAGGAAAAGGTAGAAAACTATATATAAACCATTTAAATAGATTTGATCAAGGTTTTTCAACAAACTGAAGAAAAAAGAAGATGGAGGCAAAACCTATAAATTAAAAAAAAAAAAGAAAGTCCGATCAGCCAGTTAACAATGCATGGACCTTATTTGAATGCTGGTTCAAACTGAAAAATTAAAAATATATGCAGGTATAGCATTTGAGATCACTGGAAGTTTGAACACTGTCTGGATAATAGTGACACAGGAAGGACTGTTAACTTGGGCTATGATAATGGTACTGTGGTAATGTTTTAAGGAGTCTTTTCAGAGATACCAGCCCTTAGGTAGCAAACTCTTGATGTGTGCCCATGATTGCCTGCCATTTGGAGCCTGAGGCAAAGGAAGAGTTAGTTATGCTGATCCTGCCTTCATTTAAAATTTTGCTCATCAGGACACCTGGGTGGCTCAGTGGGTTAAGCTTCTGACTTCGGCTCGGGTCATGATCTCATGGTTTCGTAGTTTCAGGCCCCATTTCAGTCTCTGTGCTGACAGCTTAGCCTGGAAGCTCCTTTGAATTCTGTGTCGTCCTCTCTCTGCCCTTCGTCCACTTATATTCTGTCTCTCTCTCTCTCAACAATAAACATTTAAAAAGAAAAAAGAAAAAAATTTCAGGAATATTTTTGTAGTAAGTTTGATTTTTATAATGTTTATTTATGTTAGAGAGAGACAGAACATCAGTGGGGAAGGGGCAAAGAGAGATGGAGACACAGAATAAGAAGTAGGCTCCAGACTCTGAGCTGTCAGCACAAAGCCCAACGTGGGGCTTGAACCCCCAAATCATGAGATCATGACCTGAGCTGAAGTCAGATGTTTAAACAACTGAGCCACCCAGCTGCCCCAAGTTTGATTTTTTTTTTTTTTTTTTTTGGATGTAGCACTTGATTCCTGAGATCTTTGCAGCCTCTTAAGTTTTGCATCTGTGGCAAAAGTCTCACTTTCCTTACCCTAGTCCTGGCCCTGCTGGGTGCCAGGCACTGTGAAGCCTGGAGAGTAGAAAGGAGAAAGAAGTTGGATTCAGGCACTAAGACAGCAGACTCTCCATTGGAATAAATGGATGTTACAGACAATTGCATGCATGCAAGACATTAACTAGCTTGTTTGCTGTTCTGGGGTGGAGAAAAACCTTCAGGCACTCATTCTCCCAATGGTCTTCCTCTGTCTGTCCCCAGTGGTCAGACTTCCAGCCTCCACCTCCATCTCCCAATCTGGGTCTTCATCCATCCCACCTTGCCACCTTCCAGTCTCTGGTTATAACACCTACTGACAAATCCAATAGAGACGTGCTTTACTTAGGCTCCACTGAAATGAAGTTAATGATCCTGCTGCAATTTTAGTCTTTATCCTGGCTACACCTCTTTCCTGAAATCTTGCTCTTTCTAGTCAGATGAATCCCTCCACTGTATGGTGGCCCAAATCCAGCAGTCTCTAAGGCCTGCACCCGTTGGTGCAACTGTCTCTGCTCACTGGGAGGCTCCTGTGGGAGCCCAAGAAGCTCATGGTTCCTAGTGTTTGAGCCTTACGTACTCACTAGAATAGCAACTAAAGAGAAAAGCAAATTAATAAATGCTCATTGCTTGAATGATAAATGAATTCAGTCACCTTGGTTACTGGACAAAATGCTGTATTGAAATCAGGAACACCCAAGCAGCATGAACACTGTGATTCCAAAACAATACTGAAGGCAGGCCGGGGCTGTGCAGGGAGAGGGCAGCTAGCTCTATGTGAACCTGTGCAGCAGGGTTAATATGGCCATAGAGGACATCTATGAGTGGTGAATGGGGGCTGTGAGCACAACTGGGAAGGAAGGGGAGCCTCTCCAGGGGCTGGATGGAGGTCTCAGGAGCCAGTGGGCAGAACAGGAAGTTCACTGATTGGAGGTATGAGTTCTGAAACTCTGGCCAATTCTGTTTCAGCTGAAGAAGGAAGGGAATAAAATTTGGTTAGGGAAATGGGATGGCAGAAGTCAACAAAAGAAAAGGCCATTATAAAGGGGAAAAAATGTCACCGTGTTTGTTCTAATGCTGTATCATTATTTTTGCCTCTTTAAGAAATGCTCATTAGCACGCTAAAGTCTCTGAGACTTTGGTTCTGTGACTTCAGCACAGGGCAGAATCCCCTAAGGACTTGTCAAACCAGTTGGCCAGTTCCATCCCCAGAGACTCTGATTCAGCAAGTCTGGGGTGGGGCTGGAGAATGGGCATTTTTAGCAAGCTCCCAGAGGAACTTGTTGCTGCCCTTCTGAGGAATCACTGTTTGAGAATCACCATTCCAGAGGCCCTCGCTCTGACCTCCAGTAACAAGAGGATGATCTTAAATATGTGTATAGCTTAACAGAGCTTTCATGGACAAGGTGATTCACCTAATCTCCTGTAAACCCTGCTGTGTCTGATGGAGCTGCCATTCCCCATTGTTGTGCAGTCAGCCCCATCAGGGAGGGCAGAGCTAAAGAGGAGGATCCTTTCCCTGCTTAGCCCTTGAGGGGAGGGAACAAAGTCACATACTCATGCCCATATTTAATTAATTAACGTAACCAAAACAAAGTGTTTTTATTTATTTTAATGATTATTTATTTTTGAGAGAAAAAGAGAGTGCAGACAGGAGAGGGGCAGAGAGAGAGGGAGACACAGAATCCAATCCTAAGCAGGCTCCAGACTCTGAGCTATCAACACGGAGCCCAAAGTGGAGTTTGAACTCACAAACCAAGAGATCATGACCTTAGCCGAAGTTGTAATCAACTCACTGAGCTATCCAGGCACCCCAAAACAAAGTTGTTTTAAATAAATATATGGAGTACTTTCTAGGAAGTTGTCTGGTTTTTTATTCATTTGGTTATTTTTGCCTGTAGGAGCTTATAATTTAAACTTGACATTAGCTGGGGTGCCTGAGTAGCTCAGTTGGTTAAGCGTCCGACTTCGGCTCAGGTCATGATCTCACAGTTCATGGGTTTGAGCCCTGCATCAGGCTCTGAGCTGACAGCTAGCTCAGAGCCTGTTTCAGATTCTGTATCTTCTCTCTCTCTGACCCTCCCCTGCTCACAGTGTCTCTCTCTGTCTCAGAAATAAATAAAAATAAATAATTTTTTAAAAAAAGATAAACTTTGGGGTGCCTGGGTGGCTTAGTCGGTTAAGCGTCCGACTTTCGCTTAGGTCATGATCTCGCGGTTCGTGGGTTCGAGCCCCGCGTCGGGCTCTGTGCTGACTGCCAGCTCAGAGCCTGGAGCCGTTTCAGTCTGTGACTCCCTCTCTCTCTGACCCTCCCCTGCTCATGCTGTCTCTCTCTCTCCTAGAAATAAATAAAAAAATATATTAAAAAAAAAAAAGATAAACTTGACATTAACCTTCCTATTTAATAAAGAACAAAAGCCTAATGCGTAATGAATTATGTAGATAGTGAGTGCATTTTAGCAATATTCTGGTTTGGGCAATATTTCCCAAAGTATGGAATAGGACTACCCCTATCAGAACCGCCTCCTGTGATTCCACCAGTAGATGAGCCCCTCCCCTAGCCCTCCATGTCTGACATGTGTTCCTGTGTGTGTGTGCGTGTGTATCACACACATGCATGCGTGTCAGAGCAAAGAGACACAGAGGCAGAGAACCACAGAGATCCACATATTAAAAAGACCTGTGCCAGTTGCTTTTGTCCCCTCTAGTCTGTTGCGGGGGGTGGTGGTGGCTTGATAGCTTACACTGTCACAGAAATTAAGTGGACACCACTGGGACAGAGCATGGCTGGGGATTGGACAGGGGTCAAGCACACAGCCTTGCCACAATGAGGCAGGACTCTGAAGGGAGCCACATGAGGAACATTCTCAGTGAGAGCCAGCCAAGAGAGCACACTTGTGAGTGTGCAGAAAGCTCTCCCAGGAGTGTGACCTCAGAGAGCCCAGAGCCTGGCAGGCAGGGGGCCAGGGACTGGAAGAAGGGCAGGATAGGCCAGGCTGCTGTGGGAGAGATCAGCATGGGAAGAGCCTCTGGGCCCCACGGTCAGCCCAGCCTTGATGCCTGAAGAGAATGTGAATGACTCGGAGCAAGAGGAAGAGGACCTCATGGGTAAACCAGGCACATCTTCACAGTGACCCTCAACCCCCAGCTCTTCCCTTCTCCAAACCTCCATCACCTTACTCGTAAAGAAGAATAATAAAAATACCTATTCAATGTGGAGGATGCTCAACAAAATAGTTTTTAGAAAAATGCTTAGGTAGGAATCTGGTGTTCAGACAGTTGCCACTGACCTGCTGCTCTATGACCAGCCAGCACAGAGGCTGCAGCCCACCCTAGAGGCACACAGGTGGCCCCAGGAAGATAGCTGGCCACGGGCCTTCCCCCACAAGGCCTGTTAAGACCCTTCACTAGGGCCTCTCGGGTGGTTCAGTCAGTTAAGCATCCAACTCTTGATTTTGGCTCAGGTCATGGACTCACGCTTCGTGAGTTTAAGCCCCACGTCTGGCTCTACACTGACAACGCAGAGCTTGCTTGGGATTTTGTCTGCCTCTCTCTCTGCCCCTCCCCTGCTCACTCTCTGTCTCTCAAAAATAAATAAAAATAAACCTTAAAAAAGATTGGTCGCTAAAGCCCTTGGTGGGCGGGGAGTGGAATGCTGCCCCTCAGCTGTATACTCCACCCACTGTGGTCTGCCTCATGGAGCTGCTCAGAAGCCAAAGAGTAGCAGATGCACACGTGCAGAAATAAGACAACAGAAGGAACCTGAGTTTCATTTCTTATCAGTTTTCACATAGCAGTTAGAAAAATGATCTTCTCTCTTTTCAGAGACAGAACAACCCTGGGCTATTACAACAGACAGGGTCCTTATTCACCAGGTCAAAGACTGCCTCTCTTAATTAAAAATCAGAGTGAGAATAGCTCAACACACCACTGTTCCCAGGGTGAGACCTTCAGAGGAGTTCTGTCCCACAGCCAAGATGCACAGGAATGAGGATTGTAGAGTCAGGGCATGGCCCCCCTGAACCTCACACCAATAGTACTAAGCAGTATGGGTATGTGGGCCCATGAAAGGTAGGTTGAGGGGCTCAGCAGTGCACTTGAAGACGTGGCATGGGGCAACAGGGTAAGTAAGGGTGGCCAAGGAGGCCAGGAGCCTGTATCCCCATGGCCCAATCCTCTCATGTCATCACAGTGCCTGAATATGAGGCCCTCGTGTCGGGGGGAGGGGGGGGTCAGGGGGGCATTAAGCTTAAAAGAGAAGTCTTCAAGCACATAGAGTAACTTCTTGCCATGCAAATGATTACATTTGAATGTGGTCAAAAAATGTATTTTAAACCCACTCTTTAATCTCTGCATGGAGGACAAGATACAGGGGAGGAGGTAGTAGGCATAAATCTGCACTCTAACACTGGTGGAAGCTTGTCGTGGTCACAGCATGGTCACCTGTATGAGCATAAAAATGATTTCGACTGAATTACTCCCAATAACCAAAAGATGGAAACAACATAAGCATCCAGCTACAGATGAACAAATAAACAAAATGTGGCATATCCATGCAAAGGAATATTATTCAGCCTTATTGTGGACTGCATCTGCATGTCCCCCCAGAATTCATATATTGAAGCTCTAACCCCTAATGTGGTATATTAGGAGGTTGGTCTGTCAGAAAGTAATGAAGTCTAGACTAAATCATGAGGATGGAGCCCCCATGATGGTATTAGTGTCCTTACAAGAAGGAGAGAGAGACTAGAGTTCATTCCCTCAGTTCTGTGAGAACACAGCAATAAGTAGGCAGTCTACAAGTCAGGAAGTGGGACCTCGCCAGGCACTGGCTCTGCCAACACCCTGGTCTTGGACTTCCCAGCCTCCAGAACAGTTAGAAATAAATGTCTGTAGTTTACACCATCCAGTCTGTGGTATTTTGTTCCAGCAACCCAAACAGATCAAGACAGCCTTAAAAAGGAAAGAAATTCTGACATCCCACAACACACATGAACCTTGAATCCATTATGCTTGAGCAAAATAAACCAGTCACAAAAGGACAAATATAGGATCTGCTTATATGACTTACATAGAGATGTCAAACTCATAAGTCGGACAGTGGTTGCCAGGAGCTGGGGATGGGAGAGAAAGGGGGAGTTCATGTTTAATGGGTACAGGGGAAGATGAAAATATTCTAGAGATAATGGTGGTGATATTTGCACAGCAGTGTGAATGTTAATACCACTGAACTGTATACTTCAAAAAGGTTAAAATGGTAAATTTCATGTTATGTATATGTTTTCACAATAAAAAATCAGCTAAGGTTAAATGTATTAGCAAGGTGTTAGCAAGATTTAAAACAGCTCTGTACTGTGAAAGGAATATTCATTGAAAGGTAGATACCTGATAAAATGAAGTAAATTGAGATACGCCTTCACTTGCAGAAGCCACCTGAATGCAGGAGCTGATGGTTGGCTGGTAGGCAGGTGCTATGGGGCCCAGTGAGGCAGGGGCAGGCCACAGACAGTAGACAGTGCCTCAGATGCAGCCTCATGTGACAGAAAGCAAAGCCTTCAACTCTGTCTGCGCATAAGGAGAATAACACGTTCTTATTTTCTGATTTGTCCCCCAGGTGGAAGTGACAAAAGAAGAGCTCCACCAGCCAAGGACGTGGAGTACGTGGAGAGAAGGAAGAAGGCAATCTCCTAATTGGTACCATATACATCAGGTCAAATAGTTTTCTTACTTTCTAGCAACACCAACCAAAAATTCAACCCAACTAAGAGCCATGTGCAAGATGGTGTAAAAACAGTGAACAACTCTGAGTTCACACACCTTCCTGCCTGATCCCCCATCCTAATGGTCTGGAACCTTAGATGAGCTTATTCCCCCTTAAAAATTCAGAGGTCCTCAGAGAGGTTAGACAGAATGTCACAGCTCACCAGAGCAGCAGGTCTGGGGCTCAGATTAGGCCAGAGTGCCTGGCTCTAAAGCAGCAGCAGTTGTCAGAGAATCTGGCCCACAGAGCAGAGCATCTAAGTGGTTATCTGGAAAGAAGGAGCAAGGACACTCAGCAATAGTATAGGGTTTGAACTCACCCTACAACAAATAAAATTAATAACATAATTATATGCTTATTTAATGGCAGTATAAAATTTCCATGGCCTTTTATTATCAGTATAACATCTACAGTGGGCTCAGAAAACTTTCGGTAATAGTCCAGATAGTAAATGGTTTTAGTTTTGTGGGCCTTGTGGTCTCTGTGCTAACTGCTCAACTCAGCCATGTGCGAAAACAACCAGAGACAACATGTAGGTAAGTGGATGTATCTGTGTTCCAATACAATTTTATTTACAGAAACAGATGGGGGTCACACATGGCCCTGGGCCATAATTTGGCCACCCTTTATGTATGCAAACACAGGGATGCATTTCTACTCTGTCAGCCTTAACCAGGTCTCCACCAGTGGCCCAGCACTGGTTCACCAGTGTGAGCCTCACATGCCATGTGCTGGAAATTGGTTGGTGCCTCCTGTGGAGGTCTGTTGTACCTTTCTAACTGGGATTATCCCACCTGGGATATCTAGCATCTTTATGAGTTTTGTTTGGCTGTTGCTGTGACTATGACGGTTCTTGGAGAGATGACAGATAGCTTAGCAGACATTTCAGCAAGTTTGGTATTTCAGTTGACTCTGGATTGTGTGGACTCCTTCCTAAGAGCCAAGTTGGGGGTGATAGCTGAGGGGGTGGGTTGTCACACTCATAAAGCCTGTAATTGGGATCTGGTGGGCGACATAGTTACATTGTGGAAGTGTTACACGTTTGGGTAACTTGAAGAGGATTGGAAATTGAGAGTAACTCCAAGTTAGTCAACGTGTATTCAGGTGTTTGATTTTTTAAAAAGTTTTTTTTTATTTATTTTGAGACAGATGGAGACAGCATAAGTGGGGGAGAGGCAGAGAGAGAGAGAGAGAGAGAGAGAATCCCAAACAGGCTCCACTCTGCCAGTGGAGAGCCTGACGTGGGGCTTGGACTCACAAAACTGTGAGATCATGACCTGAGGCAAAGAATAGAAGCTCATCCAACTGAGCCACCCAGAAGCCCCAGGTGTTTGATTTTTTTTTTTTAAGAATCTAGTCTATCTTCTTTTCAACCAGCTGTCATTGGAGGTGACAGAACATAAGATTGGAAACACTGTAGTCCATAATGCCTCCCTCTCATAGGGCTTACTCAGAAGGATGACACTTGAGTTTGAGTTTTATTCAGTGTCTTATATATAAAGAATGGGGCAGTTATCCCAAGCAGGCAGAAATGGCTTCTCTACATCTCTGTGTGTATTCTCACTCACGTGCACTTTTGTCACTTAAATCTCCACGTACAGCACTGTGACTTCCCTCTTGTGTCTTGCAGATGGATGGTTTCTAGCCTGCTTCCAAACCCCACCTCGGCTGAGTGTTGGGCAGCCCTTCTACATGATCCTATGACTCTTGATATGGACGCAGTCCTGTCAGACTTTGTTCGGTCCACGGGGGCAGAACCTGGTCTGGCCAGAGACCTGCTGGAAGGTAAGCTGGCCTCTTCATCCCATGCCACTTTCTTGGCATAACTACCTTCGAACCTAGTGATAAAAGATAAGATTTTTGTTCTCTGACAATGGTGGCACCTGGACTCTTAAAAAAGGTGGGGGAGGGGAGGGATGTTGATAAAATTATTTTTGTTATTCTTGGCTTTATTTTGAGTGTGGAATAGATTACTTGACTCTCTACAGTAATAGTGCAAAAGGGATGATTAGCTCAGCTTTGCATTAAAGCTTAAAGATTGGAAATCACTTTTTTAAAGGAACTATATTCCATAGAGCAGAAATTACAGAACATTCAAGAAAATACTTTTATTGGGAACCTGAGTATTTCTTATCTCTATCTTCACTGAGACAAAATACTTAGGCCAAAGTTTTTGACAAAGAAAAACCACCTAGCAGCCAGTAAAATAGGTAGTAATAATTCATATGCAAGAAGCCAGAATTCATCTTCAAGCCTTACGTGTAGATATCATTTGTTACATGAAAAGTGTGCAATTTTTACTTCAGGCTCTAAAGTGGATTTACTTCGTGTATTTTCAAAATCTTTGGGATGTATGTGTGTGTGTGTGTATGTGTAGGGGTAAAATGTGGGAAGAGGCTATTAAAATTTCTCAGAACAAACAAATCCATGAGAGAATCTTTAAATGATTACCCTTGGCTTCAAATGTATAAACCACTGTTTATGGTATTAGCTAATTCTTGGTTAAGTATCGTAAATCACTGTTATCCCTTAATTCACCTAGGAAACAATTGGATTACTGTACATTTGTGGGAATGGTGGGAAGGATTTTCACTAGGATCAAGGTAACTACTTAATCTTAGTGAAAATTAAGAACCAGTTCTTCAAGGGTTCTAATATAATGGCAATAGGGCAGTAGTAAGAGCACAGGTTTTAACTTTCCCTGAAGCTCCAAGAATGTCAAACAAACTCAGGGCTCAGAATAAAATGTGCTTAGCAAACATTTTTGACATACATACATCAAAGTATGATTCTCATCTTCCAATAGTCGGATCCTCCATCTGCGATTCTGTTGTTCTGAACTGAGCAACAGTGCAGAGAGGCAGTCAGAATGACGTTGTCAGTCAGAGCTGGGGCCAAATCCAGACCCAGCCACTTACTGGCTGCGACACATAGGGCAGATTATTTTCTTTCCTTAACCTCAGTTTTTTTTTTTCTGTAAATCAAGCCTAACCCACCTTCCAGAGTGATTATTTGATGTCAAATGCTTGGTGGAGTGACCTGCATGTAGCAGAGGCTCAAAAAACAGTCAAAGAAAAGACAAACAAACAAATAAACAAAAAACAGTTGAAGACAATTCCCTTTGTCATTGTAGCCTCAGTAACTGGCACTGACATTGCACTTAATATCTAGATAGCCTTAAATAGGAAATGAGAATTGTCAGCTTTTTTCTTCCTTAATTTTATCTTTTAAATGAAAATACTGAAAAATTGACCTTTTGGGGTACAGTGCTAAGAATTTTAACACATGTGTAGATTTACTTTTTTAAGTTTATTTATTTATTTTGAGAGACAGAGAGAGAGAAACCCCAAGCAGGCTGTGCACTGTCAGTGTAGAGAACAATGTGGGACCCAAACCCACAAACTGTTAAGATCATGACCTGAGCTGAAGTCAAGAGTCGGACACTTAACCAACTGAGCCACCCAGGTGCCCCAACATGCATAGATTTATGTTACTATTACTACTCTCAGACAAAAGAACCACCTCATTTCCCACCCCTAGTCCACCCTCTCCCTCTATTTGATGGTTATGCCCTCTCCCACTCCATCCACTGGCAGCCAATGCTCGGTTTCCTGTCATGTTAGCTTTGTGTCTTTTCAAGAGTGCCATAGAAATGGCATCACACAGAACCTAATCTTTTGAAACTGGCTTCTGTTCACTCAGCATAATTATTTTGAGATTCATCCAAGTCGTGTGTGGCATTTGTCCCTCTATAATGCTAAGTGCTACCCATTCTAGAGAGTGGACCACAATTTGCTTTCCAGTCACCTGTGCAAGATCATTTCAGTCACTTCCCATTTGGGGCAGTTATGACTAGACCTGCTATAAACATCTGAGAACCAGGGTTTTTGTGAACACAGTTGAAATTTTTCCAGGGTGAACACAGAGAAGTGGGATTTGCTGGTTCATATGGTGACTGTATGTTTAGCTTTACAAGAACTTGTTGAACAGGGGCTCCTGGGTGGCTCAGTTGGTTGAGCATCCGACTTCGGCTCAAGTCATGATCTAACAGTTTGTGGGTTTGAGCCCCGCATCAGGCTCTGTGCTGACAACTCAGAGCCTGGAGCCTGTTTCGGATTCTGTGTCTCCCTTTCTCTCTGCCCCTCCCCGACTCATGCTGTGTTTCTCTCTGTCGCAATAATAATAAACATTTAAAAAAATTTAAAAAAAGAACTTGTCAAACTGTTTTCCAGAGCACTGAACCATTTTGCATTTCCACCAGCAATGGTATTTCTTTTTTCATTATTATTATTTTCATGATTCTCATAGGTGTGGATTGATATTTCCCTTTATCATTCCCTTTAAAATGCTTTAGTTTTCATTTCCCTACTGACTAATGATGTTCAATTTTTTGTTATTATTCTCTGTCTGTATCTTCTCTGGTGAAATGTTCATTCAGTTCTTTGGCCTATTTCTAAGTGGAGTTATTTGATTTCTTACAGTGGAATTTTGAGAGTTCTTTATATATTCCAAGAATAAATCCTTTGTCAGAGATGAGATTTGCAAATATTCTCTTCCAGTCTGTGCTTGATTTTTTTATCCACTTGCCAGTTTCCTTTGCAGAGCAAAAGTTTTTAATCTTGATGAAGTCCAGCTTATCATTTTCTTCTTACAAGGGTGACATTTCAGGCGACATATCTAAGAACCTTTGCGTGAAGGTCATGAAGATTTTCTCCTAGATGGTCTCTTATAAGTTTTATACTTTAGGTCTCCAACTCATTTTTGGATTGAGTGGATTTTCATATGACATGTGAGATTTGGGAGAGAGTTAATTTGTATACATATGGGAGTCCAATTTTTTTAACACCGTTTGTTGAAATGCTCATCCTTCCTCCTCCGTTGAAATGACGTTGTGCATTTGTCAAAAACCAATTAACTGTATCTGTGGGAAGCTATTTCTTGATGGTGGTTCTATTCCATTGATTCCATTGATCAACATGTCTATTCCTCTGTCCATACTTTGCCATCTTCAGTAGTAAAACTTTATGGTGAGTCTTAAAATCAACATAATTCTTACAACCTTCTTTTTCTTTTTTTTTTTTAATGTTTTATTTATTTCTAGGAGAGAGAGAGAGAGAGAGACAGTGTGAGCAGGGGAGGGTCAGAGAGAGAGGGAGTCACAGACTGAAACCGGCTCTAGGCTCTGAGCTGGCAGTCAGCACAGATCCCGACGCGGGGCTCGAACCCACGAACCGCGAGATCATGACCTAAGCGAAAGTTGGACGCTTAACCGACTAAGCCACCCAGGCGCCCCTTCTTTTTCTTTTTCAAAAGCATTTCAACTATTTCATTACCTTTGCCTTTCCATATAAATATGAGCAATGCCTTATGTCTCTTTATAAAATTTCCTGCTGGGATTTTGATTGGACTTATGTTAAATCTGTAAATCAATCCTATGTTTTGCCTTACACTCTATGATGTCAGTATAGCCATACTTTACATTTATATAGGACTTCTTTGATTTCTTTCATCCACATTTTGTAGCTTTTAGACTATAAATCCTATATATGTTTGACAGATTTATATATAGGGGTTTTTTAGCTATTGTAAATGGTATTATTTTTTAAATTTCAGTTTCTAATTGTTCATTGCTAGTATTGAAAAATATAATTGATTTTTGCGTGTTGCCCTTGTATCCTACAGTCTTACTAAATTCAATTATTTGTTCTAGGGTATATGTGTGTGTGTGCGTGTGTGTGTGTATTCCTTTGGATTTTCTACATAGGCAGTCATGTTATCTCTGAACAGGGGGAATTTTATTTCTTCCTTTCTAATGTGTATGCCTTTTATTTATTTTTCTTGACTTATTGCATTGGCTGGGACTTCCAGGAAAAGGTTGAATGGTAGTGGTGAAACAGAGCAACCTTGCCTTGTTCTTTTTTTTTTTTTTTAATGTTTTATTTATTTCTAGGAGAGAGAGAGAGAGACAGCGTGAGCAGGGAGGGTCAGAGAGAGAGGGAGACACAGACTCTGAAACAGGCTCCAGGCTCTGAGCTGGCAGTCAGCACAGAGCCCGACGGGGCTCGAACCCACGAACCGCGAGATCATGACCTAAGCGAAAGTCGGATGCTTAACTGACTAAGCCACCCAGGCGCCCCAACCTTGCCTTGTGCTTGATCTTAGAGGGGAAGCAGTCCCCCCATCAATCTTTCACCATTATGTAAAATAAACGTAGGTTTTTGTAGATAGTTCTTTATAAGGTGGAGAATAGTCTTTTCTGTTCCTAGTTTGCTGAGGGTTTTATCATGAATACAATGTTAAGTTTTTCAAATCCATCTTCTATACAATTGATATGATCGAGTGTTTTTTCCTTCTTCTTTTAAAAAAATTTAATGCTTATTTATTTTTGAGACAGAGAGAGAGACAGAGTGTGAGCAGGGGAGGGGCAGAGGGTGAGGAACACATAGTATCCAAAGCAGGCTTCAGGCTCCAAACTGTCAGCACAGAGCCCAGTGTGGAGCTTGAACTCACAAACCATGAGATCATGACCTGAGCCAAAGTCTGATGCTTAACCAACTAAGCCACCCAGGCACCCCAATGTTTATTCCTTCTTTAAAGTGTGACTGAAATAGATTATATTGATTTCCTTCTAATACTAAACCAGGCTGTCAGCCATTATTTAAAGATTTTTCTAATCCACATTTTTCTCTTCTCCTGAGACTTAGCTGATATGAGTCTTAGAATTTATTATCATTCTCAGTTCACTACAGTTCTATTCGTTTTCTTTCTCAATCTTACATCTGTCTATTGTTCCAATTAGATTGTTTCTATAGCTCTGTTAATAAATTTACTATTTCCTTTGTTATCTCTATTCTGTTACTGAACCCATCCAATGAGTTTTTTTATTTGGGCTGTTGAATTTTTTTATTTCTTTTTTTTAATGTTTATTTATTTTTGAGAAGAGAGAGAGAAAACAGGGGAGGGAGAGAAGGGGGGGGAGAGAGAGAGAGAGAGAGAGAGATTGAGAGAGAGAGAGACAAAATCTGAAGCAATTTCCAGGCTTTGAGCTGTCAGCACAGAGCCTAATGCAGGGCTCAAACTCATGAGCTATGAGATCATGACCTGAGCTGAAGTCAAATGCTTCACTAACTGAGCCACCGAGGTGTCCCAAATTTTTTTCATTTCTAATATTTCCACTTGATTCTTCTTTATATCTTCCATTTCTTTGCTGAAACTCTGTATTTTTTCTCCTGTTGTAAAATATTTACAATAACCACTCTGTAGTCTTTGTCAGATAATTCCAATAACAGTTTCATTTCAGTATTGCTGTTGAGATGTCTCTGGTTTTTTTTGGTTTTGTTTTTTGTTTTTGTATGTGAGTAAATTTGGATTGGCATTATAAAGATTATGTTTTGAGACTATGGCTGTTATTTAAACTTATGGTACATGTTATTTTTGTTTTAGAAGGCAATTGCCCCAGTTGAGTTCAGATCAGAAGTTCCAGGTTCCCCCGAGACGTCTGTGCATTGTGATTCGAAGGTCAACTCCAGTTGACCAGTGACCAATCTGGGTCCTGGGTAGGAATGTGTCTCATATTTCACTACTCAAAAGACTCTGGAATCTGTTTAGAGTCAGATCCATGCATGTACAGCTCAGGGGTAAACCCAAGAGTTCAGAAACAACTTTAAGGGTTTGTTTTCCCAAATTCCTGCCTCATTGTAGTTTCAATAGTTCTGGATCCCTGGGACTCTACTTCTTCCAGTCTTCCAGCAAGCTGGAGCTTTGTTTACCCCCACATTCCTACATACTTGATTTGACTGTGCTTATGTCTAAGCTAAGCAATCAGAATCCAGAAACAGAAAAAAGCCATGGGGTTCACCTCTGGGGACTGAAATTCTTGTGTTGAAAAGATTTCCCTGTCTCCAAGTTTTTATTTCTTGCCATCTCCCATTGCTGCCACAAAATGACTTGGGGTCTGTAACACTAGAGAACTGAGAAAAAAAATTTTAAGATAAATTAAGGGTTTCTATACACTCTCTTAACATTAGAGACCCTTTTTCTGCTTTGGGGGCCAGAGCTAGAGGGCCTGTACTGGAGCTAATGGCCATTTCTGAGTTTGAGGCTGCACTGAGTTCATATTGGGGAGCCTTCAATTCACCACTAGTTCTGGGGCACTTTGAACTGTTGCTTCTTCCTTAATCTGCCTGCTCTCACATAGCCGTTTAAGTCCCCAGCTGCTGCTCCTTGCATTCTGTCCTGGTGTCCTGCTGCTCTCAGCAGGAGAGATGGGGTGCCATGTCCTGGCTCCCGCTCACCCAGGATGGGACCTGTCTGCTGCCCTTACCCCTGGGAAGACTATGGTTATATATGCATGTTGGGTTCATTCAGAGTTATTTGGGTCAAGATTTTTCTCAAAGCCGTGTTTCAAAGAATGAAATATTTTCCTTGTGATCTTTCTAAGGGTAAAACCTCACAGTGATGGCAGAAGCTGGGTGAAAATTTCCATGGGCTGTCTCTGTACTGTTTTTTTAAACTTCTTGTGTGTTTTAATTAAATTTTTTCAAAGTAAAAAGTTTAAAACACACACACAATGATGTGGGTCACAATAGAACAGAGGATGGCCAGTGAGAAGAAAGAGTAGCATAGGTTGGTCAAGTCCCTGGCAACAAAAAAGACAGGACAGGGACAGCAGAATAGAGAGAGATAAAGACCAAGAAAATGCACCCTGATATGCCTCCAGGTGAAAGTGTGCATCCTTACCTGGTTGTCTGGTTCCTTCACATTCACCTTTTCCACACTGGCAAACTGATCCTTCTTTAATAAGGTCAGATTGCATGATTCTGTTTCCCGAAATTCTTTAGTATCCCCTATTACCTGCAGAATAAACTCCCCCACATGGCATTCAATTCCTTTCAGCCTTTGCCCTATTCTATCCCTTCCACCTCATCTCCAGTGCAGTTTTTTACATCCCCTTTCCCCAGACACAGCATCCACCTCTGTGCTTCAGCTTAAGCTCAGTTCCTGTGCTCCTGTGCTGCCCATTCACTCGACATACACTCTGACTCACTCCTGAGATTCTGCTCCTCTTTCAAGGTTGGTGTATGAGTGCTATGACAGCAGGAACCACAGCAGGTTTTGCTCACTGTGTCCCCCTAACACCCAATGCATGCCAGTCTGTCAGGATGATCTGGCTGCTGGGCACACAGCAATGAGCATCCAGACAAAAATCCTCATCCTCATGGAGACAGACAGTAAGTAGCATAAATAAGTTATATAGTATTTTAGTGGTTACTGCTATGGAGAAAACTATATCAAGGAGAGGAGGTAGAGAGTATAGATGTGGGTACAGTTTTTAATTAGAGTTGCCAGAGAAGGCCTTACAAATAAAAAAATGGGATCTGAGCAAAGATTTAAGGCATAAAAGAATAACCATGTGGCTATCTGGAGGAAGAAGTTTCTAGGAAAAGTTGAAAATAATTGGGCATTCCTTGCCACTCCTCAAACATTTGTAGACGTCTATTGTAACACTTACTTGGTTTTTTCTTATTTTATAATTAATCACATACTTTTCTTCTCACTGGATTAGAATTTCTTAAAATCAAAGACAATAACATTGACAATGTAGTTAGCATCTATGTTACATTGTTATATGCCAGACGCTAGGCTCTTTAAATGTCTCATTTAATCCACACAATGAATTAAAAAAAGATTTCAAATTTTATACTCAAGAAAACTGAAGCTAAGAAAACTTCCTGAAGTTATACACCCAGAACATAGCAGAACCAGCATTTGAACCGAATTGTATCACTCAATGACAGTTTCTTTCTGCAAAGCCAGGTCACCTATCATTTATCTCCATGCTTCCTATCCTTCTAGAGTAGAACAGCACTTTGGATTGCTATATGCACTCAAAAGAGTTTAACTATCACTGAAGGGTGTTTTAGTAATTGGTTTTGTGATGTAGCTCATTAGCTTTTCAAATAAAATCCTACTTTAAGAACACAAAAGCTATTTTAAAAATAGAACTAATAGCTAATAATCAGGTCCCAAATACTGTCTGGCCACTTAAAATACCTTAAAAATTAGTTTAAAAGGTTTTTGAGTGGAGGTCAAACACATGAATTGTTTATGAAGTGTCAGTTCCCTTCTTAAGACAAAGCAACGTTCACACTTTTACAATAACTGTGAATTTTAGGCCTTGCATCTCTCCCAAGGTATTCTTTGAGTGTACCCAGACCTCACTTCTGTTGCTACCCATAGGAAAAAAAATCCTCAAATAAACAGCCAATTTTTGCATTTAGGAAGAATATTAGGTGGAAATTAACACCTCACATGTCCTTGGTATAATCTTCCCAAATCCTGTGGAAATAGCAAAGATAAAGAAAATAATGGCAACTAAGTTGAATTATATTTTCCAAAATATATATATGGAAATTATCCACATATTTTAAGATGCATGTATATTTACCAATTGAGTTGATAATTTGAGAACTAAAGTACTTAGAGTTGTTTATGGGGAAATATACCCTCTTTTGCAATCCTGTGCCTGTTAGATTTTAAGTACATATGGTCTGGAATTTTGCATATGGTTTGCTTGCTGGTCCAGCTCACACAAAGAGGTATCTCCCAATAACTCACCAGTCATATTGACAGGCTATTCTATTAACACTTACATTTGGCATTTGAAAATTTTCCCACAACTGGGGACAGCACGTTCTGACTTTGATAATTACAGTAATGCCCCAAAGAGTACACCCAAGAAATGGGGGAGGGGCTATAGGCAACTGAGAGAAGAATGAGTTTAGTAAAATTTCACATTAGCCCATCAGCGGGTCATGGGATTCACCCACAACAAACCCACATGGTTGCCTGTAGAGCATTCAACAGAGTGGATGAGATGACGTCATAAGTGGTGGGACAGAGGTCAGAGGAGGCAAAGGGGCCTCTACCTGGAGACTGTCCATTTGCCATCACTGACCCAAGACTTAAACACACCGGAAACAGGTAGTCTCCAGAATGGTCACTCTTTTCATTAAAATGAGAAAAGTGTTTCAAGGCCAGATATCCCAGATGTATGTAACCAGAGCATTCTTTCTCTGAAATCGAGCTAAATCTGAAGTCCACTCTTGAGTACATGCCATCCAATTTACCAGAATTCACTGCTGTAACTTTTTCAGGTTTGCATGATTAGAGAGCTTGAGTGGGATCATCCTTGGGTGGGAATGAAAAAGTGGGCCTGGTGACTGTGAATCCTAAGCAGAAGTTATAGGAGAAGGTCTGATGGGCTCTTACCAGTGAGTCTAGAAATGCTATAATGAAAACACTTGCCGCTCTCCCTGCTGTCCTGATCCCACTAGGGACAGCTCTGTCATTCGACTAGACACATTTGAAATAACATGGCCAAAAATTAAAAATCCTGTTCAGAATCAGACTTCCAAGATGCCTCCTCTGGCTTCACCCACATACTCTCTTTAGATAGGTGAGTGGATTTAAATATTCTTGAAAACAAACAGATCCATCAGAACCATGTGTGGGGTTTCCTTCTGGGATGCTAATCAATTAAGCAGATCTTATTTCTCTAACCTCCTTCCCCTAGAGTAGAGTGTAATCCCAAGTGCCACCCTTGGCCTATTTTATTGGCTTTACTAAAGAGGCTATTCCACCTTGGCTACTTGAAACTAAATATTTCCTCTCTGGAAAGCCAACCACATCCATGGCAATCTTTCTAAATGGATGTCTTCACATTGGATTTCCCATGCCCCTGCCTTTTTGGATTCTTCCACCTTGCCTCACTAATATGCACATTCCTACAGGGCCCTCAACCCAGTGCACTCAGTAATGTGGACTAAAATTAATTGTGTTGACGAGGGGAGGGTCAAGAGAACAACATCCTCTTGTAGAAGATCCTCTGATTTTATGGCTCAGCATTAGGGTCAAAGAAGTTAAAAAGTATCTGTGCAAATCAAAATCAAGTAAAAAATTTTTTTTTGATAAGGTAGGAAACAGGAGGCTGCCACATATTAAGAACTCCCACGTAAGCAAAAACAGGGATGTGGTCATTCTGCAACCATGTCTTGAGGGCTTCTGATCTGGATGTTGGAGATCCAGTATGGAAGAAGAAAGGGCCCTGCCCTAAAGTACTATAGAAACCCCTGCTTTCACAGTCAGGTATCTGGCCAAAATGAAGGGTCCAGGAGGAGAACCCAGGTGTGCTTATGGCGGTCTAAGATGATACCAAAGGTTGCTGAGGCTCACAGGTGGAACAGGAATTTATGAGGCAGAAAATGTGTGTGTGTGTGTGTGTGTGTGTGTGTGTAAGGTTGGCATGTTGCATATTCTGGTCAGAGAGAACAGCATTTGCAAATGCATGGAAGCATAGAAATGAGAAATAGGAGGAGCTCAGTATTGCTGTTCACAGACTATAACTGAAGGGGGAAATGGCAGGAAACAATAAGATGAGGCTGCATGGGTGAACACATCTCAAAGGGCCTGGTGTTTAGTGAAGACAACTTACCTTTTAAGCAGTGAGAAGCATTGAAGAAAAACAGGGAAGTCACAGGAAACATTATGATACTAGAGTACAAAATAGGTTGTATCCCGTTTATGAATCCCAATTGTTTGCAGTGTCTGCTTGAAATACTGTGCCTACCAAAAAGCATGAGCATGAGGGTCAGAAGGAAAGGGGATCATTAACTAGCCATTCCTCATGGAAGTAACTGGTGACACTAGTGTTTGGGTCTGTAAACCAGTAAGGAGATTTCTACCACCTTCCAGGCAAATAGTGTGAAATGCCGTCTGTGTCTGAACAGCTAGGTGAGTGAGTCATGGGATCAGCCTCCAAGTGAGCTAGTTGCTTCAAATTCTGCCATGGACAAGCTTGCTGTGGGGAATCAGTCTCACAAACTGCTTCTGGTTGCCTTTGAGACATGGATCAAGAACAGGATCAGTATGGCCATTTCTCAATATTAAGAACCCACTTAATCAGCTGTGCTGTACTGATTCAAAACCTGAGGGGTGGTCTGCACACTGATTGGGATGTTTGCTCCTCAGTCATTCATTAGCTTACTCAAAACTAGTTGTCTGGTTCCCTCTTGGCACCCAGCATGCATGTAGTCCCCGCTCTCAAGTACCACATACTCTACTTGCAAACATCCAACCAAAATATAGTGAGATTCGTGTTGTAATAGAAGCATCTAATCATTTAGCAGTACCTGCAATCATTTCTTTAACAAGTATTTATTAAGCACTGTCATGTGCTAGGAACTAGACAGAGGAGAGAGAGAGAGAGAGAGAGAGAGAGAGAGAGAGAGAGAGGAGAGGGAGAGAATCCCAAGCAGGCTCTGCACCGTCAGCACAGAGCCTGATGTGGGGATTGATCTCAGGAGCCATGAGATAATGACCTGAGCTGAAACCAAGAGTCTGATGCTCAACCAGCTGAGTCACCCGGGCACACACTAGTCGTAATTTTTGATGAAACTTTATACTATTTACCACAATGGCTGGACCAATTTTCATTTCACCAACAGTGCACAGGATTCCCTTTTCTCCACATCTTCACCAACACTTGTTTTCTCTGGTCTTGTTGATGATAGTCTTACTCACAGATGTGACGTAATATCTCATTGTGGTTTTGATTTGTATTTCTTTGATGATTAGTGATTTTGAAAACCTTCCCATGTACCTGTTAGCCATTTACATGACATCTTTGGAAAAACATCTGTGTAAGTCCTATGCTCATTTTTATATCAGATGTTTTGGTTTAGTTTGCTTAGTTTTAGTTAGATTTGGTTTTGGGGTTTTGGTTTTGTTTTGCTTTTGTTTATTTTGTTTTGCTATTGAGTTGTAGCAGTTCTTTGTATTTTTGTATTTTTTAGATATTAAATCTTTAACAGATACATGATTTGCAAATATATTCTCCCACTCCATAGGTTGTCTTTTCATTTTGTTGATTGTTTCTTTTGCTGTGCAGAGGCTTTTAAGTTTTATGTAGTCTCACTTATTAATTTTACTTTTGGTGCCATATCAAAAAAAAATGTGTCAGGACCAGCATCAAGGAAATTTTTCTGTGTTTCCTTCTGGGCTCTTTTATAGTTTCAAGTCTTAGGCATACATCTTTAATCCATTTCAAGTTCATTTTTGTAAGTGGTGTAAGATAAGGGTCCAATATCATTCTTCTGCAGGTAGTTGTTCAGTTTTCCCATCACCACTTATTAAAGAGACTATCCTTTCCTCATTGAATATTATTGGCATCCTTGTCTAATACTAGTGGTGAGGGTTTATTTCTGGGCTGTCAATACTTTTCCATTGATCTGTGTGTCTACTTTTATGTCAGTATCATGTTGTTTTGATTACTATAGCTTTGTAATATAGTTTGAAACCAGGAAATGTGATGCCTCCAGTTTTGTTCTTTCTTCAAAACCAAACAGCTTTGGCTGTTTAGAGTCTTTTGTGCTTCCATACAAATGTTAGAATTTTCTTCTGTTTTTGTAAAAGTATGCCATTGGAATTTTGAATCTACAGATGGCTTTGGGTAAATTGGTAAATTATTCTCACCCATGAACATAGGGTATCTTTCCATTTGTTTGTGTCTTCTTCAGTTTCTTTCATCAAAGTCTTATAGTTTTCAGTGTACAGATCTTTCATTTCCTTGGTTAAATGTATTCCTTAAGTAATTTATTGTTTTTGATGCTTTTGTAAATGGGATTTTCAGTATTTCATTATTGGTATATAAAAACACAATTGATTTTTATATATTGATTTTATATCCCACCACTTTTCTGAATTTGTCAATTACTTCTAAAAATCTTTTGGTGGTGTCTAGGATTTTATATATATATAATCATATATATATATATATATATAATTATATCATCTGCAAGTAATGTTACCTTTTCCTGTATGATTCAGAAACTTTATATTCCTTTTTATTTTATGATTGGTCTAAGACTTCCAGCACTCTGCTGAATAGAAATGGTGAGCATGGATACCTTTGCCTTTTTTCTGATCTTAGGAGAGATTTTAACATTTCACTGTTGAGTATAATATTAGCAATGGGATGTGTCATATATGACCTTTATTATGTTGAGATATGTTCTTTCTATATACAATCTCTTGGAAGTTTTTACCATGAAAGTATGTTATATTTTGTCAAATGTTTTCCTGCCTCTATTGAGTTTATCATATGATTTTTATCTTTCATTCTATTAATGCAGTGTATCACACTTATTGATTTGCATATGTTGAACAGTCTTTGCATCTCAGAGATAAATCCCACATGATCATGTTGTATTATCCTTTTAATAAACTGTTGAATTTAGTTTACTAATACTTTGTTGAAAATTGTTGCATCTCTATTTATCAGGAATGTTGACCTGTAGTTTTCTTGGAAGGTCCTAATTTGAATTTTAAATCAGTAATTCTGGCCTCGTAAAATCATATTGGAAGTGTTTCCTCTTCTTCAAATTTTTGGAAGTTTTCAAAAGATTGGTGTTAATTTTTCTTTAAATGTCTGGTAGAATTCACAAGTGAAGCTGTCTGGTCCTGGGATTTTCTCTGTTGTAAAATTCTTGATTACTGACTAATCTTCTTATTCATTACTGATCGGTTCACATTTTCTATTTCTTCATGACTTAGTCTTGACAGGTTTTATGTCTCTAGCAATTCATCCACTTTTTTTATATGTTATCCAATTTGTTGGCATATAACTGATTATATGATCTTGTATGATTCTTTGTATTTCTGTGATTATCAGTTAGTGTCTTCTCTTTCATATCTGATACTATTTATTTGAGTTCTCCTGCTTTTTTTTCTTGGTAATCCAGCTAGGGCTTTGTCAATTTTGTTTATCTTTTCCAAAAACTAGCTCTTAGTTTCACTGTACTTTCTATCATTTTTTAATGCCTATTTTATTTACTTCTACTCTGATTTTTATTTCCTTCCTTCTATTAACTTGGATTTAGTTTGTTCGCCTTTTTCTTGTTCCTGGGAATATAAGGCTAGGTTGTTTATCTTAGATGTCTTTTTTAAAAGTAGGCACTTATTAGTATAAAATTTGCTGTTAAGACTGTTTTTGTTTCATCCCATCAGTTCTGATATGTTGTAGATCCATTTCCATTTGTTTCAAGATTCAACATTCTTTATTTCCTTTATTTTTCTTCTTTAACTCCTGGCTTTTGAAGAGTATGCTGTTTAATTTCCAGATATTTATGAATTTTCCAGATTTCCTTCTATTGTTGATTTCTAGGTTTATATCATTATTGTCACAAAGATAATTTGTGTTATTTTTATCTTCTTAAATGTATTAATATTTGTTTTGTAACGCATCATATGATCTTCCCTAGAGAATGTTCGTATGTGCTAGAGTAGAATGTGTATTTTGCTGCTATTGGATGGAATGTTTGTTCTGTGTATGATTGCTATGTCAACTGGATCTAAAGTATGATTCAAGTCCAGCATTCTTTGTTGATTTTCTGTCCAGATGATCTATCCATTGTTGAAGTCCCTACTTCAATATTGAATTACTACATTGTTGTTTCTTCTCCCTTCTAATCTGTTCCTCTTGTGCTTCATATATTCAGATATTCCAATACTGGGTGCATATGTATTAACTACTGTTATATCTTCTTGATTAATTGACTTCCTTACCATTATTTAATGACCTCCTTTGTCTTTTGTTACCTTTTCAGCTTAAAGCCTGTTTTGTCTGATGCATATTTGTCTGATGAGAAACCCTATTCTCATTTGGTTTCTTTTGTTACCTTTTCAGCTTAAAGCCTGTTTTGTCTGATGCATATTTGTCTGATGAGAAACCCTATTCTCATTTGGTTTCCACTTACATGCAATATCTTTTTCTGTTTCTTCACTTATAGCCTATGTGTACCCTTGCAACTAAAGAGATCTCTTATAGGCAAATATAGTTGGATATTGATTTTTATCCATCCAATCACTCTGTGCCTTTTGATTGGAGAATTTAATCCATTTATACTTATAATAATTATTGATAGGTAAGGATTTATTGATGCCATCTTATATTCTGGCTGTTTTATAGCTCCCTTTTTCCTTTCTTCCTCTTTTGTTGCCTTCCTTTGCAGATTGATATTATGTAGCAGTAAGCTTTGATTCCCTTCTTTTTATGTTTTATGAATGTATTGTAGTGTTTTGGTGTCTAGTTGCCACCAGGCTTACATAAAACATTTATTAACAGTTTATTTTATGCTCATAACAACTTAACCTTAATCACATAAAACTCTGCCCTTTAATTCCTGTCTTTTGTGGAGTTTTTTCTGTCTTTTGTGTTTTTGACATCATGATATCTCTTCTTATATTGTAGATTCATTAGAAAATTATTGTAGGGGCACCTGGGTGGTTTAGTAGGTTAAGGATCCGACTTCAGCTCAGCTTATGATCTCACGGTTTGTGGGTTCAAGCCCCACATAAGGCTCTGTGCTGACAGCTAGCTCAGAGCCTGGAGCCTGTTTCAGATTCTGTATCTCCCTCTCTCTCTCTGACCCTCCCCATCTCACGTTCTCTCTCTCTCTCTCTCAGAAATAAATTTTTTTAAAAACGTTAAAAATCTAAAAAAATTATTGTAGCTATAGTTATTTTAGTACTTTTGTCATTTAACCTTTATACTGGAGTTTAAGTGATTAACACTCTACCGTAGTACAGCATTAAAGTATTCTGAATCTGACTATAAGCCTACTTTTTCCAGTGTGTTGTATGTTTTCATATTGCTTATTAGAATCCTTTTACTTCAGCTTGAAGAACTTCTTTCAACATTTCTCGTAAGACAGGTCTGGTGGTGATGAACTCCCTCATCTTTTGTTTGTCTGGGATAGTCTTTATCTCCCCTTCATTTCTGAAAGATAACTTTACCAGGTAAAGTCTTCTTGGTTGGCAGCTTTTTCTTTCAGGACTCTGAATATATCATCCTGTTCTCTTCTAGTCTGTGAGGTTTCTGCTGATTTCACTGATATCCCTTTGGGGGTTACAAACTGTAAGTTACAAACTTGTTTTTCCTCTCACTTCTTTTAAAATTCTCTATCTTTGATCTTTGACAGTTTTATTATAATGTCTTGAAGAGAATCTTTTAAAGTTGATTTTGTTTGGTGACCTATGAACTTCATAAATTGGCTATCTAAATCTCTCTCAGATTTGGGAAATTTCCAGTCATTATTTTAATGCATCATCTACCCCCTTCTCCCTCTCTTATGCTTCAGAGATTTTAATCTTTTACAAGTTGGGGTGTTTTTTTTTTTTTTTTTATGTTATCCCATAGATCATGTAGGCTTTCTTTACTCTTTATATTCTTTTTTCCTTTTTCTCCTCTGACTGAATGATTTCAAACATTCTATCTTCTATCTTATGGATTCTTTCTTCTGCTTGATTCATCTACTATTGGCACTTCATATTGAATTTTTCATTTCATTCATTGTATTCTTCAGCTTTAGGATTTCTATTTGGTTCTTTCTTATTATTTCTATCTTTTTGTTAAGCTTCTCATTTTTGCTTGTATTTTGGTTCCCTGATTTTGTTGAATTGTCTTTATGTGTGTCTTGTACTTGCCGAATTTCCTTAAAACAGTTCCTTTGCATTCTTATCAGCTAAATTGTAAGATCTCCATGTCTTTGAAGTTGGTTACTAGAAAATTATAGTGATCCTTTAGTGGTGTAGTGTCTCCTTGATTTTTCATTTTTCATTTTCATTTGCGTTAGTGTTATCAAATTTGAAGAAGCAGGTCACCTCCTCCAGCCATTACTAACTGCCTTCAGGAAAGAAAAACCTTCCCTTAGCCCTCCTAAGGATTCTGAGCCTTTTTCGGGCCTTCAATGGATACATGTTCTCCATGTTTCCTGCTCCCTCTTGTGGCAGAATTCTTAGGCTTGTATGACTTCTCTTGATCCTGCCATGTTGACAACCTCCGTTTTGCTTTCCCCGAGTGCTAAAGCTCACATGTTGGTTTCCAAATGGGTCTCTTTCTGGCCTGCAGATTGGAGCCAACTTTCTGTGTGTGCTCACTAGCCATCTGCCAAAGCTCACTCTCACCAGTGCTGGCGGTGCCCACTGGCCAGGTGGGGTATTCATGGGCAAGCTGTTTCCAGTGACTCATGGGCAGGCTTCTAGATGGAGTCCATGATGCAGTTAGTGGGACCCACATCCCTTTATTGCCTCTCAAGAATCCTGTCTGTCACTCTCCTAGCCTCTTCCCACCACCCAGTCATGCAGCTGATGACTCAATAATCTGGATCAGGTAAGAGAGAAATTAGCCTCTTTGGCAGCATCCCACATAGCTGGAGAAGCTGGTGCTTACCCACATATTCTGGCTCTCCCCCATGAGGGAAATCATGGTCCAAGATTTCTCTTGGCACTGAGCTGTACTGCCTTTGGGAAGGGATGACGCAGGTAAAGTCCAACAGTTCTTCTAATCTTCTCCAGTGTGACCAAATTCATTTTTTTTTTCTTGCTCCAATATTGTGCTAGAATATTTCTCTTCTAGAAACCTGGATTTCCACAAAGGCTTTCTCGTCCATGGGTGACTATCTAAAACAGTGTTTACCATGGGCTCCCAAACTGTGGCCAAGAGGGGCTGGAATGGTTTAAGGCCCACAGCTGGGACTGAGGTCTGTATTTCTGTTACCCAATGCATGGGTTGGTGAGACTTACCCTGGGTCTCTTGGTGTCTGCTGCTGGATCCCACAGCTGCCACAGAAGCACTTTTGGCCATGCATGAATGGCAAATTATTGTTGGGGCAGGGAGTGGACAGAAATGCAAGATGTCTTATTCTACCATTATGCTGACATCACCTCTATATAGTACTTAATTTGAATTAAAATTACTAATATGAACTCATCATATATTTTATTTAAAAAATAGATATTTCTAGACTTGTACAATGCAGTCTTACAATCAACTAGGTAGCAGTGAGCAACCTAGTGTCCAAATTGTGGCTGCCACTTATCATTTCTCATAAAAAGGAGTCAGCACTCCTTGGAGAAATGTCTTATTCCAAGTCTGGGCAGGATGTCATCTGAGCCTGCAACACTGTAACCAGAAAGTAGAGAAGTGGTCCTATGTGACCCCATCTTATCAAAAAGACAGGAGCCACCCTCAAGAAGTTCCCATAGCCAGAAGTGTAATAATTGAAGCCTCAGTGAGCATGTGTATAAAAATTGTATGGTTTAAACATATCAAGTATGTTTACATACATGAATTTGTAATGACACTCAAAAACAACTCATTGATAATTTTTGGAAAATGCTAGGGAACCAACTCATTATTTTGAATAATAATGGATTGGGATTTGGATAATATTAAAGGAAAATAAACATTTGTCCTGCCCTTCTTATACAACTTAGTATCACTGTGTAACTAAATAGTTAATAATGGAAAGGTTCTCTTTATAAAAGTATTTGAGCTTAAAAAGAAGGGCTGATAATGTGTAGCAACATGGATGGACCTTGAGGGTGTTATGCTGAGCAAAATAAGTCAGGCAGAGCAGGACAAATATCATATGTTTGCACGTATAGGAGGATTAGGAGGAACTTAACTGAGGAACAAGGGGGAGAAGAAGGGCGGAAATGGTGGGGGAAAGGGAGAGAGGCAAACAATGAGAGACTCTTGAATCTGACAAAAACTGAGGACTGATGGATGTGGGGGGGAGAGGGGATGAGTGTGGAGGAGGGCACTTCTGGGGATGAGCACTGGGTGTTATATGGAAACTAATTTGACAATAAACTATTTGTAAAAAAATATAAATAAAAATTAATTAATTAATTAAAAAAGGGCTGATAGAATTCTAATGTCACTATTTTGTAATCTCTATTGAATCTAGACAGTGATCATCAATAGCTGACAATACCACAAAGAGAAATTATCAGCCATTATGTGCCTCTTAATAGCAGTACCAACACCACTTATGAAAGTCTTGCTAAAAGTGAATTGAACCTTAATCTGATCAAACTCTATCTGATCACACAAATACAAAGGACAGAACTTATTCTATGACAACACAAGTATGCAATATGTAAATCTAGGCTGTAGGTTTCTTCAACAAATAAATTTCAAGGGAAATAAGGGAGGGAGAGGTAATTGCGCAGATCAGAAATTGGTTTCCTTTTTCTGTAAATTGCTGCATAGTGCATGTTTTAGGTTTTTCGAGCCAAGCATTTTATTCATCTCCACTGTTGGAGCATGAAAGCAGCCACAGACCGGAAGTGCAACTGTATTCTAATAAAACTATCTGCAAGAGTAGGCATCCAACCCATGGGCCATAGTTTGCTAACCCCTGCTGTAAATTTAAAAAGGCTTAAAGGACAGGCACCTGGGTGTCTCGGTTGAGTGGCCAACTCTTGATTTCAGCTCAGGTCATGATTCCAGGGCCGTGGGGTTGAGCCCTACATCAGGCTCTGTGCTGAGCATGGAGTCTGCTTGGGATTCTCTCTCTCTCTCTCTCTCTCTCTCTCTCAGTCTCTCTCTCTCTGTCTTCCTCCCTCCCTTTTCCCCTCTCCCCTGCTCACTCTCTCTTTCTGTAAAAAGTTAAATTAAAAAAAAGGCTTAAAAGACATATCAGCCATTTGCAATATATGCATATTACTTAATGTTGATTCAAGCAAACTATAAGAAAAAAGAAAAATGATGGGACAATATGGAAAACTTTAACACTTACTGGATATTAAGGAATTGTTAATTAGTTTCAGGGAGGTTATGCTAAGAAAAATATACAAAATGAAATATTGGTGGATGAAATATCAAGCTGAGATTTAGGAGGTAGGGGAATGGGTGGGACTAGAAATGAAATATGATTAGCCATAAGTTGATTATTCATTAAAACGGGGTGATGCATGTAAATGGGTCCATTGTAATCTTCTGTATACTTCTGGATATGTAAGAAGCCTTCCAGAATAGAATGTTTTAAAACAGAAAGCACCAGGAAACATCTGCTTCCAGACCAGATGGAGTATCAGGAAGTAGCTTTACCCTCATGCTTGAAAAAAGAATAAAGGACAGAATATATGGAACAAAACACTGAACATTGAACAGTGAGGGGCAGTGATCCTCCAAAAAGTGAGAAACAAACAAGTTTAGTCCTATGACTGCCCCCTCCCGGATTACCTTGAGAGTGATTCCAGAATGTGGTATCAGAAGGAGAAACCCACCCAGAGCTTGAAAGACCCCAATATGAGGAGATAGAGCTAAAGGTCTGGGGACTGAAGAAGGATAGAGTTTGAGGTCAGAGTACAAGAAAGGAGAGAGCTGCACAGTGAGACCTCTAGCAATTTATAGAGGTTTCTCCTCTGTTGCTTAGTTCATGTGTGTGAGAAACCTACATGTAGCTGGGAAGAGAGTCACCTAGAAGGATTAGAGGAGACCCTGCCCACAGCTGACACAGGGCGAAGTGCCTATACCCACCAGCCAAACTGGAAAAGCTCTGAGTAAAACATCTAGAAGGAACTTGTGCTGGAGTCCTGCTCTGGCAGGGTCCAGGGGTCCCTGAAGGATGCATGGATGGTGTTGGTGAGGGAGGGATGAGAGAGACACAGATTATTTCTGGTCACCAGCCAGGCCTCTCTGCACTGAAACTCAACTTTATTTTATGATTGAATGTTTGGGGGATGGAACAGGAGTGGCATTCTGATAAGTCCTTTTATCAGTAAAGAGTTTCCAGAACATTGACATGCAAAAGAATAGGGAACAGCTCAGAGGTGGCATTAGCATAGTAAAGGCAAAAGTTATGCTCATCGCCTAGTGGTAGGTATAAAGAAAAACAGGTCTTTCAGGAAGGCAATGTTGCCCCCCACCCCCAACCATAAAAGAAGTTCCTACAGTAAGTTCCTTCACAAAATGCAATCATTGTATCAAGGCCAGAATGAATAACTCCTAATACCAATTGACAAGGTGATTTGGGGGTCAGTACTCAAGCCAAAATAGTTGGGTGGGGGTGGATATCAGGGCCGCCATATGAGGGTAAGAGTCCATGCAACTTACCTTAACCTCATAAGGAGTTCTTACTCAACCTATGAGTTCAGAAAACAGCTCCCAACAATCTTGCTTCAGTAATGGGGAATAATTAGCCCAAGGAATAAAAACACCTCTAGTCATACCTAATAAACCTTAAAAGCAAGACCCATAAGGATCAAATTGTTTCTAAGAAACGTAACTACATTCCAGAACAAAGCTCAGTAATAGTCATAGGATAGGAATATAAGTTGTGCAGCACCAAACAATATAAAATTCAGTGTCCAGCAGCCAATCAAAAGTTACCAGGAATGCAAAGAAGCAAGAAAGTATGACCCATAATGAGGGGACGCTATTTGAGGCAAAACCAACCTGGACCTGATGTTATAATTATCAGACAGACATTAAAAGTTATTATAACTGTATTCTATATGTTCAAAGCTTTAAGTAAGGACATTGAAGATGTTTTTAAAGGCCCAAATCAAACCTCTAGAAATAAAAACTACAATATCTAAAAAGAAAAGTAACGCAATAGGTTTAACAGCAAATTGAATATCACAGAGAAAGAAAGACTAATGAACATAAAGACAGAGCAGTAGAAATTATCCAAAACAAAACAGAGAAAATAGGGTTAAAAGAATTTAGAAAGCATCTGTGAGCTGTGTGAAAAGTGTTGTCAGCCTAAAATATGTGTAACTGTAGTACTTGTAAGAGAGACCAGTGTTGGGGCGAGGGGAGGGGGCCAGGGGAGAGGACAGGAAGAAATATTTGAAGAAACAAGCAGTACTTTGGTGGAAATTTATATCACTAACTAACCTCTATTAGAAAAGAAAAAAGGCCTTGAATCAATGACCTCAATTTCTACCTTAAAAGCTAAAAAAAGAAAAGCTAATTACACCCAAAGTAAGTAGTTAAAGTAAAAGTTAAATAATAAATACCAGAATGCAGTTAATGGAATAGAGCACAGGAAAACAAAAGAGAAACTTAATGAAGCCAAAGACAGATTTTCTGAGATAAATAAAATTGATAAAACTTTAGCCAAATTATTAAGGGAAAAAAGAAGATGCAAATTAATATAAAGAATGAGAAGAGCACCTGGGTGGCTCAGTCAGTTGGGCCGCTGACTTTGCTCAGGTCATGATCTCACAGTTCGTGGTTTCGAGCCCAAGTCAGGCTCTGTGCTGACAGTGCATGGAGCCTGGAACCTGCTTCAGATTCTGTCTCCCTCTCTCTCTGCCCCTCCCATGCTTACACTCTGTCTCTCTCTGTCTCTCAGAAATGAATAAATGTTTAAACAAAAACAAAAAAAGAATGAGATAAATGACCTCAGTACATGTTATTCAAGTACTAAAAGAATTGTAAGGGACTATTATAAACAAGTCTATTCCAGTAATTATAACTTACATGAAAATTGGCAAATTCCTTGAAAGTTGCAAACTACCAAAGCTAATGAAATAAAAAAATATATCACATGGATATCTCTGTATCTATTAAAGAAATTTATATTATAAAAAAAAAACGCCTGCCCACAAAGAAAATGCAGGCATAGATTGCTTTGCTGGTAAATTCCACTACACGTATAAAGAAGAGATTATGCCAATTCTACATGAACTCTTCAGAAAATTGAAGAGGAAATATACTTCCCAATTCATTCTATGAGGCCAGCATTATCCTAATACAAAAACAAAGACTACAGGCAGACATTCCTCATGAAGATCAATGTGAAAATGCTAAACAAAATTTTAGCAACTTGAATTCTGCAATATATAAAAATGATAAAACCTTATGACCAAGTGGATTATATCCCATGAATGCAAATCTAGTTTAATATTCAAAAATCAATCAATGTAATTTAACATATTAACAAGCCAAAACCCAGAAACCCTCTGACTAACTTGATAGGTGCAGAATCTTTGACAAAATCTAACATGCATTCCTAATAAAAACTCTCAAAATTAGGAATAGAAGGATACTTCTGAACTTTGATAAAGAGCAAACTTTTATAAAAAACAAACAAGCAAACAAAACAAAAAACTTGCAGCTATCACGATGGTCACTAGTGAAATAATGCTTTCCCCTAATGTCAACACAGGATGCCTACTTTCACCACTATTATTCAGCATTTCATTGGAGATCTAGCTGGTGTAGGCAAGCAAGAAAATATAATCAAATAGCACCTAAATTGAAAGGGAAGAGTAAACTGCCTTTATTCATAGAAGATATAATGACCTATATATAATATCCAGTAGCATTTATGAAAAATTATTGGAACTGGTAAGTTATCAGTGTTGATGATCAATATTTAGAAGTCAACTATTTCTGTATATCTACAATGAATAATTGGAAATTGAAATTCAAAACAACTTTTCCATAGCATTGAAAAATATGAACTACTTAGGTATAAACATGACAAAGGTATGTACGGTCTATACACTGAAGCTACAGAATATTACTTAGAGAAATTGAAGACAAAAATAAAAGGGGAGATGTAGCATGTCCCTGGGACAGAAGACTCAATATTGTTCAGATGTCAGTTCATTCCAAATTGATTTTTATATTTTTTAAGTTTTTATTTAAATTCCAGTTAGTTAACATACAGTGTTATATTAGTTTCAGGTGTGCAATATAGTGATTCAACAATCACTAGTTGCTATTGTTCATCATAAATGCACTCCTTAATCCCCATCACCTATTTAATTCACTCTCTTGCCCATCTCCCCTATGGTAACCATCAGTTTGTTTTCTATAATTAAGAATCTGTTATTTAATTTGTCTCTCTTTTTCTTTTTCCCCCTTTGCTTGTTTATTGTGTTTCTTAAATTCCAGTATGAGCAAAATCATATGGTATTTGTCTTTCTCTGACTGATTTATTTCACTTAGCATTATACTCTCTAGCTCCATCCATGTTGCTGCAAATGACAAGATTTCATTCTTTTTATGGCTGAATAATATTCCACTATATACATATGTATATGTACACACACACTATATATAATGTATATAATATTATATATTATATATAGTAATATAGTGGAATATTATTATATACAATATATATTATATATAGTGTATATGTGTGTGTGCATACATAATCTTTTTTTTCTTTCATAGTTTATTGTCAAGTTGGTTTCCATATAACAACTAGTGCTCATCCCAACAAGTGCCCTCCTCCATGCCCATCACCCCCCTTCCCCTCTCCCCCACCCCCATCAGCCCTCAGTTTGTTCTCAGTATTCAAGAGTCTCTCGTGGCCTGCCTCCCTCCCTTTCCCCAACTATTTTTTCCCCTTCTCCTCCCCCATGGTCCTCTGTTAAGTTTCTCCCGATCCACTTATAAGTGAAAACATATGGTATCTGTCTTTCTCTGCCTGACTTATTTTGCTCAGCATAACATCCTCGAGTTCCATCCACAGCTTTGCTGTGCAGAAGCTTTATATTTTGATCAGGTCCCAATAGTTCATTTTTACTCTTGATTCCCTTGCCTTTAGCGATGTGTCAAGTAAGAAATTGCTGCTGTTGAGGTCAAGGAGGTTGCTTCCTGCTCTTTCTAGGGTTTTGATGGTTCCTGTCTCACATTCAGGTCCTTTATCCATAATTGTCTTTATTCAATCAGCCCTGCATGGACACTTGGGCTGCTTCCATATCTTATCTGTTGTAAATAATGCTGCTGTAAACTTAAGGATTCATGTATCCCTTTTAATTAGTGTTTTTGTATTTTTCTCCTAATGGTGCAATGTATCATGTTGATTGATTTGTGAAAACTAAACCTCCCTTACAACCCAGGAAAAAATCCCACTTTGATCATGGTGAATGATTTTATTTTATTTTATTTTATTTTAGTTAGCACATGCTTAGTTTTTTATTTTCATTGTAGGCATGTTTTTTTTTGTTTTTTTGTTTACAAATAGTTTATTGTCAAATTAGTTTCCACATAACACTCAGTGCTCATCCCCAGAAGTGTCCTCCTCCATGCATGGAGGATTTTATTAATGCATTATTGGATTTGGTTTGCTAGTATATTGTTGAGGAGTTTTACATCTACAAACTACATTCATTAGGGAAATTGGCCAGTAGTCCCCCTTTTTAGTGGTGTTGTTATCTGGTTTTTTGGTAACAGGGTAATAATGTCCTTATATAAGTAGTTGGAAGTTTGCCTTCCTTTTCTATCTTTTGGAATAGTCTGAGAAGAATAGGTATCAAAACTTCTTTAAATGTTCGTTAGAATTCACCTGTAAATCCATCTGGCCCTGAACTTTTGTTTGCTGGGAAATTTTTGATTACTGATTCAGTTGGGGTATTGTTGTTGTTTTACTGGTTATCAGTCTCTTCAAGTTTCCTATTTCTTCCCATTTCTGTTTTAGTAGTGTACATGTTTCTAGGAATTTATCCATTTCTTCCAAGTTGTCCAATTTGTTAGCATATAATTTTTCATAATATTTTCTTCTGATTATATTTCTGTAGTGTTAGCTGTTATTTCTTCTCTTCCATTTCTGATATTGTTTATTTGAGTCCTTTCTCTTTTTTTCTTGATAATTCTGGCTAGAGGTTTATCAATTTTAGTGATTTTTTTCCAAGAAAAAATGGTTTCATTTATGTGTTCTATTTTTTTTAGTTTCTGTATCATTTATTTCTGCTCTAGTCTTTATTATGTCCTTCCTTCTGCTGGCTTTAGGTATCATTTGGTGTTCTTTTTGTAACTCCTTTAGGTGTAAGGTGTTTATTTGAAATTTTTCATGCTTCTTCAAGTAGTCCTGTATTGTTATAAACTTCCCTTTGAGAACCCTTTTTGTTACATCTCAAAGATTTCGTTGTGTTTTCATTTTATTTGTTTCCATGATTTTTTTTAGTTTGTTATTTGATTTTCTTGTTGACTCATTCATTATTCAGTAGCATGTTATTCAACATCCATGTATTTGTGGTGTTTCCTGATTATTTATTGTGGTTGACTTCCAATTTCATAGTGTTGTGGTCAGAAAAGATGCATGGTATGACTTTGATTTTCTTGAATTTGTTGAGACTTGTTTTGTGGAATAATACGTGATATATTCTGAAGAATGATCTGTATGCACTTTAAAAGAATGCGTTCTACTGTTTTAGTATGGAATGTTCTGAATATATCTGTTATATTCATCTCTTCCAGTGCATATTTCAGAGCCATTGTTTCCTTTTTGACTTTCTATTTATATGACCCATCCGTTGATATAAGTGGGGTGTTAAAGTCCCCTTCTATTATTGCATAAGTATTGATTAGTTCCTCTATGTTATTAACGGTTTTATGTAATCGGTGGCTCCTGTGTTGAGTACATAAATATTTATAATTGTTTTATCTTCTTATTGGATATTCTCTTTATTATTATTATATGGTGTCTTTCTTTGTCTCTTGTTACAGTCTTTGTTATGAAGTTTGTTTTATCTGATTAAGTATTGCTACCCTGGCTTTCTTTTTGACATCCCTTTGTATGACAGATGTTTCTCCATCCCCTCACTTTCAATCTGCATGTGTCTTTAGGTCTAAAATGAGCCTCTTGTAAGCAGCATATAGATGGGCCTTGTTTTCTACCCTTTCTGTCACCCTGTCTTTTGATTGGAGTATTTAGTCCATTTACATTCAAAGTAATTATTGATAACGTAACTATTTGTTGCCTTTTTATTACTTGGTTTGTAGTTATTTCTGAAGATTTTCTCATCCTTTCTTGTCTTTCTCTCTTTCATGGTTTCTTGGTTTTCTTCAGTGATACTTGTGGATTTCTTTATCTTTATCCTTTGAATATTTATTAGTTGTTTTTGATATACGGTTACCATTTAATATATAGTTACCATTAGGTTTGTATATAACATTTTCTGCATGTACCAGTCTGTATTAAGTTGATGGTATTTACATTTGAACCCATTATATACTCCTCTCTTTCCCACATTTTAGGTACAGGTAATTATATTTTACATCTTTTTATTTTGTGAGATCTTTAATTTTTTTATAGAAATATTCATTTTTATTTCTTTTGTGTTTCCTTCCTTCATACTGTCACTTTTGGTCTCTCCTTTCCACTCAGAGTCCCCTTTTAATATTTCTTGCAGGGCTGATTTAGGGGTCATGAATTCTTTTGCTTTTTGCTTGTCTGAGAAACTCTTTATCTACCCTTCTATTACGAATGGAATCCTTGCTGGATAGAGTATTCCTGGCTGCAGATTTTTCTCATTCAGCGTTCTCTTCTGAATATATATTATGCCACTCCCTTCTGGCTTGCAAAGTTTCTGTTGAAAAAGCTCCTGCTAACCATATAGCATTTCCCTTTTAAGGTATTATCTTTTTTTATCTTGTTGGTTTTTAATATTTTTTCCTTTATCATTATGTTTTACAAACTTAATTATGATATGTCTTGGTGTGGATCTGCTTGTGTTGATTGGATTTTGTTAAGGGTTCTCTGTGCCTCCTGGATCTAGATATCTGTTTCCTTCCTCAGATTAGGGAAGCTTTTAGCTATTATTTCTTGAAATAAATTTTCTGCCCCTTTTCTCTCTTCTTTTCAGATTCCTATATGAGCGTTATTACATTTGATGGAAACACTAAGCTCCCTAAGTCTATTATTGTTTTGCATAATTCTTTTTTCTCACTTTTGTTCAGCTTGATTATTTTCCATTACTCTGTTTTCTATGTCACTAATTCATTTCTCTGCCTCTTCCATTATGCTGTTCATTACATCAGACATTTCTTGTTTTGTTTATTGAGATCATTATCTCTGATATGTTATTCCTTATCTCTGTGTTAAGGATCTCACTCATGTCTTCCACTTTTTTTTTTTTTTTTCCAAATCCTGTGAGCATCCTAATGATCATTGCTTTGCTTAGATCCTTGGCCATGGTGGTGTTCTGTTCCTTTATTTGAGATAAAATTTTCTATCTTCTCATTTTGCCTAAGTTTTTGTGCCTGTTCCTGTGTTAGTCAACTATGTCTTCAAAATGGCTTTTTGAAGAAGTCATGTAGTGCCCTGCCCTCTAGTGTCCTTTGTTCTCTAAGACCTGGCACTTATGGAAGGATCTCCAGTGGGTGCCACGTGTGCTCAGCTGTTTTTCCCTGGACACTTTATCCTTTATGCTGGTCATCTAGAGAGGCTCTCCATATCTTCTGTGGCAGTGTTTGGTTCCTGTCCTGAATTTGTAACATTTTCACTAGGTGTGCCCTGGTCTCCTTGTGGAATGAGACCGGTCACCACTGCTTCTGGAACCAAGGGTCTGCAAAGCTCTCTGGTTGGGAGACATGGTGTAACCAGGCGTTTGTGCCAGTCTTCTGGGGTAGGGGGCCCACCACAATGGGACTGATACAGGTGTAACTGGGTAGGGCAGTTCTACTGGAGCATGAGAGGCCAGGACTGGGTGTAAGCAAGTTGGATAGTGAGTTTCAGTGTTGTGCTGGTTCCTACAGGTGGCCCAGTGCTTATGCTGAGGGTCTAGGGAGGAAGATGGTACCTGCCAGTGCCTTTGTTCCTAGAGGGCTCTCTTCATGAATGCTGCCTCTCTGGGACATGCTCAGATAAGTGAATAACCTCCCTATTATGCGCCCCAGGTGCTCTTCAAATTGGGTTCCATGTATGTCTTTGGTTGTTTGCCTGCCTTCTCTCCAAGAGCAATGTAATGCCCTCTGGGCTGTATCCCAGCCAACCCTGCTGACCTTTAAAACTCCAGGCTTTTTTATTGTCAAGTTGGTTTACGTAAACCAACTTGACAATAAACTATACAAAAGAAACAAACAAACAAACAAACTTCCCCAAATTGACTTCTAAATAAAGTAAAAAGAAGAATGTTAAAAATAAAATAAAACTGGGGCGCCTGGGTGGCTTAGTCGGTTAAGCGTCCGACTTTCGCTTGGGTCATTATCTCGCGGTTCGTGGGTTCGAGCCCCGCGTCGGGCTCTGTGCTGACTGCCAGCTCAGAGCCTGGAGCCTGTTTCAGTCTGTGACTCCCTCTCTCTCTGACCCTCCCCTGCTCGCGCTGTCTCTCTCTCTCTCTCCTAGAAATAAAGCATTAAAAAAAATAATAATAAAATAAAATAAAATAAAACTCCAGGCTTTCTGACCCACTTTTTGCCAGAATGCACAAAATTACTCCCCTCTCACTTTCCAAGCTGATTGTTATGGGAATTCACTTTCCCCATGAGCTTCTCTGTGTGCTAGTAGTCTGTTTCTTACCCTTCTCTATGACTTCAGCCCCTTCCCCAACACAGTGGCCATGATCTGTTTTGCTCCCAAACCATGTCTCAGCACTTCCTATCTTCTTCTATGTAGCCTCTTCTCTAACTATTGTGGAGTTTGTTCTACCAGTCCTCAGTTTCATTTCTGGGATATTTAAGATGATTTGATAGTTATCATGACATAGGGTATCAGAATGGATTAAAAAAATAAAATCTATCTATCTGCTGACTACAAGAGACTAATTTTATACCTAAAGACACCTGCAGATTGAAAGTGAAGGGATAGAAGACCATTTATTATGCTAATGGATATCAAAAGAAAGCGGGAACAGCTATACTTATTTCTATTAATGTCTTTCTCCCATTTCTTCACTGGATTATTTATTTTTTACATGTTGAGTTTTATAAGTTCTTCATAGATTTTGGATACTAACCCTTTATCTGAAATGTCATTTGCAAATATCTTCTCCTATTCCATTGGTTGCCTTTTAGTTTTGCTGATTGTTTCCTTTGCTGTGCAGAAACTTTTTATCTTGATGAGGTACCAGTAGTTCATTTTTGCCTTTGTTTCCCTTGCCTCCAGAGACATATTGAGTGAGAAGTTGCAGCAGCAGAGGTTAAAGAGGTTTTTGCCTGCCTTATCCTCCAGGATTTTGATAACTTCCCGTGAGACCTTTTTTGTTTTATAACTGAGAGTCTGAATCCTTTACCAACCTCTCCCTATTTATCCCACTCACCAGCCCATGGCAACCACTTTTCTACTCTCCATTTTTATGAGTTCTATTTTTTTTTAAGATTCCACACGTAATGATGCCCTGAAATAGTTAACCCTTGAACAACATGAGGGTTAGGGGTGCAAAAATGCCACATTTACATCCATGTTTAACTTTTGACTCCCCCAAAACTTAACTACCTGATAGTCTACTGTTGATCAGAAGCCTTACCAGTAACATAAACAGTCAATTAATACATATTTGGTATGTTATATGTATTATATATTGTATCATTACAATGAAACTAAACTAGAGAAAAGAAAATATTAAGTAAATCACAAGGAAAAGAAAATACATTTACGGTACTATACTATATTTATCCAAAAAAGTCCACACATAAGTAGATCTGCACAATTCAAATCTGTGTTATTCAAGGGTCAACTGCATTTGTCTTTCTCTATCTGACTTATATCATTCAGTATAATACCCAGCAGCTTCATCCATGTTGTCACAAATGACAGGCTTTTCATTTTTGAGGCTGAATAATATTCCGTAGTGTATATATGCCATATTTTCTTTATCCATTTATCCATCAGTAGACATTTATGTTGTTTCCATACCTTGGCTATTGTGAGTAATGTTGCAATGAGCATGAGGGTACATATATCTCTGATAATAATTATTTCATATCCTTAGGATATATACCCAGAAGTGGAATTGCTGGATTGTATGGTGGTTGTAATATTTAATTTATTGAGGTACCTCCAAACTGGCAGTACCAGTTTACATTCCCATCAAAAGTTTACAAGAGTTCCCTTCCCTCCACATCCTCTCTAGCATTTATCTCTTGTCTTTTTAAGAATAGACTTCCTAACAGGTGTGAAGTGAAATCTCATTGTAGTTTTGACTTACATTTCCTTGATAATTAGTGATGACAAGCACCTTTTTGTGTATCTGTTGGTTATTTATATGTCGTTTTAGGAAAAATGTATATTCACCTGTCTTAACCATTTTTAATTGTTTCATTGATTCATTGGTTGATTGATTGCTATTGAGTTGGATAGGATCTTTATATGTTTAGATATTAACCCCTTATCATATATATGGTTTGAAAATATTTTCTCCCATTCCGTAAGTTACCTTTTTATTTTGTTGATGGCTTTATTGTGCAGAAGCCTTTTAGTTTTATATAGTACCAGCTGTTTATTTTTGGTTCTAGTGTCAAATCTGAAAAAACATTGCCAAAATCAATGTCAATGAGTTTACCAACCAGTACTCTTCTAGGAATTTCATGATTTCAGGTCTTACGTTCAAGTCTTTAATTCATTTTGAGTTGATTTTTGTGTATATATTTTCTTTTCTTTTCTTTTTTTTTAATTTCTAGGAGAGAGAGACAGTGTGAGCAGGGGAAGGTCAGAGAGAGAGGGAGACACAGACTCTGAAACAGGCTCCAGGCTCTGAGCTGGCAGTCAGCACAGAGCCCGACGCGGGGCTCGAACCCACGAACCACGAGATCGTGACCCAAGCAAAAGTCGGACGCTTAACCGACTAAGCCACCCAGGCGCCCCAATTTTTGTGTATATATTTTCTGAAATACAGAGGCCCAGTTACATTTTTTTGAATGCAGACCATCCTTTCCACATTGTGTTTACTTGGCACTTTTGTTCACCATATGTGCCTGGGTTTGTTTCTGGATTCTCCATTCTATTCCATTGTCCTAATGTATCTGTACTTATATTAATACTATCCTTCTTTAATTACCATAGCTTTGCAGTTATAGTTTGAAATCAAATAGTGGAATGTCTCTAGCTTTGTTCTTTTTCAGAATTGTTTTGAATATTCAAGGTACTTTTTAATTCCATACATATTTTAGGGTTGTTTTCCTATTTCTGTGAAAGATACCATTGTAGTTTTGGTAGGGAATGCATTGACTCTATATATGGCTTTAGTAGTGTAGACATTTTAACAGCATTAATTCTTCTAACTTAAGAACATGGAACATCTTCCCATTTATTTGTGTTTTATTCAATTTCTTTCATCAAAATAATAATTTTCAGTGTATATATATTTTACATTCTTGGTTAAATTTATCCCTAAAAATGTTCTTGTTTGATGCTATTGTAAATAAGATTTTTTTCTTAATTTCTCTAATTTGTTGTCATTGTATAGACATGCAACTTATTTGATTTTTTTTCATTTCTGTTTTTAATTTAAATCCAAGTTAGTTAACATGTATTGTAATAATGATTTCAGGAGTAGAATGAAGTGATTCATCACTTATACATAACACCCAGTGTTCATCCCAACAAGTGCCCTCCCTAATGACTATCACCTACTTAGACCATCTCCCACCAAACATCCCTCCAGGACCCTCAGTTTGTTCTCTGTATTTAAGAGTCTCTTCTCACTTTTTATTATTGAATTTCTATCCTGAAAATATATTGAATTTGTATGTTAATTTCAACCATTTTTTGTGGAAAAAACTTTTCTTTAGGGTTTTCCGTATATAATATCATATCATCTGCTGAGAGAGACAATATTACTTCTTCCTTTCCAACTTTGATGTTTTTACTTCTCTTTCTTGTCTAACTGCCCTGACTACAACTTCCAGCATGATGTAGAATGAAAGTGGTAAGAGTGGAGATCCATTTTTTGTTCCTTAGTGTAAAGAAAAATCTTTCAGCTTTTCATCATTGAGAATGATGTTATCTGTGGGCTTGTCATATATGGCCTTTATTTATTTTTTATTTTTTAAATGTTTATTTATTTTTTTATTTTTTAATGTTTTATTTATTTTTGAGAGAGAGATAGAGACAACATGAGCAGGGGAGGGTCAGAGAGAGAGAGAGACACAGAATCCGAAGACAGGCTCCAGGTTCTGAGCTGGCAACACAGAGACCAACGTGGGGCTCGAACCCATGAACCGTTGAGATCATGACCTGAGCTGAAGTCGGACACTTAACCAACTGAGCCACCACCCAGGTACCCCAAATGTTCATTAAATTTTTGAGAGACAGAGCAGGAACAGGGGAGGTGCAGAGAGAGATGGGGACACAGAATTCAAAGCAGGCTCCAGACTCTGAGCTGTCTGCACAAAGCCCAACACAGGGCTGAAACCTGGGAACTGTGAGATTATGACCTGAGTGAAAATCAGATGCTTAACTGACTGACCCAACCAAGTGCCCCTGGCCTTTATTTTGTGGAGGTACATTTCCTCCATACCCATTTCGTTGGAAGTTTTTATTATTAAAGGATGTTGAATTTTGTGAAATGCTTTTTTGACATCTATTGAGATGATCATATGATATTTATATTTCATTTCATTAATATAGTGTATCATATTGACTGCTTTATGAATGCTTAA
Source organism: Proteles cristata cristata (assembly GCA_017311185.1). Lineage (NCBI taxonomy): Eukaryota > Metazoa > Chordata > Mammalia > Carnivora > Hyaenidae > Proteles > Proteles cristata. The sequence continues at coordinate 107,357 of JAESUZ010001175.1, read as the reverse complement.
GTCACCTTTGCATCCCTGTAATAAACCCCACTTGAACATGGTATAATAATCTTTTTAATGTATTGTTGAATTCAGTGTGCTAATATTTTGTTGAAGATCTTTGTACCTATGTTTAGCAGGGATATTAGTCAATAATATTCTAATCCGGTAGTGTCATTGTCTGCTTTGTCGAAAGAGTATTCTGGACTCATAAAGTGATTCTAAAAATGATCCTTTCTCTTTTGTTTTTTTGGGTGAGAGTTTGAGATGGTTTGTAGCCTTTAAATGTTTCATAGAATTCACAAGTGAAGTCATCTACTCCTTGATTTTTCTTTGTTGGGAGATTTTTTAAATTATTGACTCAAAATGCCTATTAGTAATTACTGTTTTCAGATTTTATATTTCTTCATGATTGAGTCTTGCTAAATTTTGTTTCTAGGAATTTATCCATTTCTTCTAGGATATCCAGTTTGTTGGCATATTATTGTTCATAGTTGCCTCTTTGATCCTTTGTATTTCTGTAATATTAATGATAATGTCTCCTCTTTTATTTATCATTTTAATTTATAAGTCTTGTTTTTCTTTCTTGCTGTGTCTAAAGATCTCTCTATTTTGTTTATGTTTAAAAAAACAGCTCTCAATCACATTGATTATTTCTGTTGTTTTTCTGGTGTCTATTTAATTTATTTCAACTCTAATTTTTGTTATTCCCTTCCTTTTACTAACCTTAGGCTTAGCTTTTTACTCTTTTTCTAGTTCCTTGAAGAATAATGTTAGGTTGTTTATTTGAAATATTTGCTTTTTGTTAATGCAGGCATTTATCACTATAGGCGTCACCCTTCAAAGTGCTTTTCCTGCACCCCATAGGTTTTGGTATGTCATGTTTCCGTTTTCATTTGTTTCAAGACTTTTGTTTTCATTTGATTTCCTCTTTGGCCCATTAGTTGTTCAGGAACATGTTTTTTAATTTCGACATAATTATGAATTTTCCAGTTTTCTTGTAATTGATTTCTAATTTAATACCATTGTGGTTGTAAATCATACTTGGTGTGAGGTTAGTCTTAGAATATTTTAAGACATTTTATGGCCTAACATATGATTCATCCTGGATAATGTTCCATATGTTATTGAGAAGAATGGATATTCTGCTGCTGTTAGATGGAATGTTCTGTATATGTCTTTTAGGTCCATGTGGTCTAACATGTATTTAGATCGAATGTTTCCTTACTTATTTTCTGTGTGGATGATCTATCCATTGCTGAAAGTGTGATCTTGAAGTCTTGTGATATTATGTATTGCTTTTTTGTTTTTTCCCTACATATTTGTTAATATTTGCTTTATATATTTGAGTTCTTTCATGTTGGGTGTATAATTATTTACAAATGTTATTTCCTCTTGATGAATTCTTTTATCATTATGTAATGACCTTTTTTTTTTTTATTTTTTACAAATAGTTTATTGTCAAATTAGTTTCCACATAACACCCAGTGCTCATCCCCACAAGTGCCCTCCTCCATGCCCCCCCCTCCTCCCCCCCACATCCACCAGTCCTCAGTTTTTGTCAGCATTCAAGAGTCTTTCATGGTTTGCCTCTCTCCCTTTTCCCCACCATTTCTGCCCTTCTTCTCCCCCTTGGTCCTCTGTTAAGTTCCTCCTAATCCTCCTATACGTGCATGTAATGACCTTTTTTTGTCTTTTGTTATAGTCTTTGGATTCAAGTGTATTTTTTCTGATGCAAATATAACTACTCCAGCTGTCCTTTGGTTTCCATTTGCATGGAATATGGAATACTTTTTTTTGGTCTCTTCATTTTCAGTCAGTGTGTCCCCTTACTCTTAAGTAAGCCTCTTATAGAGCAACATATAGTTGAATCTTTTTTTTTATCCACTCAGCCATTCTATTTGATTGGAGAATTTACTCCATTTACATTCAAAGTAATTATTGGAAGGTGTGGACTTTCTATTGCCATTTTTTTCATTGTTTTGTAATGTTTTGATTTTAATTCCTTTGTTCCTTTATACTTCTCTTGCTTTCTTCCATTGTGTTTTGATGATTTCTATAGTTGTATTCTTTCGTTACTTTCTATTTGGTGTATCTACTCTAGACATTTGCTTAGTAGTTACTATAAGGCTTACATATAACATATTTGGAATAGTCTATTTTAAGATGATACAACATAACTTCAAACACAAAAGCTGTACATTTTTACATACCACATTTCATGTTTTTCATATCACAGTTTACATCTTTATACACTGTGTGTCTATTAACAAATTATTATAGCTATAGTTATTTTAATACTTTTGACTTTTAATATTCATTCTAGAATTATCTGTGTTTTATCCACTACAGTTACCTCATTAGAGTATTCTTAATTTGACTGTATATTTACTTTTACCAGTGAATTTTATACTGTCACATGTATTCATATTACTAATTAGCATCCTTTTGTTTTATCTTGAAGAAATCTCTTTAACTTTTCTTGCAAGGCTGGCTTGTCTAGTGGTGATGAATGCCTTCACTTTTTGTTTATCTGGAAAACACTGTCTCTCCTTCGATTCTGAAAATGACATTACCAGCTGTAGTATTCTTGTTTGGCAGTTTTGCCTCTCAGCACTTTGAATATATTACCCCACCCACTTCTGGCCTGCAGATTTTCTGTGGAAAAATTTGCTGATAGTCTTTTTATAGGCTCTCCTGTACATTGTACACAACAAGTTGCTTTCTCTCTCCTTGTCTTTAATTTTTGACAATTGAATTAGAATGTATCTCAGTGTGGGCCTGTTTGGAAATCTCGTGGCTTCCTGAATCTAGGTATCTGTTTCTTTCCCCAGGCTAGGGAAGTTTTCAGCCATTATTTCTTTGAATGTGCTTTCTGCCCTTTTATCTCTCTCTTCTCCTTATGAAACCCCAATTATCTGTATTTGTAAATGTTTTTTAAAGTATAGTTTTATTTTGAAAGAGATAGAGAGAGCAAGTAGAAAAGGGGCAGAGAGAGAGGAAGACAGAATCCAAGCAGGCTCTGCACTGTTGGTGCAGAGCTCCATGTGAGACTTGAACTCACAAACCATGAGATAATGACCTGAGCCAAAGTCAAGAGTCAGATGCTTAACCAACTGAACCATCCAAGGACCCCTCAACTATGTGTATATTGTTCCTCTTGTGGGTGTTGTATGAGTCCCTTAGGCTAGCTTCACCTTTTTCATTATTTTTTCATGTTGCTCCTCTGGATGAATGTACTGCCTTGTCTTCCAGTTCACTTATCCTTTCTTCTATTTGTTGTAGTCTGATGTTGAACCCCTCTATTGAATTTTTCAGTTTATTTACTAGGTTCTTCAGCTCTGTTACTTCTTTGGTAATTTTTTATATTTTCTCTTTGCTTATATTCTCAGTTTGTTCATGCATTGCTCTATCATTAGTGACCATTTTTATGGTCATTATTTTGAATTCTCTATAAGGTAAATCAGTTCTCTCCATTTCATTTAGATCTGTTTCTGAATATTTTTCTTGTTCTTTTGTTGGTAATATAACCTGTGTATTTATTTGTCTTGACTTTATGTGTTAGTTTCTGTGCATTAAATAAAACAGTCACCTCTCCCAGTCTTGGCAGAGTGGTCTCATCTAGATGAACCTTATTAGTTAGCCCAGCCCAACCACTTGATTTTCTCTCAAACCTTTTTTGTTCCTAGTGGCTCCTAGTAGTTGACCATGTGCCCAGATCTATCAGTGTCCCAAAGGAGAAAATCATAGTCAGCACTTAGATGCAGGCCACTTAGAAGGTAGCCCCTTGGGCAGTAACTGGGAAAATACATAGTTAAGTACCTTTCAGGGAAAAACTTAGAGATGAGCATTTCCCCCTGCTTCTTCTGTACTGGGCCTGGGAGTATAGCTAGAGTGTCTGTGCGTGTGGTGAGGATCTCCTGCACCTACTAAGAACTGCTTGATTGCTTGCTTAAGTACTGTGGTACTGTGAATGCATGTCCTGTTGTCTGTCAGAGTCAGGAGATCTTGGGTCCCATCCCTCAGGCAAAAGCCACAAAATCTGGAGTACCAACCATCTGCACCACTTCTCACAGGGAGATACTGGCAACTTGGTTTTGTTGGAGTGGGGTTTTTTTCCCCATTTTGATGTGGGCATTTCCTTATTCATCTGATTTGTATGAGTTGCTCAGCTAGTCTTTGGATCTCTTTTAGAGGGAATTATTCTGTGTATAGCTGTACTTTGACAGATATCCATGGGAGGAGGGCAGTCAGGAGCCCCCATATCTCCATTTTAGTCAACTCCTTCCATAACAGAAAAAAAAAAAAGAAAAATTAGATTTCATCATAATAAAAGCTGACTTTTAAAGATAGTGTTAAAAAATAAAAAGATAAACTACAGGTAGAAGAAAATACTTGCAAATCATATATCTAATAAAAGATTTGTTTCTAGAATTTAATTGACATATAGCACTGTATAAAGTATAGAGCATAATGGCTTAATTTACATATATTGTGAACTAGTTACCACAGTGAGTTTGGTTAACATCCATCATCTCTCATAGATACCAAAAAATTATTTTTTCTTATGATAAGAACTTTTAGGATTGATTCTCTTGACAACTTTCAAATATTCCACACAATAGTGTTAACTATAGTCATGTTGTACGTTACATTTACAGTTCTTACTTTTCCTTTTTCTTTTCTTCTCTTTCTTTCTTTCTTTCTTCCTTTCTTTTTTTCTTTTTTTAGAGAGAGAGAGTGAAAAGGGGAGAAGGGCAGTGGGAGGGAGAGAGAATCCCAAACAGGCTCCATGATCAGCACAGAGCCCAATGTGGGACTCAATCCCACAATGCTTGAATCATGACTTGTGCCAAAACCAAGAGTCAGACGTTCAACTGACTAAGCCACTCAGGTATCCCATCAGCTCTTATTTTTCTTTCTTTTTTTTTAAATCTTTTTTTTTTTACATTTATTTATTTTTGAGAGACAGAGAGAGACAGATCATGAGCAGGGGAGGGGCAGAGAAAGGGACACACAGAATTGGTAGCAGGCCCCAGGCTCTGAGCTAGCTGTCAGCACAGAGCCTGACGTGGGGTTCGAACCCACCAACCGTGAGATCATGACCTGAGCCGAAGTCGGACGCGTAACCGATTGAGCCACCCAGGCGCCCCCTTATTTTTCTTATAACTGGAAATTTGTACCTTTTGACCATATTTATTCAATTCCCCCAGCCCCCACCTCTGTTAACCACAAATCTTATCTTTTTCAATGAGGTTGGTCTTTTTTTCTTTAAAAAAAAATTGTAACATTTTTATTTATTATTGTGAGACAGAGACAGAGCATGGGAAGGGCAGAGAGAGAGAGAGAGAGACAGAATCTGAAGGAGTCTCCAGGCTCTGATCTGTCAGCACACAGTCCAACATGGGGCTTGAACTCACAAACCGTGAGATCATGACGTGAGCCTAAGTCGGATGCTTAACTGACTGAGCCACCCAGGAGCCCCTAGGTTAGTCTTCTTTTCTGTTTTTAAGATTCAACATATGAAAGAGATCATACAGGTTTTATCTTTGCCTGTCTGACTTATAATACTTAACAATTAATGCCCTCAGGGTTCATCCATGTTATCACAAATAATAGAATTTCCTTCCTTTTATGGCTGAATAATATTCCTGTGTGTGTGTGTGTGTGTACATCACAGGTTCTTTATCCATTCATCCATCAGTGGATACTTAGGTTGTTTCCATGTCTGGGCTTTTTAAAATAATGCTGCTCTGAACATGGGAGTACAAATATCTCTGTGACATAGTGTTTTTGTTTCCTTCAAATATAGTTTTAGAAGTGGAATTACTGCATCAAATGATAGTTCTATTTAAAATTTTTTGGAAACATTCGTACTTTTTTTCCTAGTGGCTATTACAACTTGCAGTCCCACCAACAGTGCATAAAGGTTTTCTTTTCTCCATATCCTTGCCATGATTTGTTACCTCTTATCTTTTGATGATGGCCATTCTAATAGGTACAAGGTGATATCTTATTGTGGCTTTGATTTGCATCTCCCTGATTATCAGTGATATTGAACACCTTCATGTACCTGTTGGCCATATGTATGCCTTCTTTATACAAATATTTATTCAGGTTCTTTGTAATTTTTTAATAGAATTATCTGGGGTGGTTGCTATTGAGCTATAGGAGTTCCGTATAAATCTTGGATATTGATCCCTTATCAGATAAGTGGTTTGCAAATATTTTTTTCATTCCATAGGTTATCTTTTCATTTTATTGATCATGTCTTTTGCTGTGCAGAAGTGAGCATGTTTTTGTGATTCACCCATGTGAATCAGTAGTTCATTTCTTTTTATTGCTAAGCAGTATTCCATTTGTGTGGATACACCACAGTTTGTTTATCCGTTCACTATTTGATGGGCATCTGAGTGATTTTCAGGTTTGGCTATTATGAATAAAGCTGCTATGAACATATCTTCTTATAGAGATGTGGTTTCATTTTTCTTGGATAAATACTTAGGAGTGGAATATCTGAAGCCTCGGTAGATATATGTGTGCTTTTAGGGAAGTTGCCAGACCTTTTCCCATAATGGTTGCACTATTTACATCCTACTGTAACAATGTGTGAGAGTTCCAGTCACTCCATAATTTTTGCCAGCATTCGGTGTTGCCAGTCTTTCAACTTTAGCCAGTCTGAAGCATGTGTAGAGAAATTCTGTAGCACTTCTTGTGTTTCTTAAAATCAGGAATGTATATGTAGTCAAAGTCTAGAATCGCAGTGTATTAGTTATCTATTGTTACATACTGAATCATCCCCCAATTTAGCAACTTAAAAAATAATCATATAAATCACACACCATTTTTAAGGGTCAAGAATCCAGGACTGGCTTAGTTGAATGGTTCTCTGGCTCAGAGTCATTACTTGGATTGCAGTTAAATTTTGGCTGCCATCATCTGAAGCTCAGCTGTGGCTGGAGGCTCTGCTTCCAGGCTTCCATGGTAGCCAACAGGCCTCCATTCTTCAATTGTTATTGGCAGGAGACCTCCGTTTCTCACTACGTGCCTGAGTCTCCTCATAAGATGTCAGATGACTTTCCCCAGAATGAATGATGGAAAAAAAAAGAGAGAGAGAGAGACAGACATTCCCACCCTGAAAGCCATATTTTATAATGTAATCTTGGACATGACATCCCATCACTTCTGCCACATTCCATTGGTAGAATGGGTCATCTACCACACGAAGGTGTAAATAACAGAAGGTAAAGGCTATCTTGGAGTCTAGCCACCACATGTAGGGAGAAGATCAAAGCAGCTGCTGGCAGGGGAGGCAAGTTGTCATCAGGGTCAGTAGGTGTAGCTGAAGTATTTCTGTGAAGTTGGTTGAAGCTAGTTAGACCATTCTGTGTCTAAGTTCTAGCCCCCACTTCCTGGCCTGCTGTATCACTGAGCCAAGGAGTTTGACCCTCTGAGACTCAGTTTCTGCAGCTATTAAATAGTGGTGTGATTAAATGAAATAATGTATATATAGCACCATAATGGCATATAACAGGGCCTCAGTAGAAGACAGTTATCAATAGTTTATACAAATTGCAATTTATGCTTTTCATCTACCATAATTTAATTTCATTTTACTGTTGAGGACTACATGTGCCAAAGTCTTCCCATCTAGGAAGAACCCGATAGACTACTGATAAGCCTTTGGAAAATACTAGTTTCAAATTCATGTTGTTTCCTGATATTTAGAAAGTTTTATTTCTTTTATCACTGTGTGTCATCTGCCTAATTAGTCATGGATATTCCTTTAATAGCATTCTCCACGTTTGTTGTGAAATGTTAATGTTTATTATGTCATGATCTTGCAGCTTTTGGCATACTTTTCTTTTCTTCATGCATGACTTAACTTTGGTAATAATAATCAGGCCTACAAGAATAAATACCACTGCTTTTAATTTGGTGTTAAATTTAAACCAAGGGTGAATCATAGTAGTCAGACTAATTAAAAGGTACAAATGTGTAAAACTACATATATTTTATGTTTTTATATTTATTTATATATATAAACATGCTTATTTTATTTTTGTTATAAATCAATAGCTTTTTTAATCAACTGAGAAAAAAAATCTTAATATATTCACTCTATTTAGGAACATCTTAGACCAGAAAATAATAAAGGTAAGGCAGTTACCTTTGGGGTTAGCAAAGGAAAATAATTCAACAGAAAAGCAATATGTTATATTCCTACATAAAACAAGGTATTTCACTGACAAACCCCAATCAAAGCGATATACAGACCTTGATGGTTCAACAGGAAGATGAGGCATGGGGATACATACAGCAGGGTGTTACCACTCCACAGTGCTCCCTGAACAGAAGCCTAAGACTAACTGCCAAATAACTTCTAAACATGGGAAATGCCAGGGAAATTGGTAACTTTTGAATTAATAGCATTTTAAAATCAAATGTATATTCTAAGTAACCACCTTTCATGTGATATTGTGCAAAACCTGGTACAAAGTAAATCTAGCAAGATATACTAAGTATTTGGAATTTGATACCTCCAAAAACTGATATTTTAAATTTCCTAATGAAGTGTTATGTAAATACAGAAATCATAAAAATTATAAGTATATATCCTAATGAATTCTCATAAAGCGTACAACCTATGTAACCATCACCACCATCAAATAAAAAACTATGACATTATTGGCAGCTCATAAGTCTCTTTCCTTCCATCTTTGTAAATAAATCTTCCTTCTCCCCAGAATAACCACAATCATGACTTCTAACATCTTATGATAGTTTTTCTTGTTCTTGTTCTTTGTATACATGGACTCATACAGTGTATATTCTTGTGTGTCTGCCTTCTTTTGCACATAGATAGAGATGGAGATAGATATAGAGAGATCAGGTTTGCCAGAGTTATTGATTATTTTAAGTCTCTTCAAAGAATCATTGTATGGCTTTATTAATTCTATTGTTAGTTATCTCTTTCACTGAATTCTGATCTTATCTTTGTAAATTCTTGATATATTTTGTCATAGATCTATCATCTCACTATTTGTTCTTTGTCTTATCTCTTCTTTGTTCCTTTTTTTCTTTCCATTATATTTTTATTAAATTTGCTATTTTAAAGCTATTTACTATGAATACTTAAATCAGGAATTGGCAGACATTTTTCTGCAAAAGGACAGATAGTAAATCCATTTATTTGCAAGCCACATATGGTCTTTGTCACATATTCTTTTTTTTAACCATTAAAAAAATTTAAAGCTATTCTTAGCTTGTGCACTGCATAAAAACAGGTGCAGGCTGGAATTGGCCATAATTCACCTACCCTCCCAATTTAGATTATTGATGTTCAGTTCAGCCTCTTGTTTTCAGATATTTATGTTGAAGGCTACACGTTTCTGCTAAATTCCCAAGAATTTGAGGATTTCCTAATTATATTCTTGTCACTGATTTCTGTCTAACATAAACACACACACACACACAAACACACACACACACACACACACACACACACACACACACACACACACACACACACACACACACACCAAGGCAAGGGAATGGCCTGACTGGTTTAGCTGGTAAAGATACAATGAGCTTTAAATACAGCTTGTTATTTAGAAAGACAGTGAAAGGGAGAGTAGCTGGAGGTGCCAACTTCCACATCTTTGTCCCATATACCCAAAAAGACAACTGAAACACAGAGACACATGCCTGCCATGTGAACTGTAAGACACCCCGTTGCTGTGGAGCCACTTCTAGGCTGCGTGTAAATCTATACTGATTTTTTTTTCACTGCCTGTTCTCAGTTACTGAGAGCACTGGTTAAAATCTTCAGCTATGATTGTGGACATATGTATTTCTCTTTTAATTGCTCTTTTAATTGCTTTAAATGCTTTGAAGTTAAATACATGACAAGACTAAGTGTATTTAACTTCAAAGCATTTAAAGCAATTAAAAGAGAAATACATATGTCCACAATCATAGCTGAAGATTTTCAGCTATTTTCAATCATAGACTGACGCCTTAATTGCTATAAACATTTTTTCTCTGTTTATTAAAGTTTTATTTTCCTTAAAGTCTACTTCTCTGATATTAGTATTTCTACATTCTCTTTCTTTTGGTTAGTGTTTGCATTATATATTTTTCTATCTTTTTACTTTTAACCTTTCTGACACCTTGTATTTAAGATGTAGCTTTTCTAAGCAGTATATAATTAGATACACACACATATATATTTATAGGTTGATAATGTCTTTAATATAGAATATTTAGCTTACTTAACATTGTATGTGATAACTAATATATTTGGTTATAGATCCAACATACCATTGTTTGATTTCTGTTTGTCCTATCTGCCTTATTTTGTGGAAATCAAAATTTTTGTTTTTTCATTTTCCCTCTGTAGTTTTTAGCTATATACCTCTTTGCTGTTTTAGCAGTAACTACAGAGATTGCAACATGCATCCTTGACAAAAGATCCTGTTAAATTAGTACTTTTATCACACTTTAGACAGTTCAAGGAACTTGGAATTAACTCCACTTATCCACTCCTGCCTTTTATGCTAATGATGTACCCTAATTTGATTCTATTTTAAATTCCATAAAGCAATATTATTTTCTATGGAGTCAATACTTGTTTAAACATAGAACAATCGTCCATTGCTCTTTATTCTTTCCCACATCTCTGAGCTTCAGACTGGGGTCATTTCCTTCGGCCTGAAGAGCGCCATTTAATAATTTACCTTAGTGTGGCCCACTGGCAACAAATGTATTTAGATTTTGTTTATCTAGATTTTTTTTCATTTTGCCTTTACTTTTGGAGGGCCACTTTTACCATATCTAGAAATAAATCTAGACTGACATTTATTTGATTTTAGCCCTTTGAAAATATCATTCCATTTTCTTTTGGCCTTCATTATTTCCAGTAAGGAGTCTACTGTCTATCTTCTTATTGCTCATTTAAAGATAAAATATCCTTTTTTGTTCCTTCCTGTTTCTTTTTTTAATTAATTAATTTTTTAAAATTATATCCAAATTATGTAGCATATAGTACAACGGTTATTTCAGGAGCAGATTCCTTAATGCCCCTTACCCATTTAACTCATCCTCCCTCCCACAACCCTCCAGCAACCCTGTTTGTTCTCTATATTTACGAGTCTTTTATATTTTGTCCCCCTCCCTGTTTTTATATAACTTTTGCTTCCCTTCCCTTATGTTCATATGTTTTATATCTTAAATTCCACATATGGGTGAATTCATATGATATTTGTCTTTGACTGACTAATTTTGCTTGGCATAATACCCTCTAGTTACATCCATGTAGTTGCAAATGGCAAGATTTCATTCTTTTTGATTGTCAAGTAATACTCCATTCACATTGTACCACATTTTCTTGATCCATTCACCCATCGATGGACATTTTGGCCCTTTTCATACTTTGGCTATTGTTGATAGAGCTGCTATAAACATTGGGGTGCATGTGCCCCTTTGAAGCGCACATCTGTATCCTTTGGATAAATACCAAAGGATATTATCCAGAGGATAAATAGTGTAGTTGCAGGGTTGTAGTGTGGTTCTATTTTTACTTTTTTGAGGAACCCTCATACTGTTTTCCAGAGTGGCTGCACCAATTTGCACTCCAACCAGCAATGCAAAAGAGATCCTCTTTCTTTGCATCCTTGCCAACATCTATTGTTGCCTGAGTTGTTAATGTTAGCATTCTAACAGATATGAGGTGGTATCTCATTGTGGTTTTGATTTGTATTTCCCTAATGATAAGTGATGTTGAGAATTTTTTCATGTGTCTGTTAGCCATCTGGATGTCTTCTTTGGAGAAGTGTCTATTCATGTCTTTTGTCCATTTCTTCACTGGGTTATTTGTTTTTTGGGTATTGAGCTTGATAAGTTTTTTATAGATTTTGGATACTAACCCTTTATCTGATATTTCATTAGCAAATATCTTCTCCCATTCTGTTGGTTGCCTTTTAGTTTTCCTGATTATTTTCATTGTTATGCAGAAACTTTTTTTATCTTGATGAGACCCCAATAGTTCACTTTTGCTTTTGTTTCCCTTGCCTCTGGAGACATATTCAGTAAGAAGTTGCTGTGGCCAAGTTCAAAGAGATCTTTGCCTGCTTTCTTCTCTAGTATTTTGATGGCTTCCTATCTTACATTTAGGTCCTTCATCCATTTTGAGGGCTTTTTTGTGTATGGCATAAAAAAGTGGTCCAGGTTCATTCTTCTGCATGTCACTGTCCAGTTTTCCCAGCATCATTTGCTGAAGAGACTGTCTTTATTCCATTGAATATTCTTTCGTGCTTTGTCAAAGATTAGTTGGCCATGCATTTATGGGTCCATTTGTGGGTTTTCCCTTCTGTTCCATTGATCTGACTGTCTGTTTTTGTGCCAGCACCATACTGTCTTAATGATTACAGCTTCATAATACATCTTGAAGTCTGGGATTGTGATGCCTCCAGTTTTGGTTTTGTTTTTCAAGATTGCCTTAGCTATTCAGGGTCTTTTCTGGTTACATACAAATTTTATAATTGTTCCAGCTCTATGAAGAATACTGTTGTTATTTTGATACAGATTGCATTGAATATGTAGATTGCTTTGAGTAGTATTGACATTTTAACAGTATTTGTCCTTCCTATCAAGGAACATGGAATATTTTTTCCTTTATTTGGTGTCTTCTTCGATTTCTTTCATAAGCCTTCTATGGTTTTCAGTGTATATATTTTTCATCTCTTCAATTAGATTTATTCCTAGGTATTTTATGGGTTTTGGTGCAATTGTAAATGAGACTGATTCCTTGATTTTTCTTTTTGTTGATTCATTATTGGTGTATAGGAATGCAACCAATTTCTGTGTATTGATTTTGTATCCTGCGACTTTGCTGAATTCATGGATCAGTTCTAGCAGGTTTTGGTGGAGTCTTTTGGGTTTTCCATACAGAGTATCATATCATCTGCAAAGAGTGAGTTTCACTTCCTTCTGGCTAATTTGGATAAGTTTTATTTCTTTATGTTGTCTGATTGCTGAGGCTGACTTCCAATACTATGTTGAATAACAATGGCGAGAGTGGATATCCCTGTTGTGTTCCTGACCTTAGGGGGAAAGCTCTCAGTTTTTCCCTATTGAGGATGATATTAGCAGTGGGTCTTTCATATATGGCTTTTATGATCTTGAGGAATGATCCTTCTATCCCTAGTTTCTTGAGGGTTTTTATCAAGAAAGGATGCTGTATTTTGTCAAATGCTTTCTCTGCATCTATTGAGGGGATTCAGTGGTTCTTGTCCTTTCTTTTATTGATGGGATGAATCACATTGATTGTTTTGCAGATATTGAACCAGCCCTGCATCCCAGTTATAAATCCCACTTGGTTGTGGTAAATAATTATTTTAATGTATTGTTGGATCTGGTTGGCTAGTATCTTGTTGAGGATTTTTGCATCCATATTCATTGGGGAAATCGGTCTGTAGTTCCCCTTTTTAGTGGGTTCTTTGTCTGGTTTTGGAATAAAGGTAATGCTGGCTTCATAGAAAGAGTTTAGAAGTTTTCCTTCCATTTCTATTTTTTTAATAGAATAAGTGTTAGAGAATATGTGTTAACTCTTCTTTAAATGTTTGGTAGAATTCCCCTGGAAATCCATCCGGCCTTGGACTCTTGTTTTTTGGGAGTGTTCCTTCCTGTGCCTAAGAATTTTTTCTTTATCTTAGTTTTCTAGCAGCTTTATTATAAATTGCCTACCTGTGTTTTCCTTATGTTTTTCCTCTTTGGAGTTCATACCACTTCTGAACCTGTGACTTGATATTTTTCATTAATTTTAGAAAATTCTATCATTATATTTCTTAAAAGTTGCTTCCATCCCATCCTTTATATTCTTTCTTTATGTGATTCAGTTATACATATTTTGGGTCTTATGGTCTTTATGCTTGTGCTTATGCTTTTATACTTATATCCCTTACCTGCCACCCTTGTGCTCTGCTCTGAGTGTGCACGTGAGTGTCTGTGAGTATGTGTGTGTGTGTGTGTTTGCCTCAGACTGAAGCTTTTCTTCTGACCTATCTTTCAGTTTATAAGTTATATTTTTATGAGTACCAAGTCAGCTCTTATACATACTCACTGAGTTCTTATTTTTAGTTATTCCTTTTTTCAGTTCCAGAGTTTCCACTTGGCTTATTTTTATATTTCCCAGTTCCCTGCCAAAGTTCTTTAACTCAGTGTATTAGTTATGATAATCTAAAGTATATGTTTGAAACTCCATTGTGTAGATCTCCTGTATTTCTGCTCCTATTGTCTGTTTTTCTTATTTATCTGTCCAGTCTTGATTTTCCATGATTCTGATCATTTTAATTGAGTACTGGATATTATATATTAAAATTTTGAGGTATAATTTTAGGCGCTGGATGATTTTATCTTTTTCCAGAGAGGATTAAATCTGCCTATTCAAAATAGCTGGGATGGGAGTATTATCAATTCAAGACCACTTTAAGCCAAACTTGGATTTAAGTGATTTTTCAGCTAGACTGATTTCCATGCTATGAATGCTCTGGTTCACTCTGACTCTTGGGATATAGCCCTGTAGGTTCCCAACTGAAACCCTGGAGTGTTGACCAATATATATTCTTCTCTGTGGGCCCTGCATTTTAGATTTTGTCTTTCTAGATCCAGAAGATTTATTGAAAACTCTGTTCAACCTCTCAGACTCTCAGCCACAGCTTTTATCATTTGTGGTATCCGCAAAGGGGAAGTGGCTTCCAGTTGCAGGCTCACCTCTCTCATCTTGCATTCAAGATCTCAGCCTTAAAGTTTCTTATTGCCTTTGTACTCCCCATTGTCATCAAACATCTTCCTTCTTATCTTTTGCCATGTTTCCCAGTTATTCCAGTGTGAGTGTTTGCCTGAAACAACCTGGTCCTCAATTTCCAGACACAAAACTTTGAAGTATGGCTTGAACTTATTTACTGTGATAGCGCCAATAAATGTTTCAATATTGGAATAAGCATATTATAGTTTTTTATATGACTGTTTTATCAAACTGGCAGAATTTCAAACTGGCAGGTATCAGCATTATATAGTTAATGTCAAAATAAAATACTATTTCTTAGCTCACATGTGGAAAAGAGTAGTTGTAAATATCACCTACCCAGTCCTCATATGGTATCTCTTTCATATGAACAAAGGACTGCTGACTTCAGAAACAGAAGTTGTACATTAGACAGTTAATGTGACAGCTGTTGACAGCAGTTTTTGCATCTTTGTAGAGTATTTTATACAGATGAATTTTTCACAGGATGTATAATTCCACTGTGTGACTTCATACATTTCATAAGAAAAGGATTTTTTCTCAAAATGATTTTTGAGAAATCATTGTTTCTCAAAACAATTGTTTACATTTTATAAGTCATGTTTGAAAATTTGTTTAATTTTGTTAGCCATCTACATCCTGACCAATTTATTTTAAACAACTCCATTATTAAGAAGTGACTTCCCGGGGCACCTGGGTGTCTCGTTTAGTTAAGCATCCAACTTCAGCTCAGGTTATGATCTCATGGTTCATAAGTTCAGGCCCCACTTTGGGCTCTCTGCTGGTCAGTACAGTGCCTGCTTCAGATTCTCTATTCCTCTCTCTCTCTCTCTCTCTCTCTCTCTCACACACACACACACACACACACACACACACACACACACACACACAAATAAACATTTGAAAAAAGTGACTTCCCATGTTGAAAAGAATTTAATATTCCTTCAGCTCTCTACCTTTATGTGTGCCTATAATGGTCACCTCTAAAGTCCTTCCCCAGCTCTGCACTACCTTGTCTCTATCTCAACACTAACATAAACTCAAGAGGGGCTTTGCAAATGAAGATTGTAAAATAGTAAGGCAAAATTCCACAACAGCCCTGTAGCTGTAGCAAGAGGTATGTTTATAGGAAGTATAGGCTATTCTGCATTTGTACTGGGCTATACATCACAAGCAAAGGGCAGCTACGACTGGAATGTTAGGATGAGTGTAGATCACTGGAGTCAAACCAGTAATTTTGGTTGCAGGCCATCTAGATGTTTAACTTTGGTTGAGGTAAATGAGCTTCGTTCCTAATAATGTTCTGCTACAGTGGAAACGAGACTCCAAGAGTATGCATAAAGACCTGTTGATGTTGATACCACTACCCCTGTGAGGGTGGCACTTGCGGGTTTCCCAGGGTCCCACTAGAGAGAGTTCAGTGCTGGGAACATGAGTCTTATCCTTCATCGTTCTCTGTTCTTGCAACCAGCAAAAGCTCCCTAGTTGCTGGAGAAAGGAATGATGTGGGAGGGCCCCCTGCTCCCAAGGAGCAAAGGCCTATGAACTCTCCCTTGTAGCACTGTGGCAGCGTCTCAGGAGTATAGCCACTGGACTTCCTTATATAATCGACAGAATGCTTGGCCTGAGGCATCGATTAAGCCATTTCAGAAAATGAGTCTGAAAAAATAACTGATTGTTCTCTGCTTTAATGAGTTTGTTCCATGATTGCAGGCCTGAATTCCTAGCAGTAGGTCAGTGATGGGGATGGTGAGCGTGGGGACACTCCCTAATGACTTTCCCAGCCAGGAAACCCGTCACCACCTGCACAGCTTCCATACTGCTATAGCCAGTAGACATTTATAACTGCCCCCCAGCCCTGCAGCCAGGATTCAGACCCAGACTGCTGAAGAGAATCAGTCATTAGCTCAGCCCTGGGGCCTGAATTTGTGTTTCAGAGGAGAGCAGCTTAGATTTCAAATGAGACTGACTGCATGGCCACGATTCCTAATACACCCTTTGTGTCCAGTGTATCTCCAAGAGTCTTCCCCGTCCAGAGTCCTTGATAGGTATGGTGCCATGTAGGGAGCCAAAGGCTGCCCTTGGTAGCCTATACATGCACACAAAATACAGCACATACCCACCACATGCACACATACACACTACAGTGCACATTAATCACCTGTACCCACCACACATTACATACATGTAACATATTCATCAATGCTACTCTTTCATCCTGTACACCCATCCCCACCACAGATATACACCCATTCCATACAACGTACACTTCCCAACACATGCCACATACCACTCATCACAGAGGCACTCTCATCACAACACATACACACATTAGGGAGCACACACACACTAATCACATAATATATGTTGAACATGCACAGATATTATAGGTGCACACATTTCACATGAGTCTAAATATCTCACATGCATTCACACCTTACCACATGCATGTGCCCCACACACACACACACACACACACACACACACACACTATACAATATATATATCACATACCACTCACATGCACCAGACATGCTGTTCAGTACATAAGCCATTCTTACCACACATGTCTACACACACACTATACCACAACACACCAAAACACACATACCACACTCACCACAAATATATGCAGAATCAGCACGTTCCACAAATGTGCCACACAACACACACATACACTTACTACAAATACACATAGCACAGATGTACCCAATATCCTCTCACCCCACATACAAGCACACTACTACTACAGATCAGTTATAGCCCCTGCTGCTGCAATGTGTCCCAGCCCCTCCCTGTTCTCTCTGATGCCCTCCTTGGGACATTATATGAATGAAAGCAAGATGGGGGGGGGAGGGCTCATCTGGATGGAAAGAGGAATGGAATAGATGTTAAATGTTTTAGGTGGGACTGAAAACACTGCAAATATTTATATGTATGTATATATTTTTAAAATTATGCATACATAATTCTTATGTTTATGTACAATTTGCTGGTTTTGGAAATTAAGAATTCAGTTGTCTCTTTCTATCATACTGGCAGGTAATTTGGAAAATACACAA
Organism: Proteles cristata cristata; assembly: GCA_017311185.1. Classification (NCBI taxonomy): domain Eukaryota; kingdom Metazoa; phylum Chordata; class Mammalia; order Carnivora; family Hyaenidae; genus Proteles; species Proteles cristata. The sequence goes on along the minus strand of JAESUZ010001175.1, from coordinate 89,510 downwards.
AACATAAAAGTAAACTCTGAACTTAATATGTGCATAAAACTGTTCTACACCAGCTCCTGTTCTTGAGATGCTGGAACCGTATTTTTCATCCTTCTCCACTTCCCAGGACTGTGAGTTGGCCAGCTCTGGTGTGGGAGACAACAGGAAGTTATAGTTCAGAGAGCGAACTTTGGATTACAGATGTTCTCAGTTCCATGTGTGGCTACATTCCCTGTGCATGTGGCAGCCTAGCAGGCTGTTTGATTTCTTTATGCTACTTGGTTTTCTTCAATACTAAAAGAGCATCATGGCTGCAGAACCATGAGAGCTCTGTAGGCCCCCATGACTGAGTTCAAGGTATACCCGGGCCAGGTTCCACCAGAAGTCATGTGAACCTCCAGGGCTACTAGCCCACCTGAGTCCAGACCATGGGGAGCAGGAAACATCCTGCTTTTCTGAAAGCCTGAAAGATTTGCTGCTTTTACTGACCCTCCACAGCCAACCCATGCCAGTTCCCTTTCAAGAAGCCCTAGCCTCTTTTTTAGGACCCACAGTCCAAGCACCACAATCTGCTGCCTTCCTTCTCTCTGTTCCATTCTTCAGAGGCCCAAGTAAAATTAAAATATTAAATCATCTCCATAGAGTCGGCTTATCAGTTTAAAAAAACTTGCTGGAATTCTAATGGGATTGATTTACTCTTTGAGAACCTAAGATAGAACAGCCATGCAGTGGAAGAGCTGACCCAGAGGACCTACAGTGCCGGACTTCCAGCTGCAGTCCTCAGGACTCTGTGGTACTCACGTCAGGAGAGACAAGCAGTGCATCATGGAACAGGAGAGAGTCTAGATGGAGTCCCAAGCTTATCATCAACTGAGGTCATTTAAAAAAAAAAAAAAAAAGAAAGAAAGAAAAGAAGGGAAAGGAAAAAGCCTTTTCAACGATAGGTGCTGGGACAACTATAAAATATATAAGAAGGAAAAGAGAGAGGACAGAAGGGGGAAAGCCTTGACCCTCTGCCTTATACCATACATACAGATTACTTCAAAGTAGATTATAGACCTCAATGTAAAAGCAAAACCTATAAAGCTTCTAGAAGAAAGCATGGACAAAAAAATCTTCATGACCCTGAGTTGGCAAACATGTTTTAGAGAGGTCAAAACAAAGGACTATGAAAGGGAAAAGAAACGATGAATTAAGCTTCATCAAAAATAAAAATGTTCATTCAAAAGACACTATTAAGATAATAACCACATTTATCTATACAATGAAATACTACATGGCAATGAAAAAGAATGAAATCTGGCCATTTGTAGCAACATGGATGGAACTCGAGGGAGTTATGCTTAGTGAAATAAGTCAGGCAGAGAAAGATAGATACCATATGTTTTCACTTATAAGTGGATCAGGAGAAACTTAACGGAGGACCATGGGGGAGAAGAATGGGAAAAAATAGTTGGGGAGAGAGAGGGAGGCAAACCATGAGAGACTCTTGAATACTGAGAACAAACTGAGGGCTAATGAGGATAGGGGAGAGGCAAAGGGGGGTGATGGGCATGGAGGAGGGCACTTGTTGGGATGAGCACTGGGTGTTATATGGAAACCAACTTGACAATAGACTATGAAAGAAAAAAATAAATGAATGAATGCCAAAAAAAAGATAATAACCACAAACTGGGATATTTAAAACATATATCTGATAAAATACTTGTATATGTATATAAATAACAACTGCAAATTAATTATAATTTATAAATATATAAAATAACACAATGTAATTTATAAATCTATAATCTGATTATAAAAATATAAGTAATCCAGCAAAAAAGTGAGTGAAAGACTTATTTTTTTTAACTTTCCAAAACTCTTTATTTTGTTTTTTCCCACTTACTCTTTACTAATAACTTTAATTTTTTTTTTCAGTAATGAAGTATCTTTATTTATTTTTTTTTTTAGGTAAAATTGTTTTTTTTTTAAAAAGAAGATATGTGAGGGGTGCCTGGGTGGTTCAGTCAGTTAAGCATCCAGCTCTTGGTTTTAGCTCAGGTCATGATCTTATGGTTTGTGATATGGAGCCCCACATTGGGCTCTGCACTGACAAGCAGAGCCTGCTTGGAATTCTCCCTCTCCCTTTCTCTCTGCCCCTCCCCTTCATACTCACATTCTCTCTCTCTCTCTCTGTCTCTCCCCACCTCACTCCCTCTCCCTCTCCCTCTCTCCCTCCCTCCCTTTCTCTCAAAATAAACAAACATTAAAAAAAGAAGATACATGAAGTGACCAGTAAACACAGGAAAAGATTTTCAAATCAGTCATCAGGAAAATAGAAATTAAAACTGATATCACCACACTCTCACCAAAATGGTTAAAATTAAGAAGACTGACAATACCAACTGGTAGAAGGATGTGGAATAAATGCTGGTCAGAAAGCAAAATAATAAGACCACTTTGAAAAAACAGTTTGGTGGTTTCTTATAAAATTAAGAATATAATTTCACCTTGATGCAGCAATTCTGCTCTTGGGTATTTAATGAAAAAAAAACATATGTCCACGAAACAGCTTGTACTTAAATGTTAATGACAGCTTCATTCATAATCACATAAACCTAGAAAGCACCCACAAACCTCTCAAAAACTAAGTGTGGTGTACCCATACAATGGAATACCAATCAGCAATGAAAAGAAAGAACTATTCATGCGTGCTACAACATGGATGAATTTTAGAGATTTTGATATGAGCAAACAGGGTGAACACAGAAAGATAAGTATTGCATGACTCCATTTATTTTTTTTTAAATGTTTTTATTTATTTTTAGGAGAGAGAGAGAGACAGCGTGAGCAGGGGAGGGTCAGAGAGAGAGGGAGTCACAGACTGAAACAGGCTCCAGGCTCTGAACTGGCAGTCAGCACAGAGCCCGACGCGGGGCTCGAACCCACGAACCGTTGAGATCATGACCCAAGCGAAAGTCGGATGCTTAACTGACTAAGCCACCCAGGCGCCCCTGCATGACTCCATTTAAATGGAGCTCAAAGATGGGGGCTGTATGGTAGGCAGGATTCTAAAGATGTCTCCCAGGATTCCTGTTCCCTGATATGCAGATACTGATCTAGGTACTACTGCAAAGGGACTTTGCAGATAAATTTCAGGTTGCTAAATAGCTGACTTTAAAATAGATTTTCCTGGATTATCTAGGGGGAGGGGGATACAACAATCTTCTGCCCTTGAAAGCAGAAGAGGAAGGCAGAAGACTCAGATGTGGAAGGAATGATCAGACTTAACCACTATTGCTGGCTTAAAGATGGAGGAAGGAGCCATGGGCCAAGGAACAAGGTAGTCTCTGGGGGTGATGATGACCCTCAGCTGACAAAACCCAAGGAACCAAAGACTCCATGCTATCATATGGACCTGAATCCTGCTACAACCGGAATGAGCCTAGAAGTGGCTGTTTTTCTAGAGGCTCCAGAAAGAAATGCAGTCCTATCAACACTTTGACTGTAGCCTTGTGAGACTCAGCACAGAAGCCAGCCAAGCCCACTGGGCTTCTGGCCACTACCTGTGTGACCATTCGTCACATGGGAGCAGGAAACTACTGCAGAGGGATTGGCTGGAAGGGGACACAACATCACTCTGGGTGTGACAGACATGATCCAGGTCCAGACTGCAGCGGTGGTTATGCACATGTGTACATTCGACCAGAATCCTCAAACTGAGCATGGATCTGGGCATTCACTCCACTGTGTATAAGTGATACCACAAAATGTTTTTTAATTAAATAAAAGAATGTCAGAACATTCTTTCTGAAGCTTGCAAATCTGCCAATGGTCTAGTCTCTCCCTATATCGGATCCTACATCTTTGCCGGGCTCCACCTTGCACACTCCATGCACCTTGCTCATTTGTGGACACTATAGCCATGCAGGCCCACTGCAGGAATTGACCTTGCTGTTCTCATGACTGAGAATGCTATCTTCCAAACAGCCACAGGACTCCTTCCTTATTTGTTTGGGCCTCTCACATTAGTAGGGAATGATTGGATGCCAGAGTATGACTAAAGCAGCACACAGTAAGCACCCCCCTGAATCCCTGCTGAGTGCACAAACAGGCTTCCTGGGCAAGTCCAGCACCCTGGCTTGTGGGCCTTACACAGCATGGCCCAGATCTACATCTACAGCCAGCTCTGTCCTGTTTCTCCTGGGCATGCTGCCTTCTCCACCAGGGGGCAGGCACTACGGTCCCTAATCCCAACTTCACCTGGTTATAATTTGACTATTTCGTAAGCATAGGGTCCCAACAGGGCAGGATTTTACTGAATCTGAACAAGCAGAAAATATCTTGGGAGGCCAAGCAGCCTTTCTCTCTTGGTTGTGTGGACTGATAAATAGCTTATGGCCACTGTCTGTGCTGGGGGCTTGGAGGAACCAGTCCTCCTCCAGAGCCCCCGAGCTCCCCAGGGAAGAATCTGGCTGCAGTGTGAAGCCTGGACTCTCTAGCTGCCATTATGTCCATTGTTAGCATATATATATGCTGTGAGAGGGGTAGCAGTGGGCTTCCTGGTGGGACTGAATGGAAGGAGTTGGAAGATTTTCTTTAGAAGCCACAAATAGTCAAGACTCTTCCTGGAGTCTGCCAGACTCTACCAGGTTGGCAAACATCCAAGAGACATACAGTGATTTATTCGTCAGAGACTTCAGCATTCATTCTGATTTGTTTTAAAAAGCTGCCTCGGGAATTTTTAACTGAAACCGTTAAAGTGCATTTCTTTCTTAAATACTGTGCAGATCGAAGGCACAGAATGCAGAGTCAGGCTGCATGCTCAGGGTGGACAGTCACCCACATTAGAGGGCAGCTATCAATCTCAGCAAAGCACCCCATAATGATCAGAACTCAATCTTTCATTGTGGTGGTTGACTTAACTATCTTTGACTTTATGAAAGTCAGTCTTCAGATTCTTTTTAAAACACAATTTTAACATTAAAGACTGGGAGACCTGAGTTGAGTTGATAAAGTTGCCACTGCTGCTGATTGCACAAAGTAGCTCAAGGCTGGCTGCAGAGAAGAGGGTTTGGTTCACCAAGAAAGACTAAGCTGTAAGTTAGCTACGCTTTCTTCACATGAGGTTTTATCCAAGCAGGCCTTCACACCCATGGAAACAGTAGTAGGGATGCTTAGACACCAGGGACCATGGCAGAGTATGTCATTGGGTATAGACAGCCATTAAGTTCATTTATTTGCCTTCTAAGTCAAGTGATATTTTTACAAAATCCATCTAAGACTTTGAAATCAAAATATGTATTTGTAAAACTCCACCTTAGAGAGTATCACTTTGGTCCTCTCTGGTCAAATTCTGTAGGGCAGTCCTACTGATCTTGTTTTATAAATGAGTCATGGATCTGTGTATTGCCTTTTAGGTTGGTTGTTTCCTCACTGCAGACTGAGTCCTTTCAGTTCCAAACCTGCCAGCCCAAACTCACATTTTCACACATCCATTTGTTTTAAACATAGCCCATGTAAGCAGATTTCTATACATTTAGACTTCCTGCTTTGCTTTCCTTCAAAGGTTCCCCCAGCATCTGCTAGCCATTGATAAGACAAAGCCTGTGGCTCTGAGATGCCAGGCTGCTGCTGTCCTTAGGACCTCTCTGACCCAGACTCCCCACAGTGTTGATGAGTGACATCACTGGGACACAGAAGCCACTTCTCCATCCCCGTCCCCCTCTCTCCTGGGAGAAGATCTCTGCCCTTGTCTCCCTCTGAGTAGAGACATAAAAGTGGTCTCTGATGCATAGCTTCCTCCTATGAGAAACTTCCCCCATGCAAGCATCACCCCATAAAGCTTGTGTGTGCCACTTCATGGTCATTTCAGCACCCACATCCCTGGAACCCAGCATGTCTGTATGGTTTGCTGGGCAGAGAATGGTTTTGCAAGTCCCCAGCCTTTGTATATGCTATTCCCCTCTAGTGCCCTTCCTGTTTCTCTTCTGGAAAGCTCCTTGCCTCATTCACAAATAATGGGGCACATGGGTCCCTCTGCAGACCGCCCCCAGCTCTCAGTCCACAGCAGCTATTTGCATGCCCATCTCACCTCTTGTTCTGCAAGCCTCTTAAGAAGCACACATGAGTCCTCATTCATATTTATATCATCAGCACCCATGGATACCTACCTGAACCCAGAGCCTACAGAGTAGATCCGTGTCCTTCCATAGAAGTACAACGTGGGAGCCATCCCTATCCTCTAGTTTTTGGCTATTCAGTTCAGATATTCCTTCAGCTACTGTGAAAAGGGTTTATCACATATTGTGATATCATTCTTTAGATTAATTGATTAATCGCATCCCAAGTATAGAAAGCCCAAGAATTGGAAATGCTTAAAATAGATAATAAAGAGTGTTGCTTTCAGGTTTTTGGTTTCAGTGGCCTTCTCCAAAATCCATACTATGTGTGTTACTGGTATTTTTACCTTATTTCCAGTTGGACCTCTAAATAACAATGGAAGCCACCATCCTACATTGTTTTTTAACTTTTAGAATCTTAAGATTTAGAGAGAACCTTGTAGAGGTGAATTTCAACCATCTCTCCTTAAGGTTACCTAAACTGAGACTCAAGGAGGAAGCAGAAATTGCACAAGGTGAGCTTGCTATGTATGAGCAGGCTCACAGAGGGCCTGTGGTCAGAACTTTGTGCCTGACACTTGCTGTTCTTCCCACCCTCACCCCCCAACGCCTCACCCTCCTCTGATCACATGAATTAATATACGAGACACCAGGACTGAACTGCCTGCCTTACTAACAACCCTGGGAGACGTTTGTGTAGAAAACCCTGTTCTCAGTCAGAGGACTTGACATCATAGCCATGTTTAAATTTGCAACCATTTGAGCTATAAACTCTGTATGTAGAGAATATAGACTTCCATCCAAGTTAAATTCATTTTATTCCATTGATCTGTGTGTCTATTTTGTGCTGATATCACACTGTTTTGAGTTGTGGTATATCTTCAAATCTGGGATTGTGATATCTCCAGCTTTGTTCTTTTTCAAGATTAAGATTGCATTGGCTATTCTGGGTCTTGTGCGGTTCTATATAAGTTTTGGTATTATTTGTTCTAGTTCTGTGAAAAATGTTGGTATTTTGATAGGGATTGTATTAAATCTGTAGATTCCTTCAGGTAGCACGGACATTTTAACAATATTTGTTCTCCCAATCCATGAGAATGGAATATCCTTCCATTTGTTTGTGTCATCTTTAATTACTTTCATCAATGTTCTATAGTTTTCAGAGTGCGGATCTCTTACCTTCTTGGTTAAATTTATTCCTAGTTATTTAATTATTTTTGGCACAATTGTAAATAGGATTGCTTTCTTAATTTCTCTTTCTGCTACTTTATTAGTAGTGTATAGAAATATAACAGATTTCTGTCTATTAATTTTGTATCCTGTGACTTGACTTTACTGAATTCATTTCTCAGGTCTAGTAATTTTTGGCGGACTCTTTAGGGTTTTCTATATATTGTGTCATATCATTTACATTTAACAACAGTTTTACATGTTCCTTACCAATTTTGATGTCTTTTTTTTTCTTGTCTGATTGCTGTGGCTAGGACTCCTAGTACTATGTTGAATAACAGTAGTGAGTATGGACATCTTTGTCTTATTTCTGATATTAGAGGAAAAGCTCTCACATGTATATAATATGTGTGTGTATATATATTACTCAGCCATAAAAAGAACCAGATCTTGCCATTTGCAACAACACGGATGGACCTAGAGGGTATAATGCTAAGTGATTTATCTTAAAGAGAAGATAAATACCATATGATTTCACTCATATGCGGACCTTAAGAAAAGAAACAAATAAACAAAGGAAAAAAAGGCAGACAAAAAAAGACTTTTAAATACAGAGACCAAAATGGTAGTTGCCAGAGGCAGGAATAGAGTGGTGAAATATGTAAAGGGGATTGAAAGTACATTACTGTGATGAACACTGAGAAATGTATAGAATCTTTGAATATTGTATACTTGAAACTAATATGATCCTGTGTGTTAACTATACTTCAATTTTTAAAAAGTTAATTCATAAAAAAATGAACTGTCAGAACTGAGGCTGATGGCTCCTGCTGACCAGTCTCCACCCTCTGCACAGTCTCTCTGGTCTCTCTCTACACTTCTGTGGTCCTTCTACCTTGGAGTAAAGAAGCTGGACAAATGGATTTGCTCCTAGAGTAATATTGTTAGATGATAATTGCAGAATAGCAACTGACTACATCCTTGTCCTTCAGAATTCCTGCAGAATATCTACCCTAACCCCACCCACCTTTCTCCATTTTAATGTGCTCATCCACATACACACAGATAGGTAATTTTGCATAATGGGATCATAACATACATGTCATTTGTTTCTAGAAAGTTTTCCTCTTTGCTTGTCTTGTCCTGTGTCCTTCTTCTCCTCTCCTTCTTCTCCTTTCTGTTCATATCACCACCAACTACTAGAAGCCCATATTAGCAACCTAAAATATATCCTTCCATATTTGTCTCAAAGTTCAAATAATTACCTAGATACATATGTAATATATATTGCACATACACAGATATATATATATGTATATATATATATATATATACACACACATGTATGAATGCAGCCATAGCTCTATTAAGAACACTGAAGATACTTCAGATCTGCAAATGAGATGGATTTTAATGCAGGCACTTAAAGGCTTGATCACCATTGGAAGGGGGTTGGAGGAGTAAAAGCCAGAGATGCCACAGAGAGAAGCAGGTGAATAGGGAGTCACTCTTAAAATCAGTAATGTCAGAGGGGCCAGGCTGCTGTTGTTGCTACCTACTGCACCAAACACAAAGCCACTCCTTTGCAGATGCTCTCCTAGATGCAGCTGTGATTCACAGGCTACTGGGCATGGGGTTCCTCGGAGCTGCCCTGCAAGCTATACTTGCTCACAGCTGACCTTAGAGCATGACGGCTTCTTCTCGCAGCCTTGCAAACCTTCTTGCGTGGTTGCTTCTTTTCTGGAACCTGGAATCTATCAGGAAAGCAATTCTAAGAAGTATACTGCAGGCTTCTGCCCCCATTTGCAGAGTAAAATGAAAAAGGGGAGTGGAGGGAAGACAGTGATTGAGTTGGCAGTGGACTTGCTGTCTCTGTCCATCCTTTTCTCAAATCCTTATCCATTGACCCATATTTAAATAAGCAACCGCAATAACAACACACCCTATCAGTTCCTCCTTACAACTAAAGATGTGATCACTTTTTACATCTACAGGAGATACAAAGTCCTATAAGTCTTCAAACCCATCTTGAGTTTTGTGCATTCCTCACCTGGTTGAGACCATGACCCATCTTTGATAAACTATAACTTGAAGACTGAATTCAGAGTCTTCTAATCACACCTAGTCTACCTTAAGTTATATGACAAGGAAGGGAGAAGGGTGAAATTAATTCATATATACCTATAGGAAAATAACAAAGCAAGAGAGAAAATATGCACACCATACATTGAATCCTGCCCTTTGCAGACTCTGGTTGAGGAGTTTCTAAAGCCTTCTTCTGTGGCACCTCCCTGTTCCCCTTGCCATCATCCTGTACCCAGACATTCATATCCAGACTTTGCACTTTTAACACAGCATTTGCTTCTGCCATTGATACATTGGTCAATTCTCAGTTTAACATATCTATGGGACTTTCTCCCACATTATCTTCCTAGTTATGAATCTAAAAACTTTTAAGAGCCCTGGGTTTTAAGAATAATTGGGCATCTCCCTGAAATACATCTGCTCAGAAGAGGTCATTGTCGGGTCTCCAGATGATGGGAGTACTAGTCTAGGTCAGGGGAGGAGGAGCTGCTTCTGCTGATCCAAGAGTCTAAGGGAACTCGGAAAGCCAAGGACCCCAGGTTCATCAGAACCCACTTAATGTTCTTAGGATCCCGTACAGCTTTCAAAGCCGTCGTTCCTGCTTACTGTCCTAATGTTTACCGGTTTTCCTGCATGCTCCCCAGTGCAGTCAAGACGGTTTGTCTACTATGCTTCTTTTACCCCTTCTTTGCATCACAGTGTCTGTGCATAACAGCTGTTGGTTTTCCTATAGTGTCAGAGAACTAATGTCACATCTGTGATTCTGCTTTCTGGGGACCATTTCCAATACCAAATTCTGTATCCATCAGCATTTGGTGAAGGAGACACAAGTCATTCTAGAAAATCCAAGTAGGAAAGGGAACTAGAGAAGCTGTGTTCACAGTGGGAGCAGATCCACTCTGGAAATCCTTGCAGCCTCAGGAGTCACAGGGCACCATCACCACCCACCCACTCCATCAGCTGGATTGCCAAGCAGATGCTTCTCAGGAGTTTGCCACAAAGCTACAGCTGATCTCTATCTGTTCTCTGCCCAGGCATCTGCTTACAACGCTCCATGGATAGCCAGCCTGTGCTCAACCTTACAGTCAATCTTGCACAAGTGCTTCTCATTGGAGGCTGTTGCCAGAACTCTACTGGGAATCCCTTCCAGGAGCATTCACTCCCACTCCTCTCCTGGGACGCAGCAAGGGTGTACAAAGGCAGCAGGGGTGTAGAATTGACCTTGGATGCTAAGGCATGATAACACTGGACGTGGACAAGACAGAGCTGCATTCGCTCTGTGTTGCCAAGATGATAGTGATGAACACACAGTCATACTGCTTTTCTCACTTAACACTACTTCACTAAAATCCTCTCAAATCAGTTGTATATGCAAATTCATTCTTTTAATGGCTGAGTAGTCTTCCAAATGTGGATTACTATAATTGAGCCAGCCATTTCCTGAGCAGTCCCCAAGATCCTGGACATTTGCCTTCACCTCTCCCTCTCCTTCTGGTCCAGCATCAGGGAGACCCCCTCCCCCACATTTCTCCATCCTCACTGTCACTGGACCAGGCCATCTCGTTTCACAATAATATTGCTTCAGGCCCTGCCTAATGTGCTTTCTGCTTCAAGCTTCACCAATTCTAATACCATCTCTGCTACTTAGCCAGAGTAATTTTTTAATGCAAATACTTTATTTTTCTAAAATAAAAATTGGATCAAGCCCTACTCATTTGGAAGTGCTTCAGTGACTCATGTTTACCCTTGGGATAAAGTCCAAATCCCAGCACATACTTCACAAGACCCTTAAAAGTGCACTCTGTCCCAACACCTCTATCTCCCTTCCTGTATTCTTCAGTCTCCCGCAGCCTCTCCTGTCTCCTCTCTGTGCTGCACTCATACTTAAATACCTTTATGTTCACCTCCAGGTTTATCCATATGCTGTCTTCTTCCCAGCATGCCACCTTTTTTCTCCCTGCCCCTGATTCTTTGCCAAGATGGCTTTCACATTTCTTTTAGGCCTCAACCTAAATGATACATCTTCCTGAGAGCACCTCTGATCATACTCCAATTCCTAAGTTACATCCTATCCTGGGTACCCTGTCAGAATTAGGTCTCAATGTAGGCTTCTGTCCTGTGTTTATCTCTATATTAGTTAGCAGTTTTCTGGCAGTAATCTGTCCAGATTCTTTTTTTTTTTTTTTTTTTTTTTTTATTTCTAGGAGAGAGAGAAAGAGACAGCGTGAGCAGGGGAGGGTCAGAGAGAGAGGGAGTCACAGACCAAAACAGGCTCCAGGCTCTGAGCTGGCAGTCAGCACAGAGCCCGACGCGGGGCTCGAACCCACGAACCGCGAGATCATGACCTAAGCGAAAGTCGGACGCTTAACCGACTAAGCCACCCAGGCGCCCCTGTCCAGATTCTTATTCAGGCATTTCCCCCCCTTCATTCAGCATTCCTAGCTATTGGCCTTTTCATGTTTCTTACCTCATGTTTACAAGATGATTGCCACAGCTCCAGATATCATGTCTGCATTCCTGTCAGTAAGAACAGGGAATAACAGCACAGGTCAGCCCTCCTCTTAAGTCTACATTCCTTTAAATCAGAAGTAAAAATTTCTTTCACATACCAATGGAGTTTGGCCCGGATCTGAGCACTAAGAAAATGACAGCATCTAGGGACTTAGTGAAGGAAGAAGAGGTGCTGTTAAAAGGAAAGGAGTAGAGCAGCCATTGAAATAAGAGGATGGCTAAAAGAGTGTGATGTCTTAGAAGTAAGAAGAGACTGACAGTGACCATGTTATACGTTAGATCCCTCCCCCACCCCAAAAAGGAGAGTAAATCAAGGAGAGAGAGTTTATCGATGAGGAACAAGAAGTGACCTTGGGTTTATCTACATCAAGCTTATTGGTAATATTGAAAAGAGATGCTTCGGTCGAAAGGGGATCACAAAAACCATTTCACAGCGAGTCAAAGAGTGAATGTGCATAAATATATGTTCTCTTTTCTTTCAACATTTGTTTAAATTTACTGTACCACCAGCCTCTATATAGCTGGTAATATAATACAAAAGAATACTAAGGTCTTTTTTTTTTCTTACAAATAGTTTATTGTCAAGTTGGTTTCCATATAACACCCAGTGCTCATCCCCACAAGTGCCCTCCTCCATGCCCATCTTCCCCCTCCCTCCCACATCCATCAGTCCTCCGTTTGTTTCTCAGCATTCAAGAGTCTCTCATGGTTTGCCTCTCTCCCTTTCCCCCACCATTTCCCCCTTCTTCTCCCCCTTGGTCCTCCGTTAAGTTCCTCCTAATCCTCCTATACGTGCACACATATGATATTTGTCCTTCTCTGCCTGACTTATTTCGCTCAGCATAACACCCTCAAGGTCCATCCATGTTGCTACACATGGCCAGATTTCATTGTTTCTCATTGCCATGTAGTATTCCATGCTATAGATAAACCACATCTTCTTGATCCATTCGTCCGTTGAAGAATACTAAGGTCTTTTTTAAGATATCAAAATATTAGGGGTGCCTGGGTGGCTCAGTCACTTAAGCATCCAACTTTGGCTCAGGCCGTGATCTCATGGTTCATGGGTTCAAGCACTGCATTGCGCCCTCTGCTGTAAGCACAGAGCCTGCGTCAGCTCTTTTGTCCCCCTTTCTCTCTGCCCCTCCCCCACTGGTTCTCTCTCAAGATAAATCAATTAACTAAAAAAACAGATATCCAAATATCAGCCATATAATTTTATCTTATTATCATATTTGGTATATTGCACAAGCATCTGGTGAACTACGACCTATTGGAAGATTAGTAGAGGCGGCCTTTGGGCTCATTTCCTTCTCCACATTTCTATAAAACTAAGCTAATTAAAGCAGCCTTATAAATATCAGCTAGTTAAGAAGTTCCGTTATTTCAATTGGCTCTTTCTATTTCCGTCTGTATTTAATAGCAGGAAATTCAGAATTGTTGCCTGCAAATGTGAAGGAGATGAAGTCTTCCATTTCTGTAGTTAATGGCATACTACATATTAAGGAAGAGTTCTCACCCTGGTACACATAAAATACTGGTCATTATTGTTTAATCCTTTAAAAATTTTTCACATTTAGTTTAGTTTACTATTTGTTTCAGATAAGTGATTTATCTAAACAGTTCAACACTCAAAAGAGGAAGATATTGATAATATTGTACCATCTCTGTCCCCTGGACCCCACTTCCCTCTGACCCCTGGATCACTGCTTGTGTTAATTTCTTGTTTACCTGGCTTGCATTTGCATATGCAGATACAAACACATACTTATTTGTATGTATTAACGTATATAGAGAGAATTGATAATTATTCTATCCTTACTCAAAAGGTAGGATTATGAATATTTAACACTTTGCTTATTTCACTCCCAGATGTGTTCTAGAGATCTTTGCATGGGGCTTCATCATTGTCGTATACAATAGCATATCATTATGTTAAGTGAAGTGTACCATAGTTTATTTAAATGTTCTTCCACAGATGGATACTTAGCTTGTTTCCATTATTTTACTGTTATAAATGATGCTGCAGTGACTACATTGTACATACCTCATCTTATGTGTATAGGTGTTACAATAGGACAAAAGCCCAGAAGTGGGAGGAGTGGTCACAGGATAAATGCAATGTAATTTAGACAAATACTGGGAAATTGGCTTACTTGGGGTTTTGTCATGCTGTACTTCTAGCAGCAAATGGATGAGCAAGCCTGTTTACCAACAAACTTGGTAACCAGGTGGGTTGCCAACTTTTGCATTCACTACTTTGATATGTGCAAAATGGTTTCTCAGTATGTTTGTGATTTGCATTTCTTTTGTGAGTGAAACTAGTCGTCTTTTCATATATTTCAAAGCCACTTATTTTTCTGTGAACTCTTTGTTCATGTCCTTTGTTTGTATCTTTGGGTTATTCTACTTCTCCCCCTTATTAGTTTCTGGGCAAAACACACATGTGTGCACTCCCTGCGCAGGAGAAAATAGAGGGTGTAACATTTGCTCTTGTGCCAGATCCTTTCATCCAGGGACCCAGGCACTCCTGCTAGAGTGGGAAGCAGGGAGCCAGGCTGCTGATGGGTCACAGCTGAGTCCCTCTTCAGTGGTCCCCCAGTGGAAGAAAGTCACGTTGACCAAGCCTCCCCCCTCCTGGGGACAGTGTCCATCCAGTGCCTTCTTTAGGTCTGTGCCTCTTACTACAATGCAAATTCCTCTGAAGGGCAATGCCGGTCAGTTCAGGGAAGGCTCTGTTGCACCTTCAGGCTGGGTCTGCTGCTGGTTGCCCAGACCCTCTGCCAGCATGTTCCTGCCTTGGATTTTCTCAGCATCTGACCTCTGTCAGAGATGACTCCTTATGTGTGGTACGAAGTACAAATATTTCCCCAGATCAGTACCATCTTTTGACATTTCGTATGTATGTAAGTCTGTCTGGGACTTTCTCTTATGCTCCATTCCTTTACTGGATGGTTCATGTAACATTATCGAGACAGTAGAGCAGGTTCCTGTCGGTCAGTGCCCCTCTCCTCATTGCTCCTTTGTTTCAGAGTGAACCTGGTTATCCTTGCCTAGTTTTCCAAATGAAAGTTGAAACCAGCCTGTCCATAACCAGGATTCCAAACCCTGCTTATGTATTTTTTTATTTGGGATCATATTAAATTTATAAATTAGCTTAGGAAACAATGATGATATTAAGTCTTCGAAACTAAGAACACGGAGGTTTTACATATCTCTTTTAAACTTATTTCTCAGTATTTTGTCTTTCATTTGCAATTATGGAATTGCATGATGGAATATTTCCTTCCATTATGTCATCTAACTTGTTTTTGTTTATGTATGAAGGCTATTTTCTTTTACTGTATGTTAATGTATTCTAGGACTGTGTCCAGCACTCTGCCTCCCCCTTGTGGGTATGTGGGAGAATTACCCTTCCTGGCCTCTGGTTGGATGGGAGAACCCCTGTGCCTAGCTTCAAGCCATGGGTTGGAAACAGAAGTGAGAGCTCACTACTGGGCCAAGGTATTTGATTGCCAATAGGAGATACCCTAGAGATTTTTGTCCCTCTGCCATACTGATAGGCAGTTTTTAAGACCAGCTGCTCTGTCCACCTGAATCCTGAAGTGAGAAGGCGTGACAGAGCTTCTCCAACCCACAGCCGCCTTATGGTATGAGTAAATTACAAGATTCTGTTGTTAGAGCCTCAGGAGTTTGGAGGCTGTTTGTTCCCACATTACAATGTAATCTGCTATTTATGGCGTTCTCTTGTTAATAGGAAAGGTCAGTGTGTTTATCTTAGTCTTTCATTGGCAATTTCTGTTTTATATAGTTTCTATTTTTTTATTTAGTATGCCTATATTCATACTTCTTATGTCCTCTGTTTTAATATGTACCTGAGATTTGTTCTGAGTATGGTAAGACATGGAAATCACTGTCACAGAAGGAGTTCTTTAGGAACAGGAGGCATGCTATGCAGGGCCACACGGGAGTACCAGGGTCAGTCAGGAGGCACAGGGAAGGGGGGAAATAGGATGAGAGCCTTTATTGTAGTTTCCACAGGAAGTAACAGGTAAGGCAGGGTAGGCAGGATAGGCAGTGTTAGGATTGGCTAGTTTGAATTTTAGCAGGCTCCAGGGTGGAGAGGTTGTCCCAAATTGTCTGGCACCTGGCCCTGAGTGAATAGCACAGGGGAGCATTTGTTCTGAGTGGGAGTCAGGGTTTGGATTGGTTGGTTTGCACATGAAAGGCACATTTCCAGAGAGGTAGTCTGCTATCATAAGGAATCACATAGGCCTGAGAAGGGCAGTGCCTCCTGGCTAAGCAAGATGTCAAAATGATAGAAAAGAAAGCATAATTAATATACATCTCCATTGTGAATTGTCAGGCACCGGGGTGGCTCAGTCTGGTAAGTGACCGACTTCAGCTCAGGTCATGATCTCATGATTTGTCAGCTCAAGCCTCGCATGGGGCTCTGTGCTAATAGCTCAGAGTCTGGAGCCTGTGTCAGATATAACGTTTCCCTCTCTCTTTCTCTCTGTCTCCCTCTCTTTCAAACATAAAATAAAATACACATTTAAAAATTTTAAATATGCATATATATACACACATCTCCATTGTGAATTGAACATGTTAGTGTTCTAGAGTGTCCTTCTTCATCTTAAATAATGCTTTGTGGTCTGAATTTTACTTTATTTGATGTAAGATCATGTCCCCTATGTTGCTTTTTGGTTTTTTGTTTGTTTGATTTTTCTCATACATGTAATTTATTGTCAAGTTAGCTAACATACAGTGTATACAGTATGTGCTTAGGCTTTTAAGTTTTGTTTTATCTTTGCCTAGTAAACCTGATAAACCACTGCTCTTCCCTGTTAGTTACAACTTTTCTGAATCACTTTGCTCTAGATAGTTCTTTTATATACAGCAAATAGCTAGACTTTGCTTTGTGAGATAACATGAAAGTCCTCTTCTTTAGTTGTATTAACCCTGTTTAAATGTATTGCTTTGACAGATATGGTGATTCTTAGCTCTGTCATGTCATATTTTCTATTTTCATATATAAATATTTCAAATGTCTTTCAGTATACTTTATTAGCTTTTTACTTAAAAAATATTTTGCTGATATTTAGGTAAGTTTCAGGTTTTTTTAATGTTTATTTTTGAGACCAAGAGACAGAGATTGTGAGTTGGGGGGAGGCAGAAAGAGGGGAGACAATCCCAAGCACAGGGCTCGAACCCATGAGTCCTAAGATCATGACCTGAGCTGAAACCAAGAGTCGGACACTTAACCAGCAGAGCCACCCAGGTGCAAGGTGCCCTGATAAGTTGCGTTTTTAATCTATGGTTTACTTTTTGAAATTATACCCTTATATAATATTCTGGTTTTTTTTTTTTTTTTTTTTTTACTTTAGACAGTATTAGTTCTTATGGTCTGCCTCAATAAAATTAACTTGTATCTTCTTACCTTCTCGCTTTTTCTGTCTCCTCCCATCCAATTTAATTAGTAGTATATCTTTTATCTGGTGTTTGTCATGCATCTCTGTGTTGCTAAATATGTTTACATATTTGTATTTGATCTTTCAACTCCCCTGTATCATAACTGAGGCAACTGTATATTGATTCTACTTTCTGCCTTCTACGATTTTGCTAATTGTATCATTTTTGCTTTGGCAAAATATTGACTTTCTCCTCTTGGATTGTATCTATTCCTTTGCTTTTTCTTAGATGTGCAGTTAAATAAATTTACTGCTGCCTGACATCCCTTTGCCAGTAGCCTTTACATGAAGGGATAGCCTCGATGGGTATAAAAATGTCTTAGGTCACACTTTCTTTCTTTAAGTATCTCATAGATGTGACTCCATTGACTTCAGTCATTGAATGTGGCTGCAAAGAAGTATGTTACAAGCCTGATTTTCTTTACGTTTTTCTTAAATATTCAAGGAATTCTCTTTATCTTTAAAACACAAAAATTTTATAAGGCTATGTCTCGGTATTGACCATACTAGGACAACTTCCTTTTTTGCAGTGTGCCCTTTCAATATGTAGAATCAAATGTTTGTATGAGAAGTTTGCTTTTTTAATACACTTTTAAAATTCTCTTTTCTTTTCCATTATTTTAGATTTCTTATTTTAGGCTCCAGTTATATGTATGTTATATGTCTTTCACCTGCATTCTATATCTGCCATTTATCTGTAAGCTTTTGTTTCCTTACTTTTTCCACTTTGCTTATTTTCCATTTTTATGGTCCTTACTATGCTATCTGTGGTCTGTTTTTTTCTTTGCTCCCTTAGAATTTAACTCCATTTCAAAAATGATTTTGACTCATGTTTGCTTTTTACCCCGAGCTCAGTCATTTCTTGTTTCATATCTTCCTATAAGCCCATGCATCTCTAACTTGCAGTTTCCCATTATTAATGTGGTACTTTCCTACTAAATTAAAGCAGCACACTCTAAGAGCCAAAATGCACATGTTAAGTTTAACTTGAGATCTGACCTCATTTGATATTACTCTTAAGAACAAATTAAATGTGTTAGAAGTTTAAAATCACAAACATTTCATCAGTAAACTGTGCTAGAGATTTTGGTACTTACCACAAAACCTGTGCTTATTATTAATCCAGTACCCTAATGTATTGTGATATGCACAAAGTAAGGCATAGCCTAAAAGAAAGAAATTATTTAGCAGGCAACTTCCTTATTCCTTATAGTCTTTGGATTGAGGTCTTCTTTCATACACTTTATACTATTCTGTTGCTTGGAGGAAATATTTCTGGGAAAAAAGGAACAGCATAGGCAAATACAGAGAGATATGACAACAGGAACATATTTTGAAGATCTCGTGTTGGCTAAAGGAGAAAAATGAGTATTTCTAGCTGTGTGGATTGCAATCCCAAATCAGCATTCTGTGCATAAGGAATTAGAGGAGAATAGAAATTGAATAGTCACCTAACTTCTGCCATAGTTAGATATTTGGCCTTAAATTATAACTAGATTTAAGATTATTCACATAGGGATGGTCTTGACTTTTAAAAGAGGATATAAATTAAGAGAAGAAAGAAAAAATGGGGGGAACCTGTGTGTTTTAAGGGTAAAAAAAGACAAAGCAGCCAGAAAAGGGGACATAAAGTATTCAGAGGCATAGGATAAAAGGGACTATTAAATGTCCCTGTTCTAGTGAGGCTTTCTGCTGCTCCTTCGTGGGCCTGCTGGCCTGCTGTGTTTAGATGGCCCTAGTGACACCTGAGTAAGAATTTCATGTGGTACAGGTAAGTGCATGGGGAAGAGTAAGGACCCAGCAGCTGAAAACACTGGCAGATTGAAGACAGAGAGTGAGGGATACAGGAGAAGAGGACAAGTCCTGTTCTGAAGGGTCATGATGGATGGGCAAGGCAGGGTGAGGGGTGAAAGTTAGTCCATAACCAGAAGCTGTGATGCCCTAAACAAGACAGGGAACTATGATGGATGGGCAAGGCAGGGTGAGGGGTGAAAGTTAGTCCATAACCAGAAGCTGTGATGCCCTAAACAAGACAGGGAACTATAGCCCCAAAAGCATGGGTTTTAATCAAGACAGGCCTCCTCTACCTCCTCTCCCCTTGACCTTCTTCCTCCACCCAGGCTTGACCCTCCCTTGGGCATGTGCCCCCCTCAGCCATGCCTTGGAGCAGGGTGCCTCTCAGGTCATCAACCCTGCTAAGGCATGATTTCCCTAAAGGTAAGGGTCTTATCTTTGTTTTCTTGGAACATTAATGCCCATTGGATCATCACTACCGCTTATGCTTGAAAATGCCAGGTTTGTATCATGTGGGTAATATTTGTACACTGTGATGGTTGGTCCTATGTGAGTGTGAAAGTGTGTTCTGACATTTCTGCTTCAGTTTAGTTTCCCAAAACCAGCCCTGTCTTCGCTACCACCTCAGCCCCATGGCCACGACCACCACTCTCCACTTCTACTACTTAATGATAACCAGCCTGCATTACACCAATGCCCCAGCTATTTATTATCACTTACAAAACCACCAACTCCTGCTGTTCTTTTCTGTTGGGTGACCCAGATAGGTTTAGTTTGCTTTTCTTATCCACTGAGATGGTACAAACATGCAGCTATTGCATCTCTGTTAGCTGACTATGAAGGAAAAAAAATGTGGTTACAAGTGGCCATATGATACAATTTAAAGATTATGATTGGTGGCGTCAAGTCTGCACTAGAATTAGAAGAGGAGAAAATGATGTCCTGATATTATTTCATACATTTAAAGCCTCATTATGTTGTACATATAACATAATTCAGCGTGTAATTGGGTCAATATGGTTAATACCTGCAATTTGAAGTTATCCAGAAGAGGATAAGATTTTATTTGCTCTTTGATGTGAAAGCTAGGCTTTTAGTTCTTTGTCTTTAAAAAGTTCATGACGCCAGAAGACTCCATGCCTCCATTAGAAACCCATTGACTCAGAGTCAGAAATTAAAGACCTGCAGTGTTGCAGCTCCCAGAACAGCTCCCCCTAGTGTTGTGAAAAGTCCCCTTCAGCACCACACCCATCTCAGTGCCCAGGGGCCCTGCTTACAGCTGTCCCAGGCCGTCACCCCCTTTGGGACTGGCATCTCACCCAGTTCAGGGTCAGAACTCAGACATCTGCCTCCCGCTAAGGTGTTAACACAGAGAAATTCTCCCAAGTTTCTGCTTTACCCATATTAAGCTTAAAAAGAAAAGTAAAACTCTAAGCAAAAGCCCAAAGAAAATTTGGGAATTCTTTTCATTAAATTTTTTTACAGTTTATGTTTTGCTTCCCTCAGAGGGTAAGCTCTACAACTTTATTGTCAAAAGAGTAGAGGGGGACATGATAATTAGGAATGTAATGTTCTGAAGTGTGTGTGTGTGTGTGTGTGTGTGTGTGAATCTGAAAGCTATGAGAATAGATATACTCACATATTTCAGATGGATATCAGCCATGAGTGCTAAATTCTACTTTTAGAGATTATGCATCAAGCTATTGTACCCTTTTGAGAAACAAGAACGCTGGTGGAAAGTTCATTAGTCAAAGTGCTAATTAAGAATGCTTCTCGCACAGTTTTTTCTACCGTGAGATCCTTCATATTGTAATTTCTTGTCATTTCTTGTCCATAGGCAAAAACTGGGACCTGACAGCCGCTCTGAGTGACTATGAGCAGCTCCGACAGGTGCACACAGCCAACCTGCCACATGTGTTCAACGAGGGCAGGTGTCCCAAGCAGCCAGAGCGAGAGCCGCCACAGCCCGGGCACAAGGTGGAAAGGCCCTGCCTGCAGAGGCAGGACGACATTGCCCAAGGTACCTGGCAAGGGACTGAGCCCAGAAGCAGCTTCCCCCGGGTGCCATGGCTTGCAGAGGGGAGTGGGGGGTGGGGCTTTCAAAGAATGGCAAGGTCATCATCTCTCAGCTGCAAATCAGGCTGTTGGTGCATCAAGCTGAAATATGCATTGCAGCTTCTGTTCCTGGCTCCTTCCTCTGACTCAGAAAAGCAGGAGAGGGAGTCCAGTCCCCTAGGAGCCCACATGATTGAGGGCCCACACTTCTACTGAATCTGGAGCCTTTCTAAGCCAAAGACCTTTAGTCCCTTCAGTTATTCCCTAAGTAGCATAATTTCCAGATCTGTACATTATCAGTGTTCACTGTCCCAAGGGCTCCCTTTTCTCTGTTCTTTCTCTTTTTTTATGTATTTTTTAAAAAATATTTTTATTTTATTTCTAGGATAGAGAGAGACAGCGTGAACAGGGGAGGGTCAGAGAGAGAGGGAGTCACAGACCGAAACAGGCTCCAGGCTCTGAGCTGGCAGTCAGCACAGAGCCCGACGCGGGGCTCGAACCCACGAACCGCGATATCATGACCTAAGCGAAAGTCAGACGCTTAACTGACTAAGCCACCCAGGCGCCCCTCTCTTTTTTTATGTATTTTTAAAGTTTATTTATTATTTATTTTGAGAGAGAGAATGAACACACACACACACACACACACACACACACACACCCATGGGGGAGGGGCAGCGAGAGAATCCCAAGCAGGCTCTGTGCTGTGAGTGCAGAGCCCAACACAGGGCTCAAACTCACAAACTGTTAAATCATGACCTGAGCCACATAAGACACTTAACCAACTGAACCTCCCAGGGTGCCCCTCTCTGTTCTTTTTCTTAAGAAGTCAGATGTGTTTACTATAATGAAAGAAATAGTACAAAGATATATAAGAAAATTTCAGAGTTTTCTTCTCCACTCCCCTCAAATCTCACTGACATAATAACTGATGATGGCATCTTGGTCTGTCTCCTCCTTCCTTTTGCTATGCTCATTCAGAATGCATCAGAGTCAAATGCATAGAATACTTCTCAAATCACTTATTTCACTTAACCGTAAATCGAGTATAGTCTCAATATTTTGTTCTATAGCATGCAGTCATTTCTAAACCACTACTGTATTAATGGCTATCCTGGTTTTTCTTTGGTGTTTTGTTTGTTTCCGATACTCTAAGCAAGGCTAAAAATAAACAACTTTCTGCCCGTGATCTTACATACTAGTGCTTTTATTTCTATAGGTCAGTGTCCCCAAAATGGATTTGCTCTGCCAACACCTGCTGTATCTTTAATTCAATAACTTCAAGACTCTTTTCCCAGACCCATTTCTGCTTGCCATGTGCAAAACTAGGTATCTCCCTTCACTCTTGCCAGTCCTGGATGTTTCTGTGATGATTTTACATTACTTTTCTACTGTGAAGGGAGAAAAAAAGTGTCTCCTATTTTAATTTTCATCTTGTCATTTGTTTGTTAGCCAGTTGGACTTTCCCTTCTGCAACATACCTGTTCACATTCTTTGCCCATTTTTCTATTGATTCATTTTCAGTTTTCTTATCAATTTGTTGCATTGTTTGTGATTAGGACTACAAACATATTTTTATATGTGTGTATCTTTCCCAGTGTATCACTTACTTTATGACTTTGTTTACATAGTACTCTGCCACACACAATGTTTATATTATTATGGATTCATGGCTGATGGGTATCCTCTCTTGCTGTAGAAGTTCTCCTGAAATACAAAGTTACTGAAATATGTTCCTATATTTGTTTAAAATTTTCTTAGTGGGTGCCTGGGTGACTCAGTCAGTTAAATGTTTGACTTTGGCACAGGTTATGATCTCACAGTTTGTGAGCTAGAGCCTCACTTGGGGTGAGCCCCGCTTCTCTCTCCCTCTCCCCCCCCCCCCTCTCTCCACCCCCACTCACTTGCACTCTCTCCCTCTCAAAAATAAGTAAGTAAATCATAAAATTTTGTTCTTAGGTCTTTTGATTGATTTGAAATTCTTGTATAAGTAATAGGGAGAATCTAGTCTTGCTTTCTTCTGGATCAAGATTTAGTTACCCTGGCACATTTATTGAGTAAAGCATTCTTTTCCCACGGAACTAAAATGCCAACAACTTTGCCATATATTGAATTCCCAAATATACTTGGATCTGTTTCTGGACTCTGTCCGTCAATTCACGTGGTCATTCATCCTGTTACCTTGACTCTGGTAGTTTTATATAGTATACTTTCTGTTAGGGCAACTTTTTTACTGCTATTCTTTTCCAAAAATTTTCCACTATTTTTGGTATTTATTCTGCCATATAAACCTTAAACTTGGAATTCTGGTTGGGTTGGATTGAATTTTTATTTTAAGAATAATTGGCATATTGTAATATCATTTTCCCATCCAAGAACATTAAATATGCCTCTCTTTTTAGTCAGATTCTAAGATTTTAGGCACAGAGAAAAGCAACTTATTTTTACGCATTTATGTCTTATGCAGTAATTTACATAAATTCTCTTATTAAAGCTAATCATTTTTTTCTAAGAGAATATCTTGAGTTTTCTAAGTACATATGATCAGAACATCTGAAATAATTTAAATTCTTCTTAATATTCATATGAAATGTAATTACATTAAATGAATTTCATTTCTTATCCTATTGCAGGAGGTCAGCCTTCCCAAACTGTTGTGAATGAATGTTGTCTTTGTTTCTGTTAGCCCAGCCTTATTATTCAAGCTACATTGGAACCTATGTCTTGGATTATTCTTTTATGCTTACTCTGTTGTCTAGAAAAGCCAGAATTGAGTTAGAAATGCTAATGTACATTATCCATTTCTTCTCTTAGGTTCATTATTTCCACTGTATTTAGAGGCCATCTTGTTAGGTGTTCTCATAATTGTTAGGACATCTTGTTCCAATGTTCTTTTGTTACTGATATTTAGAGTGTCTCTCTGTGCCCTAGACTGTTTTTTATCTTAATATCTGTTTTGCTTGATATGAAATCTGTATTCTGCCCTCTGTCAGTTCAAATTTGCCTGGAATATAATTCGTCTGCTGTTATTTTGAATCATTCCTTGTCATTTTATATTAAATGTGATTCTTATAAATAATTTATCATCAGATATTATTTTATTACCTGATCCAAGAGTCTCTGTCATTTGAGAAGTGAATTTAATCCATTTACTTTATTCGTAATTATTATCATACCTATACTTATTTGTGCTGTATGTGTTATTTGCCAGGCTTTTCTGGTGTATTTTTCTCCTTTTCTATCTCCTCTGGCTAATTAAATCTTTCTAATGATGTGAAAGTTATACTTTCTACCACTACTTAGGTTATAGTTACCAGTAACTAACCTATGCAAACCTATATTTATGTTTTCTTCCTATCATTTAAAAAAAATGTATTAAATCTTTCTAATGATGTGAAAGTTATACTTTCTACCACTACTTAGGTTATAGTTACCAGTAACTAACCTATGCAAACCTATATTTATGTTTTCTTCCTATCATTTAAAAAAAATGTATTAACAACTAAATTTTACCCTGAAGAAAACAGGGTATATACCTTAGTATGTATATGTTTTGTCTTCTCCCTTCCTACCTCCACTTGTCCTCAATCACATTTAGGTTCATTTTGTTGTCTATTTAGACAACCATTAACTTTATTTACTCACATTTACCTTTTGCAGAAAGAGTACTTTCTCAAAAACTACTTTCATAAAGAGTTTTTATATAATCAGTCTCCTTAAGCTTTGGGTGCCTTAACATGTTTACATGATTAAATTTTTGTTTAGTGAAACTAGAATTCTAGGTCCAAATTAATATTCCTTGAGTGCTTTAAAATCATCCCTCCGTTGTTTTCTTAAATCGCATTTTCACATTTTCTAAGAGATTTCCTTGACCCAATCTTCCAACTTCCTAATTCATTCTTTATTTGAATCCATTCTAATAATCAGCATTCATACTTTTTATTCCAAATTAGCCCTTTGTCATTATTATTGTGCATCCTAATATTCTTTTTATCTCTTTGAACACATTTACTAGGCTCATTTTATTTTTTTTATTTTTATTTTTATTTTTATTTTTATTTTTTTTACAAATAGTTTATTGTCAAATTAGTTTCCACATAACACCCAGTGCTCATCCCCACAAGTGTCCTCCTCCATGCCCACCCCTCCTCCCCCCACATCCACCAGTCCTCAGTTTTTGTCAGCATTCAAGAGTCTCTCATGGTTTGCCTCTCCCCCTTTCCCCCACCATTTCCGCCCTTCTTCTCCCCCTTGGTCCTCTGTTAAGCTCCTCCTAATCCTCCTATGCACACATATGATATTTGTCTTTCTCTGCCTGACTTATTTCGCTCAGCATAACACCCTCAAGGTCCATCCATGTGGCTACACATGGCCAGATTTCATTGTTTCTCATTGTACTAGGCTCATTTTAAAATCTTGTCTTCCAGTCTATTTACTTTGCTTCCTCTGGCACAGGTAGTTGTGGATTTTTTGTGACACTATAACACTCCTCAGGTGTGTTCTAAATTTTCCATGGGCGTGCAGAGGACCTGTGGTTATCGGCCATCTCTGCTCATACTGTATATCAGGGAAAGGGACAAAGGCATGGGCTCTTGCTGGTGCTCCTCTGAATGAGAGTGTGGGGGAAATGCACTTAAGTTGGAGAGCTTTGAATGCTTTAATATGGGCTGAAAATGTTCCCTGCTTGCTCTCTTTAGTGAAGTTAGCTCCACTCCTTAGGGAACCTCCAGCACCTCTGTCCTAGTAATTGCTCATTTCCATGTGTTGTAACTGTCAAGCTCACAGTGTGTGTTGGAGAGAGGAGGGAAGGCTTAGGGCCTGGCCAGCCCACCTGTTATTATTAGTGTGCCCCCCTCCCCCCAGCTGTGGTTCAGTATTGCCCTGATGTTCCTCCAGCTGCAATTGGCTAACACTGTTGCTTGCTCACACGTTGGAGGTAATGATGTGAGTAGTAACCTGCCCAGAACTGTGCTAGGGTGAGGAAAGGCATGGCCAGAATCCTACCCCCACCTGGAGCCTCTATCCATGGAACCTAGCCCACCCCCCTCTTCTGCTCCTGTGGACCTCCAAGGCAGGTTGGGGAAAGGATACCGAGGCTCTGTCACTTCTTGTCTATCTGGTTATATTGTTGGTAAGTTCTCCTCCATTGCTGCCATTAGGTATGACTCTGAAGAGACCACCACTTCTAATCATTCCCTGTGGCCTTCCCTATCAGGGTCTTCCATGACTGTGTGTTTTTTCAGCACCACACAGTTGAGGCTGCTGGGCTCTCTCATGCAGTGACAGTCCAGACAGATGACAACATGGCTGCTCCTGCCCTTTTTGACTGGCAGCAAACCAACCATCCCATTATTTTTCCTCCTGCTGAGAGTACTAGAAGGACTCTCCTCTCTGCTTCCAGAGAGGTTGGTGGATTCAGAGCCTAATAAATACCTGCTGCTATGTAACTTTTATCACATATTACTTAAGGAGTAAAAAACAAACATGTTTGTCACATAATTCTATTGAGTTTTGTGAACAATACTATCTACTTTTGTAAAATTAGAGGACACCTGAGTGGCTCAGTCAGTTAGGCATCCAACATCGGCTCAGGTCATGATCTCATGGTCTGTGAGTTCGAGCCCTGCATTGGGCTCTGTGCTGACAGCTCAGAGCCTGGAGCCTGCTTTGGATTCTGTGTCTCCCTCTCCCTTTTGTCTGCTTGCATTCTGTCTCTCTCTCAAAATAAATAAATAAATAAATAAATAAACATTAAAAATAATTTTAAGTAAATAAAAAATTAGAATTAAAAATTATAGTTTCTGAATTAGATATATGTATCCTTTAATTTAGTTCTTGAAATCATAATGCACTAATATGGAAAACGAAGGTCTCCATATTATAAATTAGGGGTTGGCAAACAATGGCCCATAAGCCAATTCATTTCTGCATTGACAATGGCTACTTTAGTGCTAGAGAGTTCAGCTGTGACCAAGACTGCATGATTTATGGGGCACCTGGTTGACTTAGTGGGTTGAGTGTCTGACTTCAGCTCAGGTCATTATCTCATAGTTCGTGAGTCCGAACCCCACATCAGGCTCACTGGAGTCAGACTGTCAGTGCAGAGCCACCTTCCAGATCTTCTGTCCTCCTCTCTCTACCCCTCCCCCACTTGTACTCTCCCAAAAATAAATATTAAAAGAAGACCACATGACTTACAAAGCCTAAAGTACTTATATCTGTCCCTTTTGAAAAAGATTTGTGCACCTGTTTTAAAAATCTGTTTTAGGATTTGTTTTCACCAGATATGATGAGATATGTAAACATGGAAAATAATTTGAGGAAGGAAGTTTTTATACTAACAGTTCCCTAAAAGTAAGAGTCGTGGAACAATGTACAGGGCCACATGGGGAAGCACCAAGATTGGTCAGGACGCAGAAGGAACAGAAAGGAAAAACATGGACATGAGCCCTTATTGTGATTTCCTTGGAAAAGGCAAAGCAAGGTAAACAGATACAAGATTGGCAAGACTGAATAATTTGAGCAGGCTCTCGGGTTTAGAAGCTATCCCTAAATGTCTTGTACCTTGCCCCAGGGTGCAGAGGAATATTGCTTGCTGGCGTTTAAGAATCAGATAGAAGAGGTAGTTCAGATTATGGGCTTTGGATAGGCCTGTTTGCATAGGAAAGGCATGCTCCTTCCCTCTGAGTTATTTGTTCTCAGAACTGCTTAGTCCTGGTAGGGAGAGCTTCTCCCCGGTCAGGGAACCCTACATGCCAGAGCATCAGGAATACAGAAAATAAGAAAATGTAGTTAAAATACCCCTCCTGGCATAAATCACAGACTAATTTAAATTGGCTTTGTCAACAGTTGTAAAATTTTGTGCATTCTCTATATTCTTTTTTTAACCTCTTTATTTCTCTGGGGCATAACTTTGAACATGGTAATCCGTGTCACACAATTCATTTATACCCCTAAAAGAAGGATCACTGAGTTCATGTTTAAAATCAAAGTGTGTGTGCATGTACGTGTCTGTGTATGATTGTGTATGTGCATTCATGGAGATGGTGGTGGGGAAATATTAGCATTAGGAGCATGTTTCTCATTATATGAGCTTTAACATAATTTACTTTAAGTTCAAAAAATCTTTTTCTTTTCTTTTTAATTTTTTAAATATTTGTTTATTTTTAATAATATTTAATATTTGGAACTGCTAAATATAATCATACTATACTATGAATCACAATATTTCCAGGGTCCTAATAGCATGTCATCAATTGGTAAATGGGTACCGAGTGATGAGCCATGAAGGAATGTAGATGACCCCATGTGGCAGATTCCCACTGTTGAGAGCAGCGTTGTGAGTCTGCCCAGTGGATTGTGGGGTCACGTAGCACTGCAGGTATTAAAGAACAGCTGATTTCCATCTCGATCAGATCCCAGTGGATGGGCAGTTCCTACTTTCCCAGATACAGGCTTTGTAGTTTGTAGCAAAAGGCGAGACATCAGCATGGCTTGCAAGACCTAGAGAACATGACAGAATGATTTGGAGTCTCAACTGCTCCTGCTCTCAAGGATGTGGACAGTGCAGGAAGCACGTGGACCATCCACCATGGTAGATAAGCCAGGCCCTGTGTGCTCCATTTCTCTTCTTTCCCATGGCTATGTGGTTTAACTTCTCTTTGCCTTTCCTCAAAATAACTAGTCATCGTGGTCTGAGAATCCAATTGAAGGTGTATCAAAACTACCCATTTTAAAATACTCTGTGGGACCCACTATGCATTTTAATACACAGATACTTGAGACTTTTGAGAACTGACTTTAAATTTAAAACCAACCTACCCCAGGATCAAAAGGCTCTTGTTTTCTTCAGTTTGCTGAAGCAAAATTACTTTAATGACATTTCTGTCTACTGCTCTTGCCCACAGGGAAGTCAGAACTCCCATTCTGGATGAAGGCACCCGTGTGTGTTTTCCGTGAGCACAGGCAGGCAGGGACATGCTTCAGAGTGACATCAGCATGAGCACAGAGCCTGATGGGTGAGCAGGCTAATATGAAATGAAATGGGAGTCCTCATGACCTGAGTGGATATACTTTTATGAATTTGCCACAGGTTTAGACAATACTCATCTAAACACGTTTGAATTTTGTTTTCCTGAGGTAATTGAAAGAGGATTTCTGTCTTGTTAAAAGAATTCTGTTATTATAGATACTGATTCTAAACAAAACTTCTCCCTTAACACCTTGTATTTAAGAATCCTTGTATTATGGTAAATGCTAGCTATTAAGGACAGGGCTTAAAAAGTCAAGGGTGGGGTGCCTGGGTGGCTCAGTCAGTTAAGCATCTGGCTCTTGATTTTGGCTCAGTTCATGATCTCATGGTCACAAGATCAAACCCTGCGTTGGGGCTCAGTGCTGAGCATGGAGCCTTCTTGGAATTCTCTCTCTCCCTTTCTCCCTGTCCCTCCCCCACATGTTCTTGCTGTCTTTCTCTCTCTAAATAAATAAATAAACATTAAAAAACAAAAACAAGAGGGGCATCTGTGTGGCTCTATCGGTTAAGTGTCCGACTTCAGCTCAGGTCATGCATGATCTAATGGCCTGTGAGTTCAAGCCCCATGTTGGGCTCTGTGCTGACTCCTCAGAACCTGGACCCTGCTTCAAATTCTGTGTCTCCCTCTCTTTCTGCACCTCACCCACTCATGTCTCTCTTTGTCTCTCTCTCTCTCTTAAAGATAAACATTAAAAAAATATTTTTAATTAAAAAAAACAAGAGAAGGAGAACAAAGACATCCACTTTTTTGCTGTGGCATTGAGATCACGTAATTAACTTCCTAATAGAGTAACATCATGTACATCAGAGGAATTTACACTGCGCTTTTCACCCTTTGGTTGGAAAGCCCGGGCAGAATAAGACTTAAGTAGCCCAGTGCTTTTTGAGTGCTGCGATGAAGGAAAACCAAGACAGAAGTGAACTGGATGTAATGGCTTCATATCTGTATGTGGGGCATCGTTATGCGAGATGCGTTTGTCAGAGTAACTTTAGTAACTTCTCTGTGGTGGGTAAGCCTGAACCAATTGCTCTTGCTTGAAGTATGTAAATGGATGAAAACAAAGAGCAGTCTGGCTCACGTTCCTCAGAACTAGCAGGGGACGGCCCTGCTGACCAGAGTTAGATGTAACTTAAGACCCAAAAGGAAGGCTGGTGATCTTTAATGATGCTGATGCATACTTGTGTGGTAGACACGCAGCTCGCCTCTTTCTGAATGGTTTCATGACTCAGAGTGAGTAAGTGCCATATGCCAGCTGGTGGTAATGTTAACTCCAGCAGCAGGGAGGCCTGCAGGAAAAGAGTGACAGGTGTGTGGGTGAATGTATGTGTGCGCCTGTGTGTGTGTGTTACGTGTGTGAGCAAAGTTGTGCATGCACATGCGTGTGCACGCATGCTCACAGAGCCAGGCACCCACCCTACTCATTTCCTGTGGTTGTCTTTCCCACTCCTCCTGCAGAGAAGCGACTTTCTCGGGGAATTTCTCACGCCAGCTCAGCTATCGTCTCCCTGGCCCGGTCCCACGTGGCAAGTGAGTGCAACAATGAGCAGTTCCCCCTGGAGATGCCCATCTATACATTCCAGTTGCCGGATCTGAGTGTGTACAGCGAAGACTTCAGGAGTTTCATCGAACGGGACTTGATCGAGCAGGCGACCATGGTGGCTTTGGAGCAGGCAGGTGAGCTGCTGGCCCCCACAGGCCCGTGTTCCTTGGGCTTAGGGAGCAAATGAAGCTAGTGTAACTAAGATCAGTGAGCAAGGGACACGTGTTGTCTGAGTCAGGTGTTTCAAATTCAGACTCTGGAAGCTTTCAGAAAATCTCCTGCTCTGCAGATATGCTCTGCTCCAATACAGCCCCAGCTGGTAGGGGCCAGTGGCTGTTCGGTGCTGAGATCCCTTGAATTTTCCCTTTGTTCCCAGATTTAACCTGATTAGGTCAGCCCCCTCTAAAGACACTCTCTGGCTTTGCCTTACTTTTCTCCTTTTTCCATCCGACCCTCCCATGGGTGTGAAATGAAACGTAAGAAAGACCATGGCTTTGGGAAAAATAGGAGACCCTATCACTTCCTATGTACGTGAGCCAGTTATGTAACCTCCCTGAGCCTCAGTTTTCCTGTCTGCAAAGACAAGAAGACAGGGAGCAGCCTGGTGGAGTTAAGTATTTATGGCATGAGCTGAGTGTGGCTGTCGTCTCCTGCCCTCCCAGCCTTGCTGGCCTCCAGGGTTGAGAAAACACAAAACATGACTTCAGTCTTCCCCTTTTTCTTAGCATTTCTTCTGACATCCCAGTGAAGAAGAGATTTGGGGAGCAAGCCAAACTTGTCTTCTTTGGGGTTCCTAAAGATAACACAGTTCGTTCAAAACAAGTGTCTAAAGCAGATGTAAGTTCTTCCTGAGACAGAGCAAATATCCTCTCTTACTCATCACCATTTTCATTATAAATCTTTGCAAAATCATATGTTCAGGGGCTTCTCAGATATGCAGGCAGAAGGCTGTGTCTTGCCCTTCTTAGGCCCCGCATGCATTTCCCATGGGTACCACCCTGCCCCCACCACCAGCGTGGGTTGACAGTGTACTTGGAGTGTGTCCTCATGTGGTTGAATTGGGGGGCAGGGGGCAAGGCATTCTGACTCCATTGTTATCCAGCTCTTCCCAGCTGCTGCAGAGTATAGCCTCCGTTTCCAAAGGCCTGGCACATGGAGGTGCTCCTGTGTGGCACATCCCAGGGGAGCAAGACAGGGAGCCATTGGCTGAGCATGGTGGAGAGAGGGTATATTCAGGCCCACAGCCAGCAAGTGCTGCTGTGTCAGAGAATTAGACTTAGCTTGTCACCAAGACACAACTGAAAATGTGCAGGCCTTTGGAGTGTTTCAGAAGACTGAAGAGAAGGATCTGTAGTTGATATCATCTTGACATTGGCAGATGGACCAGTCATCAGCATTCCCTACCCACCCTGGTAGCATCAGTAGGCAATGTTGATGAAAGAATGATCAGGCATTAAGAACACCAGCAAAGGAAAGTCATGCTTGGAAATGGCACCAGAGGGGCACTGCCACTCTTTGGCCTGGCAAAGAGACAAACGATGAAAGAAGCTGTTGGAAAAAGCCTTATAAGAAGGCATGGCTTCAAGGAGAGAAGATGCTGGAAAAATAAATACCCCAACCACCTTCTTCCCCCACCATCCAGGCATTGACCAGTGCTTCTCGTGGGCAGAAGGGCAGAGAGCATAGAGCCCATTACTGGGTTCCAAGGAGGTCACCCTGGGGTGTAGAGTAGGGGGTGCACAGAGCTCCAGGCCAAATGGGAAACACCCAGAAAGTTGACACTTGGGTGTTCCCTACCAGATCCGAGCTTCAGTGTAGAGCTGGCTTCATCCCATTTCTTGTAGAGCAATCCAGAAAGTATCCTCGTCAACTTGCTCCAAGAAGGACATAGACATAGGAAGGGATGGTGGTTAGTGGGGACTTCTTTGTGTTGGGCATCCTGGTGGTCACCTCAGCCCCAGGACTCAGGGATACCTCACCCATGTCATGCTTGGTTTTAGAACAGGGTCTGTACTCCCAGTAATAGTGTCGGATCTGAAGTTGTAACTGCCAATGACTTGTTTCCTCAGCTGCTGCAAAGCTGTCAAAAGCAACCCACAGACTAACACCCACAGCCCTGCTCTGTCTTAACCTCAGGGTCATTGACTGATTCACCTGGGTTACAACAATTCACCTGGGTTAGCAATAATCCTAAAGCACTCACTATGGAGGCTGGCTATTTTAAAGCTGTTTCTGTGTGAATAATTCAGAAAAGATATTTTGAACAAAGGATTCACTATTTATAGAGAAGGGGAAGTTGGTGTAGGTTAAGAAAGAAAGGCGTTTCATGAGCTAATTTCTCTTGAATGCTGATGTGAGGTCCTGACAATGGCTGGTAGCATCGCTAATGGTAGCTGCTTCATTTGAAGATAGAGTCCTGGTAAAGAGCACAGAGCCCTGCTATGGCACCATAATAGAGCCTTCCTTTGACCTTGCCATGCTTAGCAAAATTTTTTACTCCTTTGGAATGTCTTTCTGTTTTTTTTTTTCCATATGTTGCATGTTAATTTTTGTCACCTACATCTTATTTCCTGGATTAGTATTTTTAAAGGGTACTGTTTTACTCCAACCATGCAGCCTTAGAAAGCACCTTTTAAGAGCCCAAACTTACTGAGTGAAGATGCAAAATTCACCAACGTTGTTTTTGCCATCAAGAGGATAGTGAGAGTGGGCAACAGAGATCTCCACCCAACACTTGGGAGGCACCTCGTCCATGCTGCAGGATGCCTTGGGGAGGCTGGAAAGCTGCCCCACATTTCAGGAGTGTGCTTCTGGGGCAGTGAGAGACTGAATGCCAGGGCTCTGCCTGGGACAGGGAGATGAGGACCTGGAAAACAATGTAGAGATAAAGAATAAATGTGTATATTTCCTCAGCATAGAACCGACCCCAGCCTGGGGCACCTGGGTGGCTCAGTAAGTTAAGTGTCAGACTTCAGTTCAGGTCATGATCTCACAGTTCATAAGTTTGAGCCCTGTATCACGCTCTGTGCTGACAGCTCAGAGCCTGGAGCCTGTTTTGGATTCTGTGTCTGCCTCTCCTGTGCTCATTCTCTCTCTCAAAAATAAACATTTAAAATTTTTTTACAAAGGGCGGCACCTGAGTGGTTCAGTCAGTTAATTGTCTGACTTCAGCTCAGGCCATGATCTCACAGTTAGTGGGTTCAAGCTCTGCACTGGGCTCTAAGCTGACAACTCAGAGCCTGGAGTCTGCTTCAGATTTTGTCTCCCTTGCTCTCTACCCCTCCCCCACTCACGCTTTGTCTCTGTCTCTCAAAAATGAGTAAACGTTAAAAAAAAAAGTTAAAAAATAAAAGAACTGACTCAGCTGGCCATCCATATAAATTCTCTGGACTTCTTTCCTCAGCTCTCAAGCAGGAGTGTAGATTAGAACATCCCTC
Source organism: Proteles cristata cristata (assembly GCA_017311185.1). Lineage (NCBI taxonomy): Eukaryota > Metazoa > Chordata > Mammalia > Carnivora > Hyaenidae > Proteles > Proteles cristata. The sequence continues at coordinate 55,328 of JAESUZ010001175.1, read as the reverse complement.
AAGCCCTTTCTGTCCCCACGTTCTGGTGGGGACCCTCGTTGGTGTCAAGCAAGCCCTACACAGTCCCCCACCCCTATCTAGGTGATGAGCATGGCCCACTGGGAGGCAGCCTTGTTCCCTCTCACCCAGGCTGTGTCCTGTTATTAACTATCAGGCACCACCATTACTATCTATGGGGAAGACAGAGCTGTAATAAAAACAATGATTTGAGAAAGCCACTCAGTATTGCCTCTTCTAGTATAAATTCCCTCTTCTAGTAATTTAGTGCTCAGGATAGTTGTGAGTAAGCTGTTGATATACATGTGTGGACATATACTATATACTTGGAGATTAATATAGGTGCCTGAAAGAATTCACTTGTTTGAGGCTTAATTCTAGCTGTCTTGGGAAGGAAATACCATCTTTGTCACAGGATCTTGGGACTGGGGGCTTTCCCTGCCCTTGGGGCCCTACAGGAACCCAGGGCTCGTGTTGTCCAGAAAATCAGCAATAAAATGGCCTTCACTCAGTTAGTTTTACCCTTGGTCCATCACAGGGGCTAGGCTTTACCCTCAGTGCCTGCCAAGGCATGGGTCAGCCCGTCTATTGAAGAGGCCTCTCTGTTGAGTGGGGCGCTGGTCTTCATCTCCCACATAACCCACAGTACCATTCTCTCAAACCTTAAAGCCTGGAGGGTACAACCTACTCCCACCCTGTGACTGTTTTGGGAGCATCAGAAGGACCAGGACTTCAGTACATAGAAGCTCCGACCTCCTGAGAGATGAAGGGAAATGCCTTTCATTCTTTAGTGATAACCTGCCATGGAAAATACAAGAAACCATTAGTTTCTCAATCAGGTTATCCTGATTCATTTACATGTAAGAAGACTCAGAGATGGGTCTCTAGATCTGAGGAGTAACCACTGATGCCTTGTCCAGAAGCCCACCACAGTGTGGGCAAGATGGTGTGTGGTGCTTCTGTGAGTTTGTGAAACCAAAGGGTATATTTGTATAATATAGCCATTACTGCATACTTGAGAAATTAAATACAGATGCCAAAAAATATTTAGGGACAACTTTGAGTTGTGGCATTGAGTCTTGTGTCCATGGGAGGTAGTCATATTGAAGCAAACCTGCCAGAGAAGTGGTAAGATGTGCAGATGGTTTCGAAAGCATCCAGAGCCAGCCCCACCTGGGCTGTCTCAGGTCAGCTGGGAGAACTTGGCCAAGTTACTTGGCCCTTTTGACCCCCACTTTCTTCCATTTGAAGTCAGAGATGTGTGACAGCTGCCAAACCAAGACAGGATCACCCAACACAACCCTGTGCTCCCATGAAACAGCCCGTTCTTTCCAGATGCTGGAGTGAAATTCCTGTGTTCCCAGAGATTAAATTCTAGTGGGGAAGAAAGACAATCAAAGGTAGACTGTAAATGGGAAGTGAGATGGTGAGCTGTAGAGAAGGTGAGAAGCAAGATAGGGGATATAAGGTGAAGAGAGGGAGATGAGGCAGGTGTCTTGAGGGCAGCAGGGAAGGGAGAGATGGGGACATGGGGCAGAGGGGGCTTGGCTTCAAAGGCTTGCACACATAAGGAAGGCCAGGGGCAGGCACAGGGGCAGATGGAATGAGGGCTCAAGGAGTTGGAAGGGAAGGCAGGAGAATAGTAGCCAGGGGCCCCAGGGGCCATTGTGAGCCTTTGGGCTTAACCACAGGTAGGATGTGCAGTCCCAGGATGGTTTTGAGCAGGGGAGTGACATTTTTAGAAGCATACTTAATGTGTTCTGGTGCTGTTAAGAATGGAAAGAAAGAGGGGTGCCTGGGTGGCTTAGTCGGTTAAGCGTCCGACTTTCGCTTAGGTCATGATCTCGCGGTTCGTGGGTTCGAGCCCCGCGTCGGGCTCTGTGCTGACTGCCAGCTCAGAGCCTGGAGCCTGTTTCAGTCTGTGACTCTCTCTCTCTGACCCTCCCCTGCTCACGCTGTCTCTCTCTCTCTCCTAGAAATAAATAAAACATTTAAAAATTAAAAAAAAAAAAAAAAAAGAATGGAAAGAAAGAAGGAAGAGGAGCTGGGAGGAGGTAGCTGCTTCAGTCCAGAGGAGGACAGGTGGCAGTGCTGTGGAGGTAGCAGTGGAAATAACAAGAAGCTCGATATTGATGGGGCACCTGGGTGGCTTAGTCATTTGAGTATCCAGCTTTGGTTCAGGTCATGATTTCACAGTTCATGAGGTCAAGCACCATGTCAGACTCTGTGCTGTCAGCTCAGAGCCTGGAACCTGCTTCAGATTCTCTGTCTCCCTCTTTCTCTGCCCCTCCCCTGCTTATGCTCTGCCTCTCTCTCTTTCTCTCTCTCTCTCAAAAATAAAGATACATTAAAAACTATTTAAAAAACAAGAAGCTAGATATTGAAGAAAGATCCTTTTTTTTTTAATTTATTTTTATTTTATTTTATTTTTTTACAAATAGTTTATTGTCAAATTAGTTTCCACATAACACCCAGTGCTCATCCCCACAAGTGCCCTCCTCCATGCCCACCACTCCTCCCCCCCACATCCACCAGTCCTCAGTTTTTGTCAGCATTCAAGAGTCTCTCATGGTTTGCCTCTCCCCCTTTCCCCACCATTTCTGCCCTTCTTCTCCCCCTTGGTCCTCTGTTAAGCTCCTCCTAATCCTCCTATACGTGCACACATATGATATTTGTCTAAGAAAGATCCATTTTGAAGGTGGACCCACAGACTTGTTGATGGACTGGATGGGGCCATGGCAGAAAGAGCTGAGTCAAGCATGACCCCAAGAATGTTGCCCTTCCTTAGCATGTGGTGCCATGGGGAGATGCGGACCCCCTCGGGAAGTGGCAGGCTTAGGGGGTAATGGAGGGGCCAAGAGGGGCAGACAAAGTCAGAGATTCTGTTGAGACTTTGGTGACATTGTGTGACATTGCTGTCTAGTTGAACATGAGAGTCTGGGGCTCAGGAGAGGCCTGGGTTAATGATATAGATATAGGAGTTTGAAGTGTGAGAAGAAATCCTTAGGGAGGAGATGAGCTTTAATAGCAACCTCCCTCTGCACCCCCGGCACAGCTTTGATCTGTGTGGAGTACCAGGTGGATAAGAGGGTCTGGAGCTGGGCAGAAACTCCAGGGAGATAGACCCAGAGCAAAACATTGCTGTCCCATGGGAGGGACTCACAGAAGCACAGGCAAAGCACAGTGATGCCCAGAGAAGGGGAAATCAGTGACCCTGGGTGGGTGGGGTCGCTCCATAAGGGCAGTGATATTAAAAAGAATCCTGAGGTCATGTTTAGGGCAAGATGTTTTTTCTTTCATCTCCGTGTCTTAGTGGGTGATGAGCAAAATGACATCTTATTTTAAACTGTGTGGTAACCATCTGTTACAAAGCTCAAGTTAATTGGTGCCATTATCATGTATGAATCAGGAACGTTGCTTGGGAAAGGCAGAATGAGTGACTAATAGCTCTTCCCCCGTAATACGCCAGCCTCCCTTGATGGAGTTCACCCATGATTTTCTCCTTTGCAGGTGCTCAAGGTTTTTTTTGTGGTTTTTTTTTCCTCTATTCACAGTCCCTGTTCCCATGTTTGTTTGTCTGTCTTTGGTTCTTAAGTGAAGTTATTGTGTGAGGAGACTGAATGACTGCTCTGTCAAAGCTAGAAATAGGATCTTTGTACCATGTTCCCAATCACACTGTTTGTGTGAAGAATGCCTTTATCCTAGGCTTCCCATCCTGGGTCTGGCTGGAGATGAGCCATTTTTGGCTCAGCAGAGGCTGGAAAGCACTGGCATTTATCATAGCTGGATCACCTTTCCAGGGTGGTCATGTCTGATTAAGAGCCATAAGAACGCTCTCACCTAGAAGCCGATTAAAATCAAACCACTAAGCCTTGGTTTCCATCCCCCCAGCCACATACTTAAGTTTTGTCATAACTCAGTTACCTTCCAAGTGAGAATAAATATGTGGGCTCGACTGAGATTTAGAAAATGATAGCATTCTCTGTAAGAAATTTGAATGAAGTTATCATGAAAGGGCAGGATGCCCCGTTTCAGATGGTATTAACTCTCAGACCTAGAAAGATTACTTCTAGGTCTGTAAGATTCCTTCTAGATGAAAGAGAACTTCTAGATGTGTAGGATTCCTTCCAGATACAAAATGACTGTCAGCTGTGCGGTGAATTTACACCTCCGTGGCTCCTCTTCTGGGCTCGGAGTCCCAGAACAGCCCATGGCAAGGTGAAAAGCAGCCTCCTACCCCCGGAGGAGTGAAGCTGCTTGGAGTCTGACATGAGCCAGGTTCTGTCCCTTTGAGCATGGCTTCACGGTGTGCACCACTTGAAGTAGATGAGCACTTAATGTGTTGAATTTCTGTTTGTTTTAAGCTTTTGAGGATAACAACGTAGCTAACACATGTGCAGGTTTCCACGCCATCCTCTTTCTGGCCTAAGAGCACAACATTGGTGACCAATCCTATGATATATCTTCTAGAAATTGAATGTGGCAGCATACAGGAAGACAGGGAGGTAGGATTGAGAATCTGGGCAAAAAGATTATCTAAACTATAAAGTGAGCACCTTTTCAGGGAGCTTCATGTGTTTTCCCTGATTTATGAAAAGCCATAGGTTGCTGAGAATGTTGAAAAGCTTTTTATTTTTTAAGTTTATTTATTTTGAGAGAAACAGAGACAGCTCAGGTAGGGGAGGGACAGAGAGAGGGGGAAGATAGAGAATCCCAAGCAGGATCTGCAACATCACAGAGCCCAATGCAGGGCTCAAACCCACAAACTATGAGATCATGACCGGAGCCGAAACCAAGAGTCAGACACTTCAAGACCACTCTAGAGACTGAGGCACTTGCCACATGGCCCTCTACACAACATGCCAATTTACTTCTTCAAAACCACCAAGGGGATCTCTCTCTTCTCCTTTCTCCCTTTTCTCCTTCCTCATTCATCGTTTTCCTCCTTTCTTCTCTCTCCTCTCTCTGACTTCCTGCTTCTCTGACCATCAAATCCTTTTAAGAGTCCTCGCCTGATTAGGTCAGACCCACCCACAATAATCTCCCATGGACATCAATTGAAAAGTCAATTGATTACATCTACAAAACCCCTCACATGCCAGGAAATGTTACCTAGTCATGGGTATGGCATCCCACCCACACTCAAGAGGAGAGGATTTCCCCAGGAGGTGGATACCTTGAGGCCACCCAAGAAGTCTGCCTACCACAGATGTAATATTGTTATTTGCAGTGATAATCCTGTTATGCTTAAAGAACCAGAATGGGAGATTAAATCATGCAGAATATATTGTGGTCAAAGGGATTTTCCCAACCTCCTCATGTGTCTTTATTAGCCAGTTCACTTGGATCAGTAGTATTTTGGGGTTAAATCCCACTCAATGATTTCAGATTTCAAACAGCATGTTTTTGAGTCCTCGGAGGAAAGCAGACCCTCTTATTGGGCTCTTTTGAAAGATACTATATTTGGAGTGGAATGGGGGTAGGCACTATGACACTGTGCTTTTGATAATAATAGCCACTGTGTACTTGCATAGCATCAGCGGTGTGCTTTGTGCAGTATTTGGCATTATGTACCTCCATATCTCCCATCAGCTGCCTGTATGATTTCCACTGTATAGATAAGAAAGAGAAGACTCAGAGAAACACCTCCACACACCTGTTGTGACCCAGCCTGTAAAATGGCAGAGCCATCAGAACCTGGCTCTAGGTGCACCCCACCCTTCCCTTTCCACCATACCTCCTCAGCTCCACTCAGAAACTTGCAAACTGTCACCTTTTCCCTCAGGCTGTTTTCTGCTGAATTTTCCATTCCAAATAATAATTGCACAATTTCTTGATTTTCTTAAAAGGGCAATTCACCAATACCAGAGAAAATCTCCAAGAGGTTGCTCTTTGAGAGGCGAAATATGAAGTGAGCAGCAAAGTTCACTCAGTCATAGAACATTGAGCAAAAGCATCAGACAAGGAGGTAAAGTGAAGGAGGCCCCACAAATTATAGTCTTTGCATTGAATACTTCTTATTCTGACATGTGGTGACAGATCCCAGAGTCTCATAATGTGTAGTGATAAATGACGCTCATGCAGTATATCTAGTGAACAGATCTCATACATCAAAAAAATTAATTATCATTATTGTTTTATCACTGTTCTCATTTTTATTTGTGTGAGGAAAAAGAAAGACCGAAAGGAATTCGATATGGCAATCCAAACATTAGAAGTAAAAAAAGTGAAGGAGGGTATGTAAGGAATGGTTAGAAAATAGAATTGTCAGATAATTTAAAAAGTGGTAAAATAAAATTGGTGGTGGCTATATCTATGAGAAGCCAGCTTATCAACAATATAGTGTAGAAATAGGAAAAATTTGATGTTGAAATATACTTTAGTGACAGTATATGTTAGTGGTTTTATGACTTAGTTTTATTTTTATAGACTTTACAGTCTTTTTTCCTTTCATAGTTTATTGTCAAGTAGGTTTCCATATATCCCAACAAGTGCCCTCCCCCATGCCCATCACACGCCTTCCCCTCTCCCCCACCCCTATTAGCCCTCAGTTTGTTCTCAGTATTCAAGAGTCTCTCATGGTTTGCCTCCCTCCCTCTCCCCAACTATGTACCTCTTGGTCCTCTGTTAAGTTTCTCCTAATCCACCTATAAGTGAAAACATGGTATCTGTCTTTCTCTGCCTGACTTATTTCACTCAGCATAACACCCTCAAGTTCCATCCACATTGCTACAAATGGCCAGATTTCATTCTTTCTCATTGCCATGTAGTATTCCATTGTATAGATAAACCACATCTTCTTGATCCATTCATCAGTTGATGGACATGTAGGCTCTTTCCATGATTTGGCTAATGTTGAAATTCCTGCTATAAACATTGGGGTACATGTGCCCCTATGTATCAGCACTCCTGTATCCCTTGGGTAAATTCCTAGCAGTGCTATTGCTGGGTCATAGGGGAGTTCTATTCTTAATTTTTTGAGGAACCTCCACACTGTTTTCCAGAGGGGCCATACCAGTGTACATTCCCACAAACAGTATAGGAGAATGCCCATTTCTTCACATATCCGCCAGCATCTATAGTCTCCTGATTTGTTCATTTTAGCCACTCTGACTGGCCTGAGGTGATATTTCAGTGTAGTTTTGATCTGCATTTCCCTGATAGTGAGGGATGCTGAGCATCGTTTCATGTGTCTGTTGGCCATCTGGATGTCCTCTTTGGAGAAGTATCTGTTCATGTCTTCTGCCCATTTCTTCAGTGGATTATTTGTTTTTCAGGTGTGGAGTTTGGGGAGTTCCTTATAGATCTTAGATACTAGCCCTTTATCTGATATGTCATTTGCAACTATCTTTTCCCATTCCATTGGTTGCTTATTAGTTTTATTGATTGTTTCCTTTGCCTGCAGAAGGTTTTTATCTTGGTGAGGTCCCAGTAGTTCGTTTTTGCTCTTGATACCCTTGCCTTTGCAGATGTGTCAAGTAAGAAATTGTGGTTGAAGCCAAGGAGGCTGTTTCCTGCTTTCTCCTCTAGGGTTTTGATGGTTTCCTGTCTCACATTCAGGTCCTTTATCCATTTTGAGTTTATTTTTGTGTATGGTGTGAGACACTGATCTAGTTTCATTCTTCTGCATGTTGTTGTCCAGTTCTTCCAGCACCATCTGTTAAAGAGGCAGTCGTTTTTCCATTGGATACTCTTTCCCGCTTTGTCAAAGATTAGTTGGCCATACATCTCTGGGTCTAATTCTGAGTTCTCTATTCTATTCCATTGGTCTATGTGTCTGTTTTTGTGCCAGCACCATACTGTCTTGATGATGACAGCTTTGTAGTAGAGGCTAAAGTCTGACATGGTGATGCCTCCCGTTTTCATTTTATTCTTCAATGTTACTTTGGCTATTTGGGGTCTTTTGTGGTTCCATACAAATTTTAGGATAGTTTGTTCTAGTTTTGAGAAGAATGCTGGTACTATTTTATTGAGATGGCATTGAATGTGTAGATTGCTTTGGGTAGTAATGACATTTTAACAATATTTATTCTTCCGATCCATGAGCATGGAATACTTTTCCATTTCTTTGTGTCTTCTTCAATTTCCTTCATAAGTTTTCTATAGTTTTCATCATACAGATCTCCTATATCTTTGGTTAGGTTTATTCCTAGGCATTTTATGTTTTTTTGTGCAATTGTGAATGGGATCAGTTTCTTGATTTCTCTTTCTGTTGCTTCATTAGTGGTGTATAAAAATGCAGTCAATCTCTGTATGTTGATTTTGTACCCTGCAACTTTGCTGAATTCATGGATCAGTTCTAGTAGGCTTCTGGTGGAGTCTGTCGGGTTTCTATGTAGAGTATCATGTCGTCTGCGAAAACTGAAAGTTTGACTTCTTCCTTGCCAATTCTGATGCCTTTTATTTCCTTTTGTTGTCTGATGGCTGATGCTAGGACTTCCAGCACTATGTTAAACAACAATGGTGAGAGTGGACATCCCTGTTATGTTCCTGATTTCAGGGGGAAAGCTCTCAGCTTTTCCCCATTGAGGATGATGTTAGCTGAGGGCTTCTCATAGGTTGCTTTTATGATGTTTAAGTTAAGTTCCTTCTCTCCTGACTTTCTCAAGGGTCTTTATTAAGAAGGGAAGCTGTTTGTTGTCAGATGCTTTTTCTGCATCTATTGACAGGATCATATGGTTTTTATCTTTTCTTTTGTTAATGTGATGCATTACATTGATTAATTTGCAAATATTGAACCAGCCATGTCACCTAGGAATGAATCCCACTTGATCATGCTGAATAATTCTTTTTATGTGCTGTTTCATTCGATTTGCAAGTATCTTGTTGAGGACTTTTGTATCCGTATTCATCAAGGATTTTGGCCTGCAGTTCTCTTTTTTTGCTGGGTCTCTGTTTGGTGTGGGAATCAAAGTTATAGCTAGCATCGTAGAATGAGTTCAGAAGTTTTCCTTCCATTTCTATTTTTTGGAATAGCTTGAGAAAAATGGGTATGAACTCTGATTTAAATGTCTGGTAGAATTCCCCAGGGAAGCCATCTGGTCCTGGGCTCTTATTTGTTGGGAGAGTTTTGATAACTGATGCAATTTCTTCACGAGTTCTGGGTCTGTTCAGATTTTCTGTGTCATCCTGTGTGAATTTTGGTAGTACGTGTGTGTTTAGGAATTTTTTCATTTCTTCTAAGTTGTCCAGTTTGTTGGCATATAATTTTTCATAGTATTCCCTGATAATTGCTTGTATTTCTGAAGGATTGGTTGTAAAAAATCCATTTTCATTCATGATTTTGTCTATTTGAGTGCTCTCTGTTTTTTTTTTTTTAATATTTTATTTATTTTTGAGAGAGAGAGAGAGAGCATGAGCAGGGGAGGGTCAGAGAGAGAGGGAGTCACAGACTCTGAAACAGGCTCCAGGCTCTGAGCTGGCAGTCAGCACAGAGCCCGAAGCGGGGCTCGAACCCATGAACTGTGAGATCATGACTGAGCCGAAGTCGGACGCTCAACCAACTGAGCCACCCAGGCTCTCTTTTCTTTTTGAGAAGCCTGGCTAGAGGTTTATCAACTTTGCTTATTTTTTCAAAAAAAAACAACTCTTGGTTTCATTGACCTGTTCAACTGGTTTTTTTTTTTTTGTTTCTATATTTTTTATTTCTGCCCTGATTTTTATTATTTCTCTTCTTCTACTGGGTTTGGAGTGCTCTTGTTGCTCTCCTTCTAGTTCCTTTAGGTGCACTATTAGATTTCGTATTTGTGCTTTTTCTAATTTCTTGAAATAGGCCTGGAATGCTATGTACTTTCCTCTTAGGACTGCCTTTGCCACATCCCTTAGAGTTTGGATTGTTGTTTCACTTTCATTTGTTTCCATGTATTTTTTAATTTCTTCTCTAATTGCCTGATTGGCCCATTCATTCATTTTTTTTTAATGTTTTTTTAAAATTTATTTCTAGGAGAGAGAGAGAGAGAGAGACAGCGTGAGCAGGGGAGGGTCAGAGAGAGAGGGAGTCACAGACTGAAACAGGCTCCAGGCTCCGAGCTGGTAGTCAGCACAGAGCCTGACGCAGGGCTCGAACCCACGAACCGCGAGATCATGACGTAAGCGAAAGTCGGACGCTTAACCGACTAAGCCACCCAGGCACCCCTGGCCCATTCATTCTTTAGTACAGTGTTCTTTAACCTCCATGTTTTTGGAGGTTTTCAAGACTTTTTCCTGTAATTGATTTCAAGTTTCATAGCATTGTGATCTGAAAGTGTGCATGGTATGATCTCAGTTGTTTTCTATTTATTTACAGCTGCTTTATGACCCAGTATGTGATCTATCTTGGAGAATGTGCCATGCGCACTTGAAAAGAAGATGAATTCCATAGCCTCAAGATGTAGAGTTCTAAATATATCTGTCAACTCCATCTGGTCCAATGTGTCATTCAAGTCCATTGTTTCTTTAGTGATTTTCTGTCTAGTTGATCTCTCCATTGCTATAAGTGGAATATTAAATCCCTCTGCTATTAGCACATTCTTATCCATAAGATTGTTTCTGTTTGTGATTGTTTTATGTATTTGGGTGCTTCTGTATTGCATGCATAGACATTTACAATTGTTAGCTTTTCCTGATGGAAAGACCCTGTAATTGTTGTATAATGGCGTTCTTGTTACTGCCTTTGCTTTAAAGTCCAGTTTGTCTGATATAAGTATGGCTACTCCAGCTTTCTTTTGACTTCCAGTAGCATAATAGATATTTCTCCATCCCCTTACTTTCAATCTGAAGGTGTCCTCAGGTCTAAAATGAGTTTCTTGTAGACAGCAAATAGATGGATTTTGTTTTGTTTTATTTTATCCATTCTGCTACTTTATGTCTTTTGATTGGAACATTTAGTCCATTTACATTCAGTATTATTATTGAAAAATATGAGTTTAGAGTCATTGTGTTCTCTGTAGGATTCATGCTTGTGGTAGTGTCTCTGGTACCTTATGTTCCTTGCAACATTTCCCTCATAGAGTCCCCCTTAGGATTTCTTGTAGGACTGGTTTAGTGGTGATGAATTCTCTCAATTTTTGTTTATTTGGGAAGACTTTTATCTCTCCTTCTATTCTGAATGACAGGCTTGCCTGATAGAGGGTTCTTGGCTGCATATTTTTTTTGTTCATCACATTGAAGATTTCTTGCCATTCTTTTCTGTCCTGCCAAGTTTCAGTAGATAGGTCTATAACTACTCTGGTAGGTCTCTCTTTGTATGTTAGGACCCTTTTATCCCTAGCTTCTTTCAGAATTCTCTCTTTGTCCTTATATGTTGTCAGTTTCATTATGATATGTTGTGCAGAAGATCGATTCATGTTATGTCTGAGGGGGGTTCTCTGTGCCTCTTGGATTTCAATGTCTGTTTCCTTCCCCAGATTAGGGAAGTTCTCAGCTAGAATTTGTTCAAGTACTTCTTCAGCACCTTTTTTTTCTCTCTTCCTCTTTTGGAATTCCTATGATACGGACATTGTTCCATTTGATTGCATCACTCAGTTCTCGAATTCTTCTTTCATGCTCCTGGATCAGTGTATCTCTCTTTTTCTCAGCTTCCTCTTTTTCTATAATTCTGTCTTAATTCACCTATTCTCCCCTCTGCCTCTTCAATCCGTGCATTGGATGCCTCCATTTTATTATGCATCTCATTGATAGCATTTTTTAATTCATCACAACTATTTTTAAGCTCCATAGTCTTTGTAGCAATAGTTTCTCTGATGTCTTCCATGCCTTTTTCAAGCCCAGTGATTAATTTTATGACTGTTGGTCTAAATTCTTGTTCACTTATGTTGCTTATATCTGTTTTGAGCAGTACTTTAGCTGTCATTTCTTCCTGGAATTTCTTTAGAGGAGAGTTCTTCCATTTCATCATTTTGGCTAGCTTTCTGTCTCTTGTTAGTTTTAAAAGCTTGTTATGTGCTCTACACCTTTGAGTACTCTCATATTAAAGAAGGCTCATTGACTGTACAGGGCCTATCCATTCAGGAAGTGTACTTTTAATGGTGTCTCTTGGTCTCTCTTGTTGAGACTTTGGTTATTTTATTTCCCTACTTGTAGTGGTATTTAGGACTCTTCACCATGTGTACTTTGGCTTGTTTCTTGAGGTGGCCCTGGAAAGGAAAGCTGACAGACAAACACACAGGGAACAGTGGCATGCAAATGCACAGACAAATCCAACAAATAAGCAAACTGAAAGGGAAAAAGAAAAAGAAAAAAGAAAAAAAAAAAAGACAAAGGATAGTCTAAAAGCATAAAACCAGAATTCCCAGCTATAAATAAAGAGCAGGGTGTATGTAGTGCTGACGGAAGAGCATATACAAAGAGAGAAATGACAGAGGCGGGGAGAATGCAAAATTGGACAATGACCAGGCAGAGTGATTAAGAGGCTTTATTCAGAGAGAGAAAGAGGAGAATATGGTAGGAGGTGATGAGAAAGAAAAGAAGATAATGTTACAGAGAAACTGTATAGTCTAATTACTCCAGAGAGAGGGAGAAAGGTAGCAGTGGAGGTGTAGAATATACATCTAGAGAATGGATTAAATGTGACTGTTAAGCAAACCAATGACCAGAGTGTCCAGTCCAGCAGAGGGGAGGGATACAAATGAGACAAGGAAAATATGTCTGAATAGAAAGAATTAATCTAGAATTAATCAAGGCAGTGCATCCATGTTGGTCTTGCCCCAGGCTCTGGTGAAAAAAGGAAAGCAGCTCTCTAGTGGGGATGGACATGGTTTGGTGTAGGCAGGTCTTAGGTTCCACTGTGGTCCTATAGGCTGCTCCCTGAGGTCCTGCCTTGGTGGCTGTAGGGAGAAAAATGGTGGTGCCCCAGTCCCTTCTCAAACCAAGCATTGCCAGTCACTCTTTTGGGTCCAATTTCCCTGTGCTGTGGGCATAGACAAGGTGGGCCCTGGTCTATGCCCCAAGCCCGGCCTCATTTCCAGGTCTTAGTCCATGTGCTTTATTTGTAATGCCTGAAATACAATCCCACAGACTGGGCTGCTTCCCTGCTGGGGATCCAGCCGGGAGAGTAGCAGAGCAGTTTCTTCTGGAGCCACCTGGCACCGGGGCACCCAACCCAAAGTCAGGGCCACAGCTAGAAATACCTCTATCGTGAGCCGAGGTTTTTCTCTTCTCCAGGGACTGTTCTATGAGCAGTGTCAGCTGCTCTTTCTTTTCCCCTTGACTCTCCGTGGCTCCCTGCGATGGGGGTTCCCTCCTCTCCCTCTGTGTCTCTGGGTCCTGGCCCGCTTTCATCTTCCCCAGTTTGCACTCACATACCTAAGTTGTATTCTTAGTGGACTCTGTCTCTTTTCCTCCCTGACTCCTGTGGTTCAATGTCCTATGGCTTCATGCCTTCTCTGTTTGAGAGATGGGGGCGAGAGAAATGTATGGAGCTCCCTACTTCTCCTCCATCTTGCCTCCCTCCTCTAGACTTTACAGTCTTATATGTACTGAAGCTGCCTTTTTGATACTTCAGAAACACTGCTCTGCATTTTATGGAGAAATTAATGTAGAATGGAAATGTTTGCAAATTAGAATTTTCATCCAGCAAGCACCAGCTCTCAGGAATCTCGCCCCCTGAATCTTTTCTTTTCCCTTCAAAATGCCCTCTAATTAATTTGCCAGCAGCTTCCAGCCCTGTCTCTATTTCGACATAGTCTCCAAAGCTGGACCCAATACCCTTTCATTTTTTTAACTCTATTGAAACATGACATACATGTTTCTACTTTTCCGTAGAAAAGTTCAGTGCATAACAACACATTCTATAACAAGGACTCCTATCCAGATATTCAGATCAAAAAAACAAACGTCAGGGGCCCCTGGGTGGCTCAGTTATTTAAGCATTTGAGTTCCACTGAGGTCATGGTCTCACAGTCCATGGGTTCAAGCCCCACATCAGACTCTGTGCTGACAGCTCAGAGCCTGGAGCCTGTTCAGATCCTGTGTCTCCCTCTCTCTCTGCTCCTGCCCACTCATGCGTTCTCTAGCTCTCTGTCTCTCTCTCTCAAAAATAAACATAAAAATAAATGTAAAAAATAAAGCAGTCTTCTGGGGCACCTGCGTGGCTCAGTTAATTAAATATCCAACTTCAGCTCAGGTCATGATCTCACATTTCATGGGTTTGAGCCCCATATTGGGCTCTCTGCTGACAGCTCAGAGCCTGGAGCCTGCTCCAGATTCTGTCTCCCTCTCTTTCTTCCCCTTTCCCCACTCACATTGTGTGTGTGTGTGTCTCTCTCTCTCAAAAAGAAATAAACACTTAAAAATTTTATAAAAAGAAAGACTTCTACAGCATAGATTTATTTGGCCTCTATGAACTTTATATAAATGGAATCATGAATGGGTTAAGTTCTGGATTCTTTCACTTACTATTAAGCTTGTGAGATTCAGTCATAATGTTAAGTGTAATCATAGTTTATTATCATTACTCCCAGTATTGCCATGTATGCATCTACTCCAAATTATTTATCTACTATGTTGTTGATGGACCTCTGGTTTCTTACACCAGCCTGCCATGGCAAAACATCAGAGACTCGGCAGCTTAAACAACAGAAATTTATTTTCTTGCGATTCTAGAGGCTAGAAGTCTCAGATCTAGGTGCCAGCCAGTGCAGTTTTCTTGGTGAGGACTGTCTGTGCCTTGTAGACAGCCACCACCTTCTGTGCCCTTTCCTCAGTACATATGCAGAGAGACAAAGAGAACGAGCTCCCTGATGTCCCTTATAAGGACATTAATCTTTTTAGATCCAGGACACAACCTTATGACCTCATTTAACTTTAATTACTTCCTCAGAGGCCCCATCTCCAAATACAGCCACACTAGGGGTTAGGGCTTCAACATATGAATTGAGAGAGGGTTTGGGGGCAGGGGATAATTCAGTCCATAACATTTTGGTTGTCTCCAGTATTTTATTATAAATAAGTGCTGCTGTGAACATTCTTATACATGTTTTTGGTGAACATGTGTATACATTTCTGCAGAAACATACCTATGGGTGGTATTGCTAAGTCATTTGATTTTACACATGTTTAGCTTTATAACATTTTTCAGCGAATGTACCAGTTTGCTACCTTACTGTCTAGAATTCTGGTTGCTCCATATTTTTTGTCTTTTCATTTTAGTCATCATTATTAATGTTCACTAGTTTTGGATATTTCACTTTAGTCATTGGTGTTAACCCTCACTAGTTTTTAATGTATATAGGATCTATGATGATGCCTCCTTTTTCATTTCTAACGTTGATACTTAGTAATTCCCTTTTATTTTCATTAATAATGTTCTAGAGACTTAAATATTGTACTTATCTATTCAAAGAATCTACTTTGGCCTCTGTTGGCTTTTTTACTGTACCTTTTTTCCTGTTTAATCTCTGCTCTATTTTTTTAATTTTTTCTTCTTCCTTTGGGTTATATATGTTACTCTTTCTTCTGGCTTCAGGAGATGGAAGCTTATGCCATTATATCTTCTTGGGCAGTATGCTATAATGCAACACATCTCTAAAGCCGTGAGTCTCTGTGCAGTGCTTTAGCTGAATATTACAATTTTTGATGGATAATTCATCTTTATCATACAATTTAAAACATTTTCTAATTTCTCTTGCAATTTTTGTTCTTTGATCCCTAGATTATTTAGAAATATATTGCTTAATGACTAAGAAAATGTGGGGTATTTTAGTGAGAGAATATACAATGAATGATTTCAGACATTTAAAATTTGAGACTTATATTATGACCCAGCACATGTTGAAGTTTGGGAAATACTCCTTATGTGCTTGAAAAAATTTTGAATTCTGTCCTTCTTAGGTATAGTGTTTTATATTAGTTATATCAACTTTGTTGGTTTTGTTATTCATATCTTCTCTGTCTTTAACTGAGCTTTTATCCACATGTTCTACCAGCTGCTGAAAGAGGTATATTAAAGACTCCCCTGTGATTGTGGGTTTCTCTACTTCACCTTTGATTCTATCAACTTTTTGGGTATATACAGATTTAGACTTGTTATACCATCTTAGTATGATGTGATTTTAGTTTTGTTTTTATGTGAAAGCCTATGGCATTTAACAATCTACTTTTGTTGGTCTGAAAGTGCCATTATTTCCCATTCATATCTGAGGATATTTCTAGGCTTTGACAGTCACATAAGGTCTCTATCACGTTTTTATTCTCTCTCCTCACTCACACACACCCCTCTCTCCCTGCCTCTCTCTCTCTTTCCCTCTCTCCCTCCCTTCCTCTCTCTCTCTCTCTCTCTTTCTCTCTCTCTCTCTCTCTCACACACACACACACACACACACACACACACACACACACACACACACCCCTTTTAAATATACAAAATACATTCTTAGTTTTCAGGCCATATAAAAATAGACCACTGGCCAGATTTCACCCACAGACCAAAGTTTACTGACTCCTGATCTATATTATTATCTTTACTTTGGATTTATTTACTGGGTTTCTTTCCTTAATTTCTTGAGACAAAATTAAGGAAATAAAGTCATTAATTCTTATTCTTTCTTCTTTTCTCTCATAAGCACTTGAGGTTATTAATTTTCCTCAGATAACTATTTTAGCCACATTCTACAAGTTTTGAAATGTAGCACTTGTGTTATTGTACAGTTCAAAAATAGCCTTATTTTGTACAAATCAAAACCATACTGAGATACCACCTCATGCCGGTCAGAGTGGCTAAAATGAACAAATCAGAGGACTCTAGATGCTGGCGAGGATGTGGAGAAACAGGCACCCTCCTATACTGTTGGTGGGAATGTAAAATAGTGCAGCCCCTCTGGAAAACAGTGTAGAGGTTCCTCAAAAAATTAACAGTAGAACTCCCTTATGACCCAGCAATAGCACTGCTAGGAATTTACCCAAGGGATATAGGAATGCTGATGCATAGGGGCACATGTATCCCAATGTTCATAGCAGCACTCTCAACAATAGCCAAAACATGGAAAGAGCCTAAGTGTCCATCAACTGATGAATGGATCAAGAATATGTGGTTTATCTATACCATGGAATACTACATGGCAATGAGAAAGAATGAATCTGGCCATGTGTAGCAACATGGATGGAACTAGAGGGTGTTATGCTGAGCGAAATCAGTCAGGCAGAGAAGGCCAGCTACCATATGTTTGCACGTATAGGAGGATTAGGAGGAACTTAACGGAGGACCATGAGGGAGAAGAAGGGGAAAAATAGTGGGGTAGAAGGAGGGAGGCGAACCATGAGAGACTCTTGAATGCCGAGAACAAACTGAGGGCTGATGGGGGTGGGGAGGAGGGGAAGGGAGGTGATGGGCATGGAGGAGGGCATTTGTGGGAATGAGCACTGGGTGTTATATGGGAAACAACTTGACAATAAACTATTTAAAAAATAGTCTTATTTTGATTTTGATTTATTCTTTGACCTATGAATTATTAGAAGTATTTTTTTTAATTTTTAAATATGTGGAAATCACATTAAATATTTCTGGTAACTTTTACATTATTGATTTCTATCTTAATTGTTCTATAGTCAGAGAGCATGATTTATTAGACTTGAAATTTATTGAGACTTTTTGCTTTATGGACCAGAATATGATCTTTTTGTCATCTCAATGTTCCCTGTCTGCTGGAAAAGGACAAAGTCTTCTATTGTAAATTGTATTATTTTATATATGTACATTTGGTCATTATGTTGTTCAAATCTCTATATTAATTTTTTTACTGGATCTCTTAATTACTGAGAAAGATGCATGAGAATTCCCCATTATGATTGTGCGTTTGTTTATATCTCCTTTTATTTTTATGGATTTTTAAATAGGATTATGTTATTGAATACAGCAACTAAAGTTTTGTGTTCCTCATAAACTGAGGTGCTGAACATTTTAAAGAGAGTCTATTTAACTATAATAATGCTTTCTTGCCTCTCAGTTTATTTTATCTGATAATTAATTCAGTTATCCTAGCTTTCTTTAGGTTAAAATTGGTCTAAAGCACCATTTGCCATACTTTTACTTTTAGTACTTCTGTATTCTCATGTTTTAGATATGTCCTTTGTTCATGGTATGTTGATTTATTCTTAAAATCAGTTTGACAACTTTTGCCTTTAGCCAGTGCATTTATTTTTAATGCAACCACTATTTGTCCCTGTTCTATATGAGTTTTTTTCCTTCCCTTATAAGCTCTCTTTTTGTTCCACTGAATATTTTTAAATTATTTCATTCTTTTCTTCTTTCTAGTATTCAAAGGTTACCATAATTCATAAAACATACATATGAATCACATCCCAGATTCATCAATGTCTTAACCTATACCCAGACAATACCAGGACCTTAGACTAGTCTAATTTTATTTGCACCCTCCCTTTTCTTGATTTATAAGTTATTATCATTTATTTTAATTTTATATTTTTAACCTCATCAGACATTATTATTGTTTTTTTATACAGTGTTTATTTAAACTCACCCATATACTCACCATTTTTGCTTCTTTTCACTTCTTCTTACATATAAGCTCTTCCATTTGAAGCTCATCCTTTAGAAATTTCCTGGGTGTCTGCTGATTTTACTCTTTCCATGTTTATTCATCTTAAAATGCCTTTGTTTTACCTCCATTTCTGAAAAACATTGTTTCTAGACCAAGTACCCTAGGTTGCCAGTTATTTTCATTCAGCACATTGAAGATATTATTGCATTTGCTTGTTTTGCTTTTTTTTTTTTTTTTAGACATTGGCTATCAGTCTGCTACTTCTTTGAAGATAATTTTTCTTATTCTACTTTAAGATATGTTCTCTGTCTCTGTCTTATATTTTTTGGTTTCACTAGGATACTTCAAGGAATAAACTAGCTTTATTTTTCTTGTTTGGAATGTCTTACACTTATTAACTCTTTGAATTTATTCCTATATATTTTTTCTGAAAAATTCTTCCATTGAGATCTCTTCAGTATTGCCTCTGAATTTCAGTTTGTCTAACTGAACAGCGTTAGAGTTTTACAGTCTGTTCTTCATGTCTCCTAACCTGTCTTTTGTATTCTTTCTTTCCCTCTTAGTTGCTTTCTGAATAATTTCTTCTGATTTAGATTCATATATATTTTTTCTTTGACATTGTCTAATTCAATGTAAAACTGATTGTTTTTTATTTCTATTATTCTCTTCCATTTAAAAAAAGTTTTTTAATGTTTATTTATTTCTAAGAAAGAGAGACAAAGCACAAGCAAGGAAGGGACAGAGAGGGAGATAGAATCCCAAGCCGACTCCAGGTTCTGAGCTGTCAGCACAGACCGTGAGATCATGACTTGAGCTAAAGTCCAATGCTTAACCAACTGAGCCACCCAGATGCCCCAATCCTCTTTCATTTTTAAGTCCTACTTTTATTTTCCAAATCTGTTTCTTATGCTGTGGTCTTATTTGTTTCCTTCTTTTATGTCTTTTAAACATTTTAAGCATATCTGTTTATAGTCTCTAGCTGACCATTCTTAGCTTCAAGTTCATAGGTACCTATGAGTTTGGGTCTATAACTCTTATTCATGATGTCTGCTTTCCTGTTGTGTTTGTAATTTGGGGTTGTGAGCAGGATATTATCTGTGGGAATCTGGTGGCCTGACTTGAGGGTGTTCTCAACTCTGTTGAGTGATATATTTGTTTCTTTGTTTATGCCAAACTCCCAAAGGAAATTTCCATCCTATAACCAATCTTTATGTTAATTTCTTTGCTTAGGCATTTCAAGCCACAAATCAATTTTAGCTCAAGTCAAAGGCATGTCAATAGTTACAACATGTCTGGAAGGAGTTGGTTTTGTATTTTTGTTGTTGTTTTTTTATTTCTCTGCAAAGCTCCATCTAGAAGAGACACATTTCCTTCTCAGCTTCCTTTGCCAGGAGGAAAACTATTTCTAATCTTTGCACTTATGGGATTGTTTTTGAGGTTCCTAACTTCATGTGGTATGAGGAGGATCCCTGGTCCCAATTCCCCACATCATGGAATCTCAAAGCCGTTTTTCAGATTCTTGTGAAGTGATTAAACAGGCAAAATGTCTCCACCCATAGGAGATGCAGAGTTGGACCATATTTCTAGTTTTATTCCGTATTTATTTTTTGGACATTGAGGATTTACCACACTTTATTTCAGACTTAGATATACATTTCACAAGAGGGTTGACAAGGTGGATTACTTCCTCTGACTCCTTTTTCTCTTTAATTCTGTATCTCCCACTTATTTCGAGGAAAGGGGCTTCCCTCTTCTAATGACTAAGGACAAAGCATTCAGCTCCTGCTTTCTTTGCTGTTCTTTACACGTGCACACAAGATCATATTTCAAATTGGATTCTCTAAGTATAACAAAGAAATTAAAATTAATTAAATAGAGAATAGCAAAAGTAAAAGTCTACAGGAGGTTTTAGAGATGTAAGAAGTAGTGAAGTGTTCTTAAAGAGTCATTTTCTTTGGTCTTTTGGACGTCATAACCTGTAAAGCCAGCTTGGTTCCTCCTCTTCTCTTATATACCTAATGTGATTCCTTTTCCTTCAGACTCATTAAACTTTTTTCTTTAAAGCATCTTTCTTCCAATACTACAAGGTAAACAGTGAATGGAGGCAAAAAGTTTAACATGCTGTTTGTAAATGCTTCCTTGATTCATGGGTGTACTTTGCATTTCTGGGGACCTCTAGTAGGGTTTCTCAAGCTCTCTGTACTGAAGAACCATTTTTTTAACCTTTCAATTCATTCTGAACCAATACTTCCTTAGATTCAATGAAAGTATAGCAGCAAGGTCCATTGCTGTACAAGCTCCTAAACAGCTCCTCTCATTTCCGGTCCTCACCTCTACGTGCCCCAGCAGACCTCACAGGGTCTCTGGGCGGTCTGAGTGAAAAGAGCTTCCCTTAGACCTCTCTTCCATAAATACAAAATCAAATATGCTTACCCCAAAAAGGACCTCAGTATGTGAAGGTACTTTTTAATCCAAAAGGGTATGGTTTATTTATTCACTTATTACTTTATGCATAAATAACATTCTTTGCTTTAACCCAGGCTTTTGGACCCTTTTTGACAAAAACACATATATGGTACTTTCTATATGCAAACCCCTGTTTTAAGTGCTTCCCAAATAGTAAATAACATATTGTTCATAAAAATTCTACTAGAACCAATACTACTCTCATCTCCATTTCTCAGAAGGAAGGACTGAAACATTAGGCAAAGTAACTGTTCCAGGTTACCCTGCTAAGAAGTAGTGGAACTGAGGGGTGCCTGGGTGGCTCAGTCGGTTAAGCGCAAGGGTCATGATCTCACTGTTCATGGGTTCAAGCCTCGCATTGGATTCTGTGTCTCCCTCTCTCTGCCCCACCCCTGCTTGCATGCTCTGTCTCTCAAAAATGAATAAACGTTAGGGGCGCCTGGGTGGCTTAGTCGGTTAAGCGTCCGACTTTTGCTTAGGTCATGATCTCGCGGTTCGTGGGTTCGAGCCCCACGGCGGGCTCTGTGCTGACTGCCAGCTCAGAGCCTGGAGCCTGTTTCAGAGTCTGTGTCTCCCTCTCTCTCTGACCCTCCCCTGCTCACGCTGTCTCTCTCTCTCTCTCCTAGAAATAAAAAAAAAAAAAATGAATAAACGTTAAAAAAAAAAGAAGAAGAAGAAGTAGTGGAACTGAGATTTGAACTCAGAAAATCTAATTCTGTGTCCCTATATTTAACCACTCTTCTGGCTACCTCTCTGAGCACTTGACTATCTCATACTCCAGCCTCAGATCTACAGGAATAGGATTTCCAAAGCCTACTTTTTGGGTGAATAATTCATTATGCCCCCATTGTCAACATGAAAAAATTGGTCATTATCACACAGAGCTCTAAATTGAAAAGGATGAGCAGATCTTCTGTTTCCTTTGTGGAAAGACTGATGATTGATTAGCTTGTCTACCCTGAAAAGGATGATGATTTATTAATGCTGCCTGCGTGGATGCAAAAGGGGATCGACCTGAGACAGACACATCAGAGAAATCACCTGTGAGCTTCAGGGCTCTGTGCCTCCGAAAAATATGAAAGTTATAACCAAACTGTAAAAATCCCAACTCATATATTTAAGAGGAGAAAAATTTATTCAACTAGTCATTGCACCAGTTAGATTCCCCCAAGTATGTTTAACTGAATTCAACCACTTTTTAAAAACTAAATCAAAACAAATGAGTTAATTTACATAGATATTGTCTTTGGCACCATAATAGTTTCTCCATTTACAAGTATAAAAGTGAAATAAACTCACATGACATTCTTTTTGTTTTACACATTTTCAAATCTACTGGAAAGTTGAAAGATTAGTACCTATTTACTGTGTAGCAAGAGTCATCAATTTTCAGTTAGGTCACATTTGCTTTATCTCTCTCTCTCTCTCTTTTTTTTTTTTTTTACTCTATTTTTACTGTGAAAATGTTGAAAAGTGCCGAGGGAAGTATACCTATCATGCAGAACCTAGCCCTTTTTTTTCTGAACCATTTGAATGTGTATTGCAAGCATGTACCTGAAAATTCTCCTGTGAAACCAGAACACTGTCACTCCTAAGAAAAATAGCATTTACTTAGTATGCTAACATAGAGTCAGTATTCACATTTTCCCAATTAGCCCCAAAATCTCATTTCTATTTTTTTTCTTTTTTTAAAAAATATTTTTTTTTTATTTCTAGGAGAGAGAGACAGCGTGAGCAGGGGAGGGTCAGAGGGAGAGGGAGATACAGACTCCGAAATTGGCTCCAGGCTCTGAGCTGGCAGTCAGCACAGAGCCCGATGCGGGCCTTGAACCCACGAGCCACGAGATCATGACCTAAGCGAAAGTCAGACGCTTAACCGACTAAGCCACCCAGGCACCCCTCTATTTTTTTTTCATTTCAAGACCCACCAACATCCATTTGGTTATATCTCTTTTGCCTCTTTTAAAGAACAGCCCCCTATCTTTTTTTTTGCTTTTCCTGATAATGATTTTTTTCAAGAGTACCCACCTATTATTTCATATCCCATTCTTAAATGACCCAATGGGACTTATTCCCCACTACCTCTCCCTAGGGGCCATGTGACCCTGGTTTACTCTCCCAGTTCCTGGAAGAGTAGTTGAAACAAAGAGAGGTCAGAGCAATGGACTGTCTGATCTGTGTGCTCTATGGGGGAAAAAAGGGGGAATGAGCCTTCTCTGCCTGAACACTGGCATTCCCAAAGAGTGGCATTGTGGGGAGAGATAGAAGCAAAAAGGAATGGAACAAAGGGAGAGAGGGAGGAGGGAATATGAGAAAAAAGGAAATATCTTGATTTTGATTGTGGAAACCAGAGGCAGAGAAAGAAGCCTCATGTACAACACACATTTTTCAACCTTTAAAATATCTGTTTTTATGTTATATAATGCAAAGGTCACCAAAGTCATGTAGTGGTACTGCTGGGGAAGGAGGAATGAGAATGAAAACTGGGGACGCACATCAAGGGACCTTCAACTTGATCTTTAGCTTTTTTTTTTTTACATCCAAAGGCAAGAGCTGAGGCAAATATGACAGAGGGTTCAGGGAGAATGAGCAACCCTTGTTTCTCTAAGGAAGCATAGTAGAAAGACTAAGTCTATGACTTTAGACTAACAGACTTGAGCTTGAGCTTCCACTACTTCTTGAATAATATATTTTTTGAAACCATACCAGCTCACAGAAGTTAAAACTGGCTTGCCAACAAACTCAACCATGTCCAAATAAATTAGATCAGCTTTATTCATGATCAGATTTTGCCCTGGATGAGCAATGGCCCCTTTAAGATTCAGTGCACTGTGGCATGTTCATGGACTCCCTGAGCCTGTTTCCTTGTCTATATACTGGGAATGTGCAACCCTGTGGAGAGCTGAGTGATTTATTGTCAGCCTTACAGTTAGTAGAAGATACTGTCCCAAGCCAGCAGGACTGTCAACCAAGAATCCATCACTATCCCACAGAACAAGAAGTCTGGCGACAGGAAAGCTCATGACAAGGCCGGCAGCTCCCCAGTGTCAGCAAGGACCCAGGCACACCCTGCTTTCTTCCCTTCTATCCTCAGTTGTTCAGTGCTGCCTCCATTCAGGGTACAACATGGCTATAGATTCATCCAGCAACACATTCTCACACAACAGCATCCAGGGAAGGGATGGAGAGGCCCTGTCTATGTCCCTTTTGAAGGATGAACAACACTTTCCTAGTAGCTGCCCCAGCAGATTTCTTTTCCATCTTCCAGGCCAACTGACAGTGTGTGGCCACACCAAGACCAGTCCCTGGCAAGGAGCATGGAATTGCATCTACTGCCTTGCTCCTAGCAATATTCACTCCACACAGCAAGGAAGGAATCTTGTCTTCCCTGGAAAACACCAGCCATAGCTGTGAGCTATGGGTTCTGTGAGGGTTCTGTGAGCGAGGGTGGGAGAGAAAAGCTATTATATAGGCAGACCATGGGGTCTGCCCAATAATGCAGATCGCCTGCCTCGTTAGCATATCCCCTCCCCATCCTTCCCTGTTTCTCTGCTAACACCCCACGCAGTGGCTCTTGGGAGGAGCCTCTGCCAGCTTCAAACAAATTCAGAGGATGGATGGGGTCATCCCACTTTAATATTAAATGTGTTGCGTTTTCAGGTGACAGCCACTCTATTAATGCTGTGTAAGTGAGAATCTTGTAATTTTCCTCCATTCTGTGGCAACCCAGTTTTAATATCTCCCAGCCTGGATGTTTCAAAAGGCTTTGAATAAGTCAGGTGAGACAAGTTGCTGTTTCACAGCCTGGGGGAAAAAAAAAGAAGCTATCAAGTAATGGCATGTTATTTCCAATTATGTCTCTGACCGGTTATCCAGTGGCACTGCCAATTAAGGCCTTTAATTGCATTTCTCATTTAGCTTTAATAAGATGATTTGCAAGTGGTGAGAATACACCAATTTGTTAACAAAAGTATTAGCATCATCAATAATAGAAGCTTGTCTATTTGATTTTGTAATGTTAATTTCAATACATGTTTTCATTTAGAATAAAGGGTAATTATCTTATATGAATAAAACCACTTATCATTAAAATGCAGTTACTGAATCTTAACCAAGAAGCACTGTAGAGGAGATAAGTATCCAGTTTAAACACTTTACTGACACAGTTTGTTATATTAACTTTGTTAATGTGGTAATCTGTTAAGCAATAGCTCTTCAAACTCTGAACTAAATGTACTTTTGAGAGTCTTAACATCCAGCATAACTTGTAGTTCTTGGCCTTCATATTTCATTATTGATGACTGAAAGCAGTAATATCTTTATTAAAATTAGTTCTTAATAATGACAGATGGCTTGTTGGAATGTAAATAATGCAATGCCCCCCAATGATTCCAATCCTATTAGTATTATTCCCTTTATTAATAAAAAGAAGAAGAATCAAATGTTTTCACAACTTCTTGGAAATATCTATTATAAACATTCTCACTTGAGGGAAATGCCACAGAGATGAAGGCCCAAGAGGTGGTTTTTATATTCTATTCCCCCAGTAAAAAAAAATATGTCACAAATAGCATGTGGTAACATGATATATTCAAAGTGCTAAAAGGAAAAATGTACATCCAAGAATACTGTATGTGGCAAGATTACCATTCAGATTTAAAAGAAAGATAAAGAGTTTCCCAGACACACAAACACCATATGATTCATTTATATGTGGAATCTGAAAACAAAACAAAGAAAAACAAAACAAACAGACTTAAATACAGAGACAAGCTGGTGGTTGCCAGAGGAGAGGTGGGGGGATGGGTATAATAGGTGAAGGAGATTAAGGGATTCAAACTTCCAATTATAAAATAAATCATGGAGATGAAAAGTAAAGCATGAGCAATATAGTCAATAATACTGTAATAATGTTGCATGGTGAGCATTAAGTAATGTTTAGATTGTCAAATCACTGTGTTATATACCTGAAACTAAGACAGCATTGTATGTCAACTATACTTCATTTATATATGTGTGTATATATATATATACAGTAATTTCCCATAACATTATAAATGTAAGCTAAGAGGAACTTGGGGAGTGGAGGGGCTCAGTGGGAGGAGCATCTGACTCTTGAATCCCGCTCAGACCATGATCACAGGGTCATGAGATCAAGCCCCACTTCAGACTCCTCACTGAGTGGAGAGCCTTCTTAAGATTATTTTTTTGTAGTTTTCAGTCTAGATATAACATGTTTCATGAAATTTATGTCTAAGTATTATATTCTTATTTTCTAAGTCATATGTTACTAGTAAATAGAAATATAAATGATATCTGTAAATTGACCTTGTTTCCTGAGATCTTGCTAAATTTAATTTCCCTTATTAGGTTTAGGAGTGTTTTGGTAGATTCCTAAGTATATTCTACCTAAACAATTATGTTATCTATTGATAAATGCAGTTCCATTCATTTATTTTCTATCATAACATCTTCTTGCCTTATTACACAGATTCAGACTGTCATCAATAGTGGGTAATGTTCCCCATCTGAGGTTGAAAGCATCCAATATCTTACGATTAAGTATCATGTTAGCTGCAGGCTTTTTGTAGATGACTTGACCAGATTGAGGTAGTTACCTTATGTTCCTGGCAATTTCAGTGTTGAAAGATAGTTTTCCTGGGTATAGAACTCTAGCTTGGAGGTTATTTTCTTTTAGCACTTTGATGGTGTCATTCCACTGTGTGTAGGCTTATGTTACTATTCCCCTCGGTGTGTAATAGTTCCCTTTTTCCTCTGCTTTTAAGATTTCTCTTCAGTTTTCAGCAGTTTCACTATATGCCATTTACTTTGTATTTATTCTTTTTAAAACTTACAGATCCTCTAAAAATTGTCTTTAACCAGTTTTAGAAAATTCTTGATGATTTATCTATTCAAATATTGTTTCTGCCCCATTTTTTCTATTCTCTTGAACATACTAATTAAATGACTTAAAGTCTCTGTCAGATAACTTCAAAATTTGGATAATCTGCATGCCTTTTCTGTTACTTCATTTTTCCCTTTTTGTTTTCAGTTAGTTACTCTTGGGGATTTTGTTTGGTTGGGTTTTGTTTTTTGTTTTTTGGATTTGGCATACCTAGTAATTTTTGTGTGCCTTATAGACCTTGTGAATATAAAATTTCAGAGACCCCAAATGATGTTATCCTCCTCTAGAAATAGTGTACCCTTCCCCTGCTGGTGGCTGATTAGCTTACTCTGGTCACAGACAGATGGGTTGAAGCTGGGTTTCAGTTCTGGTAAGGCTCAAGCTACTTTATGTTCATTCCTGTTCTTTAATACTTTCAACTCATCCTGTTGTATTTTGTGGGACCTTCCCCCCTTGATGGATAGTAAACTTTGTATTTGATGAGGCTGCTCTTTTGTGTCAACAACTGTGAGATGTCCAAAATTTTACTGGCAGAAAACCTGAGACTTCTCAGTCACAGGAGAGAGATTCTGTTGTAGTTGAGGCACGTGCAAAATCTGGGACATCCCGTGGGAGCATTTTTCTTCTTGTGGAAACCTTCCTGTGGCCCAGAGAAATAAAACCTGATCAATGTACCTCCTTCCTCCATACGTTCTGCAGTATGAAATGTTCCTTCCCCACATGCTAGAGTTGTTGCTTCTCCTCTCTATCACAAAATTGGCATATGCCATCACAGTGCCTGTAACTTACCTATTTTTTTTCAACCTCTTCCTAATCACAACTGGACAAAAGTATTATGCTTACTTCAGCAGCACATATACTGAAAAAAAAAAAAAAGGACAAAGTATTTTTATAAAACTGAATCATAACTAAGCCTGAATCTCCTAGGTTCCCTTTTGGCTAAACTGCCAACCAGAGGGTGTGCCAGACATGCCAGTCTGGAGTTGCCACTACTGGAATAAAATGAAGCAACATGGCCATAAGGGGTCAGGAAGGAATTGAATTTTCAAAACAGATTTATATAACCCCTATCCTATTCATCTTGCTCATTCTCTAGAAAGCAGTTGAGAGTCAGAGTAGTCCCCTAGGGGGACAGCCACATTCATTGAACAAACTGCCCTACTAAAGTACTGTTATGGACTGAATGTTTGTATCTCCCCGTAAATCCCTATGTTGGAAACCTTGATCCTTAGTGTGATGGTATTTGGCAGTAGGGCCTTTAAAGAGGTAATTAAATTTAAATAAGGTCATGACCATGACGATGGGGCCCCCATGATAGGATTAGTGTCCTTACAAAAGGAGGAATAGATCAGAGCTCACTGTCCACCATGAGAGGGCACAGGAAGAAGTCTGCCACCTATAAACCTGGAAGAGGGTTCTGACCAGGAACCACATCAGCCAGCACTTCAGTCTGGGACTTCCTGCCTCCACAGCTGTGAGAAATATGTCTGTGGATTAAGCTACCCAGTCTGTGGTATTTTGTTATAGAAGATACCCAAGATGACTGCTTTTTTTTTTATTTTTCTCATTGATTTCTAGCTTATTTTTAGTATGACCAGAGCACATACTATAAATGATTTCAAATCCTGTGAAGTTTGTTGACACTTTTTTATGGCGCAATATGTGGTCAATATTGGAAAATATTCCATGTGACTTGAAAAAAATATGTGATTACTTTGCAGTCAGTGGGTGAAGTGTTGTATATATGTCAAGTTAACCTATATATTAGATCAGGTTCTTGAATTATGTTTATCTAATCTCTACTGAAGTTTTCATTTGTTGAGTCTATCATTTATCCAGAGAGTTTGGTTAAACATCTCCAGTTTTGACTGTGGGGTTATTTCTTTCTCGGGTCTATCAATTTTTGCTTTATATATATTTTAGACTGTCTTAGGTATATGCACATTAAGTGTTTTTATATTTTCCATTTGACTTTACTGTATTATCATTATGAAATATCCCTCTTTTTAAAAATTTTTAAAATGTTTTATTTATTTTGGGGTGCCTGGGTGGCTTAGTCAGTTAAGCATCTGACTTTTGCTTAGGTCATGATCTTGCGGTTCGTGGGTTCGAGCCCCGCGTCGGGCTCTGTGCTGACTGCCAGCTCAGAACCTGGGGCCTATTTCAGAGTCTGTATCTCCCTCTCTCTCTGACCCTCCCCTGTTCACGCTGTCTCTCTCTCTCCTAGAAATAAATAAAAATATTAATAAATAAATAAAATGTTTTATTTGTTTCTGAGAGATAGAGGGAGACAGCATGAGCAGGGGAGGGTCAGAAAGAGAGACACAGAATCTGAACCAGGCTGCAGGCTCTGAGCTAGCTGTCAGCACAGAGCCTAATGCGGGGCTCAAACCCACCAACCTGAGCTGAGTCAGACGCTTAACCAACTGAGCCACCAGTCCCTCTTTATCCTGTGCCTTAATAATGTCACCAACATTGTGGGGATGAGCACTGGATGTTATATGGAAATCAACTTGACAATAAACTATAAAAAAAAAATGTCACCAACATCTGAGATCAGTAGGGCTTCACTAGCTTTATTTTTGCTTAGTCTTTTTTGTTTTGTTTTGTTTTTCACAGGTTTTTAAAAATTTATTTATTTTGAGAGATGGAGTAAGAACATGAGGGGTGAGGGGCAGAGAGAGAGGGAAAGAAAGAATCCCAAGCAGGCTCAATGCCATCAGTGCAGAGCCTAACATGAGACTCAATCTCATAAAACATGAAAGCGTGACCTTGAGCCAAAATCAAGAGTCAGACACTTAACCAGCTGAGCTACCCAGGAGCCCCTTTGCTTAGTTTTTGAATGGTGTATCTTTCTCTACCTAGTTACAGTTATATTTCTGTGTCATTATGTTTATGGTGTCTTCTGTCAGCAGCATATACTTGTCTTTTTTTTTTTGAACAAGGTTGACAATCTCTGTCTCTTAATTGGAGTATTTAGTTTACTCACATTTAATATAAATATTAATATATTTTGTTTCAAATTCATTATCTTGCTATGTATTTTATTTGTGTCTTATTGTGTCTCTTTTTTCTTCTCTCTTATATTCTTTT
Source organism: Proteles cristata cristata (assembly GCA_017311185.1). Taxonomy (NCBI): domain Eukaryota; kingdom Metazoa; phylum Chordata; class Mammalia; order Carnivora; family Hyaenidae; genus Proteles; species Proteles cristata. The sequence continues at coordinate 25,394 of JAESUZ010001175.1, read as the reverse complement.
GAATTATTTAAGAATATTTATTATTCTGGTTTCCCCACTACTATCTTATCAATTATATGTTCTTTTATTATTCTCTTAGTCGTTACCCTACAATTTCCAAAACCCACTGTCAAGATATTAGAATGTACTTTAATTTGGCCCTTTTACCACTTTCTAATCAATGTAAGGATCTTAAGATTTATGTCATTTATTACACATTTCCATATTTTGTGTTACTGCTATCATGTATTTTAATTCTACATATACTTTAATCCTCAAAAAGGCATCTCTGATATTGTTTTAAACAGTCAGTATTTATTTACATTTATCAATGTACATGCCTTTTCAAGCCCTTTATTCCTTCTTTGTGCCCTGCGGTATTCTCTACTGAATCCCTTTAGTATTCTTTACTTCAGGTCTGATGGGTTATCCCTTTCTGTTCATTTGAGGTCTGAAGTTGTAGATTGGTAATAACTGCCAGAATCAGGTGGAAACACAGGTTCTCCACTCTGCCTTTGTTGACACCTGTGGATGCATGGGCTTCTTGTTACTGCTGGGAGGGAGCAGAGGGACGTCATTACTACCAGATGGGTGTGAAAGGCCAAGTGCCCCATATGTTCTTGATTGGTAGGGGGTGGAGTCCATATTATCACCTGGCAGGACTGAAGAGCTGGCAATGCTTTCAGCCTTCTCTGACACCATCTGGCACTGGGGGAATGGGTGGTGAGTGGCTCATTATGCCTCTTAAGGTTGGAAGTTTCAGCTTCCCACTTGGCCTTTGCTGGCAGGGATGATGATGAGCTGTAGCTTCTTCTGTGGCACTTGACTGAAATAGAGCAGTTACTGTCTGTCTTCCTAAGTTTCCCCTTTCCTTGTGTACTGTCTAGAGAGAGTATAATTCCTTTGCCTCCATTGGTGTCTCCAGGTTGCCAACGTTTCCAATATCTGGTCTGGGATTTGGGTGCAAAAAGAAACTCCAGAGAGCTACCACCATTTATTTCTCAGATCCCAAGGTTCCTGGTCAGTCTGCCTCTTCCTCTACTTTTAAGTCTTCCAGTGCTATTTTACACATGATGTCCAGGATTTTCAGTTGTACTTAAGAGAAGGAATAGAAGAAAATATGTCTACTTCATCTTCCTGGAAGCAGAAGTCTCTGGATGTGTTAATGAGATTTAGCAGGGATATACCTAAGTAGCTATAATGGTTTGGATGTGTTAAATTAAATGTAAACCATACTTTTGGAGGTGTGTACACATCAAAAAGGATGGTACATGAGAAAAAAAAATAATAACTTTCAGAAAGGGAAACTGTGTTCAAGGAAATTACAGAGAAACTTTTATTTGTGTGCGTGTGTAAAATGTTCCCGAATTCAAGAAGAACAGTCTTTGCCCTTGAGTTTCTTAATCCTCTTGCTAGTTGATGGGAGGATTTGGCTGTTTCTTATCCTAGAGGGAAAATAGCCATAATGTTCTACCTTCCCACTGAAGTTTTCTAGAACCCTCTCAAAAATCATCTGCTGATGTCTATGCTTACTTAGCAAACATTCAAATGCTCTGTTCTGGGATTCTCTTCTAAAGTGCACTTCTGTTTCAGGTCGCCTGAACTGGTGGTCCACTGTGTGCACAAGCTGTAAACGGCTTCTTCCTTTGGCCACTACAGGGGATGGGAACTGCCTTTTACACGCCGCCTCGCTGGGTAAGCTCCACAACAGAGACAGAGGGCAGCAGCACCCCAGGCCTGCTCTGCTCATTGTTAAAGGACAGACATGTGCTAACTAGAGCCATGCACATCACTCATCTGGAAGAGTTCCCAAGGACTGGAGGCAACAATCTAGCCCTTCTTGTCAAACAGCTGGCAGGCTTGGTGAGAACAGAGAGCACACATGAGAAAAGACCTAATATAAAAGAAGGAAGCTTAATCATGAGCTGCACTGATGGGGATTAGACACCATGGCCTAGAGCAATAAAAGAGGACTTCCTGGTAGAGGTAGGATTTTACTGAGACTTAAAAGAATATAAAAAAGGACATTTCATGTAGGGAGGAGACTGCATAGAAAAACATGAAGGCAGGAATTAATAGGAAGTTTAGAAGCAGGGCTGAGCTTGGTTGGGCTTGAGCAGGAAGTTTGGAGAGCAGTATGTTAGGTTGGGTAGGTATGGAGACACCCACTGACAGCAGTCCATACACTTGGACTGACAAAAAGACGTAGGTATCACTTGGGTTAATCACAGGGGAATCTACACAATTGGAATATACAGCAGAGAGGTCAGCAACCTCCAGCAGAGTTGTGTGCTTCTTGGTCACAAAAAGCCGTGCCAGCAGGTACTCAGGCATAAGCAGCACTATTTGAATAACTGAGGGCTTATGGACGACTTTCTGGAAGCTCAACCATCCCTTCTAGACCCAGCCTTATACATATAAAGCAGATCAGTTTTGACAGGCAGGGCTGGATTTGTGCTGGGGACCCACGCATCAAGAGCTGGCCATCCCCCTCAGCCCTAGAGTGAAGGGTCTCTCTCCACAGATGGGACCTTCAAATGAAAATATTCTTAGTTGGCAAGTTTGACCAAGAATATTCCTTGTTGGTCAGACTCCCCTTCCCAGGTAAACACAGTTGATGCTATGACCCAGAGCAAGGGCCAAATGCCAAAACTCTCTTTGGCCTTGTAAGTGAGGCTGGTCCAGCGATAGGTGGACAGAGATGAGATGCCTAAAACCCACAGAGGGAAATGCATGGGGTCTGCGAAGGAGCCTGAGAGCCTCTGAGGGGAATGGAGCCCCAGAGCAATGGGCCACATTCCACAGGCCTGGCCAGTGGTGATTGGGGACACAAAGGCTTCCACCTACCTGCTTCCTGTACATTTCAAAATGAACATATTTCTGTTTGTTGGCATTATAAAAGTATTCCACATTTGTCACAGTAAGAAAATAAAAATCAACAACCCTACCACCGAGCAAAGTCCGCTTTCAATGTTTTGGTGTATTTTGTCTCTTCTTCCAGTGAAATTATGATCTCACAGTGTTCACAGTTTGGAATCCAGCATTTTTCCCTTAAAATTATATTGTGAATTTCTTATGTTTTTGGTAGTTGTATCATAGTTCATCATAATGTATTAACTATTCCCCTGCTGTGGAACATATTTCTTCACCTTGTGTGTAAAATCTGGAAAGAACACAAAAGAAGAAATCTCTCATCTTTGTCCAACAACAGCTTCATTACAAAGGAAATGCCTTTGTCCCTCAGAAACTGCAGTGTGCAGAGACACTGTCCCTCTCAGCACTACAGGTGGGCAAAGCCACAAATCAGGTCACGCATCACTATGGTCTGTTCTGAGGTCAGGCGTTTTCTCAGTGAGCACAGTGGACCTCCTGTCTGCCTGGGAAGAGAAAGTATCTCATGGGCCAGCCTTGCTCCAGCCACTAAAGAGTCTGGGCCATGGCTGAGCCTGGGGCTTGTGGCCAGTTGGACCTTTTCTCCTGGTACCTTGTCTTCCTTTTGTACTCCAGTTGCTAAACCCTACAGGGAGGGGTAGCACCGCCCAAAGCAGCCATGCAACACTGACCAGGGGTGCTTATTAAACCTGCTGTCCAGGCCTGACATTGACCTAGGATTGTGGGACACACACAGAAATGACAGTATCCTAGAGCCAGGCTCGTAAGCAAACATTCATGGGGCAGGGAGAACCTCTCTGCAAAAGAGACCTAAACAAGGAGCCATGGAGCTGAGACTGGACTTGCCCTATGTAGGAGAGTTCTGAGAAGAGATTGCAGGCAGGTCTGAGGGATGAGTAAGATCAGCTCAGCCTGTTTATAACAGGAGCATTAATGGCCACTGCCATCCATCTATGTTGTAGAAAAAGACAAAAGCCTCTCTTGATGGAAAGCCCATAGCAGCCCCTGGTTATTGCATACTTTTGCACCATAGGATACATGGCCAGAATGAGCCTTTAAAGATTAGGTCAGTGCAGGTCACTCCTCTTGTGAAAACTCTCCAGAGACCCTTAGCTCACCCTTCACCTTGTCCCCTTGATCCTCTCTCCAGCCACATTTCCTTCTTGCCATTTCTCAAGTATGCCATGTGGGCACCCCTTGGGGCTGGTACCTGGCCTTCCCCTCTGCCTGGGATGGCAGCCCATCTCCCTCCTATACACACTTGAGTCTATGCTCTGATGTCTCCATTCATGCCATGACCAATGCCAACCAGCATCCCATCCTCTTGGCCTGCTTCATCTCTCCTTATTGGTTCCACTGCCCCTGAGATGGTATGTTATGTGACAATTCGGTGGCTACTCTACCTTCCCCCAGTGTGTGCTCTGTGAGATTTTAGTAACTTAGTCTGCCCTGATTGCTGCTGTGGTTATTCCCAACAACCAGGATGGTGTCTCACCCCTTATGAAATAAGTTTGAATTAATTAAATAGAATTAATGATTAAATGGATGGACATGGATGCATGGATGGATAGATGGATAGACAGATGGATAGATTTCCCCGCTCTTTCCCCACAGCCAGAGCTGCACCTCTCATTAGTTTCTTCCATTTGTAGGGTCTCTTGACCACATCTGATCTGCCTCAACAATGTACTCAGAAATAGGTGGTTTTCCTTATAATCCCTCAAGACCCAGCACAGGCTGGGGAGGAGGTAAGGGAGAAAGACATTCTACCTCAAAAGTAGGTACTTTCTCTTAGTTCCAAATCTTTTCAGTGGTGTCCACAGATGCTCTGCTGCTCAGGAGGCTGAGATGCTTTAGGGCAGAGACATCAGGTGTGGCAGACCCTAGATTAAGCCAGGCTCCTATTGTCATCCTTGCTTGAGGCCCCATGTGAGGACACATCACCAACCTATCCACAGAGACTGTCTCTCACTCAAACACAAGATGTGGAGGGTGAACATGAGGTCCCTCAAAAAAAACCTGTGAAATTGAAAGTGGCTTGCCAAGGGTCCCAAAGAGAAGCAACCCACTGTTGCTTCCTGAGAAGGGGACAGCCTCCTTCATTCACCAACTTTCTTCAATGGGAAATGGAGAAAGGCCAAAGGGGAATTGCTATCTAATCATGAGAACTGACGGCTGACTAATGAGTTATCTTTGTATGTGGATGCAGGAGGCCAGGCCTGGTACGTTGTGACAGTGTGAGTCACCTACTGACTTGTCTCCCTCCTCACATCTTGTCTCTCTCTTCTGTTCCTCATGGCCCTCCCGCTGCAGGAATGTGGGGGTTTCATGACCGGGACCTTGTTTTGCGGAAAGCTCTCTACACCATGATGAGGACAGGGGCTGAAAGGGAAGCCCTAAAGAGAAGATGGAGGTGGCAGCAGACGCAACAGAACAAGGAGGTTAGTATCTGCTGGGGTGTCCAGAGCCTAGGACCCACACCAAGCACAGCCATGCGCCATGGTGAAGTTCAGAGCTGGGCCCCAAGGCCAAGTCCGTCTTGTGAGGTCAGGCAGCAATAGCTTCTGGGACTAGTAAAGATGTCTCCATTTAAACCCACTGAAGAGGTGCCCATTATAAAAGCTCAGCCCCTGGCACACACAGTGACAACATGTCCATTCTTACTGCCTATCCTTATATTATTATGAAAACCATCCACCTTCACTCTGAAAAAGTGTCCTGGTTTGGATGATGAATTATACAGTCACCTATGTCTGGTCCCTACTGATGGTAGCTTGAAGGCCAGGTGTAGCCACAGGGCAGTCCTGGCACAGTCTACAGCCCCAGCTCCTGCGTAGATGTACTTGATCCACAGAGAATACTAGTCTTCCTGATGATGAGGGACATTAGCACTTTGCTGTCCTAGAAGAAGTGTCTGCCTGCTCTCTGATTGAACTTGGCCCATCATCCCTTTAAACTGTTTAATAGTCAACCCCAAGCCTGGTATGTGTCCATATTATGTTTTGTCATTCCTGGTAATGACCTTGTTGCTGGGTGGACTCCCAACAGCATTGAAATTGGAGATGGGCATTCTGAAGAAATGCTGTTGATAGCACATAGGGGCAGTCAGTGGCCACTAGCAGGTGGTGCCCAGCCTGGATGTTGGTTGGGCTTGGACTGACCCAGGGGTTCAGCAGGGCTGCCTGTCTCACCCAGAGTGAGGGGTGGGTGAGGAGGCAAGCCCACCACCTCCTGAGCCGGCTTCCATTGTGCCAGTCAGGGCTGGTGTACACCGAGGAGGAATGGGAGCGGGAGTGGACTGAGCTGCTGAAATTGGCATCCAGCGAGCCACGCACGCACTTCAGCAAGAATGGTGGCACAGGCGGGGGGTAAGTGCTGCCCTTTCCCCTCCCCAATGGTCACCTTGAGCTCCTGGCTACCCAGTGTGGGAAGTGGCTCAAGGGAGCATGTGGTAACCCCAGGCTGGGGGAGACGCAAAGCCTCCTGCCTTCAGACACTAAATTCTCCTCAAGGACTCAGGGCAGAGTTGTGAAGCACGGTTGGACCCCTGTCAGATATTTGGGGGAAAGTTTACCCAGCCTTGCATGCATTTTGCAGGTGGAGTCATGAAGGTCACCAGTGTCACCCCTTCTTCATTACAGACAGTACTGGGGAGACAACTGCCCAGCCAGCCTTTGTAGGAGTCATGTGACTTGGGAGACCCTGAACACTGCTGTTGTACTCACCAGTACCTCAAGCGGCTGAGTTTAGATTTTTTCCATCTAAGTGTCTATTTAATTTCTGCCTTCAGGAAGTCACACTGAGGGGCACCTGGGTGGCTCAGTTAGTTGAGCATCCAACTTCAGCTCAGGCCATGATCTCATGGTTTGTAAGCTTGAGCTCCACATCAGACTGGCTGCTATCAGCACAGAGCCTGCTTCAGATTCTTTCTCTCTCTCTCTCTCTCTCTCTCTTTCTCAAAAATAAATAAACACTAAAAAAAAAAAAAGAAATCACACTGTGAGAGCAAAAGGTCATTAAGTGAGCTCAGCAACTCTCAAATGAACTCCATAGATGTCATTCACATTAGTGGCAAAAAGGTTTTGCCTTTGTGCACGTGTAGGGAGTAGCTTGTTCTGAACACACAGCTTAAGTGTCCAGTATGAGAATGAAGAGTGTGGCCAAACAAAGCAGCCACCAAACCTGTGGCCCTAGCATCTCAAAGGCAGTATGTGCTTTGGTTCATACTTTTTGAAACTGAGGGCCAAGTTCTCATGCCTTAGAAAAAGTCTCAGCCATGGCGCGCCTGGGTGGCTCAGCCGGTTGAGTGTCCGACTTCGGCTCAGGTCATGATCTCACGGTTCGTGGGTTCGAGCTCCGCATCAGGCTCTGTGCTGACTGCCAGCTCAGAGCCTGGAGCGTGCTTCAGATTCTGTGTCTCCCTCTCTCTCTGACCCTGCCCTGCTCACGCTGTCTCTCTCTCTCTCTGTCTCTCAAAAATAAATAAAACATTACAAAAAAAAGAAAAAGTCTCAGCCAAACAAGTAAGCCTGAGCTTTGGGGCACCTGGGTGGCTCTGTAGGTTAAGCATCTGACTCTTGATTTCAGCTCAGGTCACGATTCCAGAGTCATGGGATTGAACCCCATGTCAGGGTCTGTGCTGAGCAGGAGCCTGCTTAAGATTCTCTCCCTCTCCCCTGCTTGCACATGTGCACTTTCTCTCTCTCTTTCTCTCTCAAAAAAGAAAGAAAGCCTGAGTGTTGACACTGAGGAGACCCAAGAAAGGATCAGATGCCAGTAGACAGCCCATGCTGGTGGTATGTCGTGGCCCCATATCTTGGCATCTGGGCTCTCAGCCACCGTCAGCAGGGCTGACGGTGCCAACCCAACTTTAGCTCTCATGCATCTCCAAATGCACCCCCTCCTCAGAACACTTTCACCACCAATTTGGTCTCAGTTATAAAGGTAAAAATGTGTCTAGTCAGGAGCAATGAGTATTAGATGAAAGATGTCACTTTTCACCCCGAGAGATCCCTTGATATTTTTTTAGTCCCCTCCACTGCAACTTGAACCAGCAGGTTTGGGGATCCAATAAGCATCACACAAGCTACTAGTGTCCTCTTCCATCAGGGGGCACAGAGGTGTTAGGGAGGGATGTGCAATACTTGATGCGGGTGGGGAATCTGACACCTGACAGGCTCTCAGGAGCACCCCCCTTTGCTGATCATTTGCCCAGTCCAAGCCCTCATGGCTGGTTTCTCCTGAGTTTAAAAATTTTATTTTAATGTTTATTTATTTTTGAGAGAGACAGAGAGCATGAGCAGGGGAGGGGCAGAGAGAGAGGGAGACAGAGTATCAGAAGCAGACTCCAGACTCTGAGCTGTCGGTACAGAGCCCGATGCAGGGCTCAAACTCATAAACTGCAAGATCATGACCTGAGCCAAGTCAGATGCTTAACCAGCTGAGCCACCCAGGCGCCCCTCTCCTGAGTTTTTAATGATTCCAGGAGCTCAAATACTAACCCCCATGACCCCTCACATGCCAGAGCTCAGATTTTTCTGGCCTGATGTCTGCAGCCCACAGGACCATGTTTGGGCTCAGGACGGTCCCACAGCAGCAGGTAAATCCCAGAAGGAGGCAAGGAACTTCTAGAAATGAAGTCTTTTTGGTTCTGACATGTTAGTTTTACAAATATGTGTGATCTCTGCATGAGACATGAGCTTTTAGTCTGTCTCACCTGGTCTTTTCACCTTTCCTTTCCTTCTGGATTACTCTTGTATGGTCAAGCTAACGAATAATGCCAGTATGTTCTCTCCCTCCAGGAGTGGGTCCCCTGCCATGGGGCTCCCACCTCCCCCATGGGGTTCAGAAGTTCAAAAGAGACTTTTTTTTAGCAAGCTATCAGTGTCTCTGCATTTTGCCTCAGTTGTCTTTGGACAAAGGGAAGAGGTTTCTCTCCTCATGTTGAGCTGAGTGATATGGGGTATCTCTGGGGCTGTAGGGCCTTGGATACTGGTACCCAGTGTCTTCCTCAAGGCTGTGAAGGCTGAGACTAGCCAGTTCCTAAGTCCTCAGAGCCATGGAGGGTTATGCAGTGCTAAGAGCTACACGTGCACGCTTTCTGAGCACCAGGAGTTAACCCTGGAATGAGGCCTGAGCCGGGCTGTCTTCAGGAGGACTCTGCTACAATGAGGGCAAACTCCAGAGGCCAGGCCAGAAGGCGTGTCACAAGACATCAGCTTTGGGTGCTCTGTCCAGGGAATGAGGGTAGAGACAGTCAGCTGTGGGGAGGTCCCAAGACCTGCAAAAGCACCTCCATAGAAATGGGGGTCAGCATTTGGACCTCTGCCAAGTGCAGTAGGCACCCAAAAGAAGAGTCAAGAAGGACTTTGCCACCCTCTGGCCTCTCTTCTCTGGCCTGTGCCAACTGTACAGGGGGCCACAAATGGCAGCCAGAGAATGAGGAGGCAGTGACATGAGAAACAGAGAAGTGGTCGGAGCCCGACAGCCCCCAGGAGAAGCAACTGGAGCAGCCACACAAAATTTCCAGGTTTCATCTGGGGATAGGAGAGAACTAAGCAAGAGAGAATGAATTTGCAGGTATGATGGTAACAACAACTAAATTGGCCCTCTTTGTGTTCCCTTCCACACCTGGCTCATTAGGAAACCTGGTTCCTGGGGATGAGGGACAAGTGTAGCTGCAGCAGCAGCATGAGCTCTTCCTCCTGTCCTGCTTCCTGCACAGCCCCTGGCCCCCTGGTACTGGCACAGATGGGGTCAGCTGCTCCCTGGCATGGACACTGGCCTGATATCATTTTTAAACCCATTACTTCCCCCATGGAGTTCCCAGAACATGGCCAGGTTAAGTATCTGAAGAAGGACTGAAGGGCAGACTCAGGAATGAACTTGGCCTTCTTTCTTTCTTCTTCCTACACAACTCACAGGCAGCTGGCCCCCAAGCTCACTGGCAGAACCCAGCAAGAGACCCTGGAGGCAGAGGTGCATATCCACTGCTTGCCCAAAGAGAAGGGTGTAGGCCAGGTTGGCAGGGCAGGCTACCAGCCAAAGAGCCACCATGGACAGGCTGCTTAGGGCTGATGCCTCAGAGTACGTGATCACAGAGCAGGGCACCCTTGAAGACCCCAGGAAGGCAAGATGGGTATGGGCTTCCTATTGAACTTCAGATGCACAAAAAAGACAGATGATGGCATCCACAGACATAGACTTGCAAGCATAGTAAAGAGCCAAGACCCAGGCAGAGCCAGGTGCTTCTGAGCAGGGCACACTTAGAGCTACAGTCAAATTCCCTTTGATGCTTACAGATCAAAATGTATCCATTTCTCCATGGCCAAAATAAGAGAAATAAAACATTGGGTCAATGTAAACATTAGGTCAATGTAAACATTAGGTCAATGTAAACATTAGGTCAATAATCAATTAATGATAGGAATTATCTTAAATACATTTACAATGAGTTATTACCAAGGAGTTTTCAACACAACCACTACATTTTTGGGAGGCAGGGAGTAAACCAGGACCCTCTCAGTTCTAAGAATATAATGTGAACCCAACAGGGAAATGAAAAAATCACTACACATGTTAGAAGGTCAGAAAGAGAATGTACTGACAATACCAAGTGCTGGTGAAAATGCAGAACAAATGGAACTCTTACACATTATTGCTGGCAATATAAAATGGTACAACCACTCTCAAAGGTAGTTTGACAGGTTCTTATAAATTTAAATGTCCACTTGCCATATGACCCAACCATTCCATTCCCGGTATTTACCCTAGAGCAGTGGTTCTCAGCCAGAGATAATTCTCCCCCTGGGACATTTGACCAAGATCTAGAGATAATTTTAATTGTCACAACTGTAGGTTGGGCTAGGTACTGCTACCCAATCTAATGCGTAGAAGCCAAAGATACTGCTAACCATTCTAAAATGCACAGGACAGCCACCCAAGAAAAAATTATCTGTTCCAGACTTTTCAGCAGTGCCAAGGTTGAGAAAATCTGCCCCAGAAAAATGAAAACATGTTCACACAAAGATCTTTATATATCAGTTCTATTCAAAATTCATAAAAAACTGGAAACTCAAATGTCATATAATAAATTAATTGGACTACATTCTTATTACAGGATACTACTCCTCAATTTAAAAAAATCAACTGAGGGGCACCTGGGTGGCTCAGCTGGTTAAGCGTTTGACTCCGGCTCAGGTCATGATCTCACAGTTCGGGGGTTCAAGTCCCACGTCGGGCTCTGTGCTGACAGCTAGCTCAGAGCCTGGAGCCTGTTTAGCATTCTGTATCTCCCTCTCTCTCTGACCCTCCCCTGCTCACACTGTCTCTCTCTCTTTCAGAAATAAATAGGAAAAAAAAAGAGTGTCTGGCTTCCTAAATAAATAAATAAATAAATAAAATCAACTGATACATGCAACTTTCATGAAACTCACAGGCATTCTACTGAATGAAAAATCAAATCTCAAAAAGTTATATGCTGTATGTATGATTTCATTTATATGACATTATCCAAAAAGTAAAACTATCAGGACAGAGAACAGATCAGTCAGTGGTTCATTTACTTGCATATAGATGTCCAATTTTCCAATATCATTTGTTGAAAAGACTAAGCTTTCATCATTGAAATCCTTTAACCTATGTCAAAAAATAATTGGCATTATTTTTGTAGATGTTTCTTTCCTGGATTCTCTATTATTTTCCACTGGAAATGTGTCCTTCTTTGGACAATATCACTCTCTTAATCAGTGTTACTTTATAATAAGTCTTGAAATTAGTTGGCATCCTTCCTCCAACTTTCTTCTTTTTTAGTATTTTTAGTTTGGGGTTTTTTTGTTTTGTTTTGTTTTGTTTTGCTTTCCCATATAAATTGTAGAATCCACTTATCTGTATCTGAAAAATATCCCATTGGGATTTTGATTAGTATTGCATTAAATCTATACATGAATTTGGGAAGATTGAAATCTTTACATCTTCTAACACATCCTTTTCTATATTTTGGAAGGATACAGTATGTCTCTCCATTTATTTAGATCTTTTTTTAAAAAATGTGTATTCGTTTTGAGAGAGAGAGAGAGAGCATGCACGAGAGAGAGAGGAAGAGAGAGAGCATGCACACATGCAGGGCAGGGGAAAAGAGAGAGGGAAAGAGAGAGAATCCCAAGCAGGCTCCATGCTGTCAGCAAAGAGCCCAACGTGGGGCTCAAACTCACAAACTGTGAGATCATGACCTGAGCCAAAGTCAAGAATCAGACGCCTTAACTGACTGAGATACCCAGGCACTGCTAGATCTTTTTTGATTTGTTCAATCAGCATATAGTTTTTAGCATATAGGTCCTATACATGTTTTATTCCATTTATACCTGAATAATTCATTTGGAGCTATTACAAATGATGTGTGTGTGTGTGTGTGTGTGTGTGTGTGTGTGTGTGTGTGTGTGTGTGTGTGTGTGTGTTTTAATTTAGGTTTGCAGTTGTACATTGCTAGTTATAGAATTGTGATTGTTGTGTTGTCTTTGTATTCTGTGACATTACTACACTCACTTATTATGTTTATGAGACTTTTTTTGTAGATTCCTTCAGATTATCTACATAGACATTAATATCATCTGTGAGTAGGGATAGTTTTCTTTCTTCCTTTCCAATCCTTATGCCTTTATTTTTCTTGACTTATTGCACTACTTAGAACTTCTAGTACCATGTTGAATAGGCATAGTAAGAGAGGACATCCTTGCCTGGTTACCAAACTTAGTCAGAAATCTTTATTAATATGATGATAAAGTAAGTTTTTGTAGGTATCTTTTATCAGGCTGAGGAAGTTTACTTCTACTTTGTTGTGAGTTTCTATCATTAATTAATGTTGAATTTTATCAAATGAATTTCTACATAAATTAATATGATCATGTGGGGGGGTTTCTTCTTTAATTTACATATTCCATGTTATTATTTGTTTCCCCTGTACACCATGTGTTTGTTTTTGTTCCTCTGTTCTCCTTTCTGGTCTTTTTTTCAATGTTTTTAAAGTCTCTTGATTTAACTATTGTGATTTTGACTATATTTATTTATATGGTTCCTAGATGGTTTTAAATTACAGTATACATTCTTTAAACAATCTTTTTGAAATTGATATTTTACTTCCAGTGAAAATTACTTCAAGTAACATTCAAAGCCCTTACAACCATATAGGTCCCTCATCTCTCCCTTTATGTTATAATTTTATTATATATTATGTCTACATACCTTGAATACCCCATAATCCAATATTATAATTTTATGTGAATCTTCAAATATATGTTCAAGAACTCAAGAATAAAAGAATTGTCTAACATATTGTGCAGATCATGAAGCATTTCTGATGCTCTTCCTTCATTTTTGATGTTCCAGCTTTTCTTCTGGTATCATTTTCTTTCTGTCCAAAAAAGTTTCCTAAATTCTTTTAGAAAGATTTACTGCTGGGGCACCTGGGTGGCTCAGTTGGTTAAGCATCCGACTTTGGCTCAGGTCATGATCTCATGGTTTGAGGTTTTGAGCCCCGCATCAGACTCTGTGCTGAGAGCTAGCTCAGAGCCTGGAGCCTGTTTCAGATTCTGTATCCCCCTCTCTCTCTGACCCTCCCCTGTTCATGCTCGCTCGCTCTCTCTCTCTTTCTCTCTCCTCTCTCTCAGAAGTAAATAAAACATTAAAAAATTAAAAATAAAGATTTTCTGCTTATGAATACTCTAACTTTTCCTTCATTTGAGAATGTCTTTACTTCACTTTCATACCTAAAGGATATTTTTATTGATTACAGGATTGTAGTTTAACATTCTTTTCTTACAGCACTTCAGAAATGTTACTCCCCCTCCATCTGTCTTCCGTGGTTCATGGTGAGAAATTTGCAATCATTCAAATATTGTTTCTCTGTTGAATGTATCACCTTTTTTCTGGCTGCTCTCAACACTTTTTTCTCCATCTTAGGTTTTAATCATTTTATTTTGATGTGTCTGGATTTCTAGAGGTTTGTCTTCTTTAGTTCTCTGAGCTTTTTGGGTTTTTTTTGTTTTTGTTTTTTTTTTTGTTTTTTTTTAACTTTTTTTTTAATGTTTTATTTCTAGGAGAGAGAGAGAGAGAGAGACAGCGTGAGCAGGGGAGGGTCAGAGAGAGAGGGAGTCACAGACTAAAACAGGCTCCAGGCTCTGAGCTGGCAGTCAGCACAGAGCCCGACGCGGGGCTCGAACCCACAAACCGCGAGATCATGACCTAAGCGAAAGTCGGACGCTTAACCGACTAAGCCACCCAGGCACCCCTCTGAGCTTTTTGAATCTATAGATTTGTATTTTTGCCCAATTTAAGAAGCTTTCAATTGTTATTTCTTTAATTTGGTGGGTAGAGTACTGTACTCTTTCCCTTCTTCTGGGACTCTGGTGATACAAGTGTGAGACATTTGGCATTATCTGACAGATCACTGAGGGTCTCAGTTTTTCAATCATCTCATCTTCAGATCGAATCATTTCTCTTGATCTGTCTTCAGATTTAATGGACTCTTTTTCCTTCATCTCCAATCTGGTATTGACTCCATTCTGTGAATTTCTTTCTTCTACTTTTGTCTTTGGGGTTTCTAAGCTTTCCATTTGGTTTTCCTGGTATCTTCTGTTTCTTTGCTGAGACTTCTTACCTGACCATTTCTTCCAAGCATGTTCTCCAGCGCTTATTGGAGCATTTTCATAGCTGCCTTAAAACCTTTGTTAGATCATTCCACCACCATCTGTACCAACTCAAACTTGATGCCTTTTGATTGTTCGCTTTCTTGAGCATTGAGATCTTTGTGGTTCATTATATATCAGGTAACTTTGGATTGCATCTTGAAAGTTTTGGATCATATGTTTTGAGACTCTGGGTTTGTTTATAATCTACGGAAAAAGCAGACATTCTTGTTTTAGCAGGCTGTCAAGGTGGTTAGGTTCATACCATTGGTTTCAACCTGCCTTCCCTGGGCTGTGGTTACAATGTCAGTTCAGTTTTCAAAGTTGTTGTCCTATTCTGCTGCATTACTCAGTCTGTGACCTGGGTATGATCTATTCAGTCAGTCCTCAGAGCCTTTGGGATACTGATTAGGACCAGACCTAATGCTCAAATTGGGGTTGGGGGGATGGGAGTCTAGGAGCTCATAGACAATATCAAAAGGCTGTTTTCTCAATTTTTCCCTTTCCCTGATCTTCCAGGTACTTTTCGGTTGCCTGGGACTCCCTTTTCTGTCCTCCAGCCCGAATTCTAGGGCCTTAGTTACAGTACTCTGCCGTATAACTCTGTGACTGCACCTGTATCCTGGGCCAGATGGCCAGAGGATGGGGCATGGGGTGGGGAGAATACTAAAACAAAATGGAAGAGGGGACATCTGGTGGCTTAGTCGGTTAACCATCCAACTTCATCTCAGGTCATGATTTCATGGCTCTTGAGTTCGAGCCCCCACATTGGGCTTTCTACTGCCAGCGAAGGGCCCACTTCAGATCCTCTGTCCTGCCCCCTCTCTGCCCCTCCCTTGCTTGTGCTCTCTCTCTCTCTCTCAAAAATAAACAAACATTTTAAAAAAGTATTTTGAAAAGTAAAAAATTTTTAAAAATGGATTCCCTCCTGCCCAACCTCTTGGTATCATAGATCCACTGATCATTGAGGAAGGTTCCTCTATCTTAGATTTTTTAACTGTTAGAGACTTCTGTTGTGACCTCAGCTACCGCCTGCAGGAAACTTTTGAGAGGTGGAGCATGAGAAAAAGGGGAGAAGAAAAATGGGAATTTCTATGCTTTACTTGAGCTTTAGGAGCTCCTATTCTCACTCCCAAACTAGAAGGCACCTCCTGCCCCCTCACCAGTGTCCACTTGTGGGCTTCAGGCTGTGTTGCATTCACATCTGGGAACACTACAGGGTAAAAAAAAAAAATGTAAATTCAATGTTCTTTCCCAATCTACTTGCTACTATATTCTTTCCAGAACCCTCCAATAACTCCTCTGTGCATTCTCTTCAGGTGGGAGGGTTGTGTTCACGAGGAGAGAAGGGGTTGGAGTGTCCTTACTTGATCTGCACAGCAGCAAGAATGAGACATGAGATGGTAGGCTGGGGTTTGGATATGGCAGAGGAGATGAAACAGAAGGAGTTCTAGATCAACAGAGCATGTAGGGTGGATGTAGTAGGGTGAGAGGGGCCTTGGCAACCTGTTTCCCATTGTTCCTCACCCGCATGGCCCCTCCATATGTACACACATGAGAAGACATTCCTACTAAATTTAGCAGTTGGGCATTTTCTTAATCCTAATTCCTCCAGATTCATTTTGACAAGTTATATGATTTGGGGAAGATTCAGCTGTGCTCCTGCACTTACTGTTGGGGCTAAGTAGCCTGT
This sequence comes from Proteles cristata cristata, assembly GCA_017311185.1. Classification (NCBI taxonomy): domain Eukaryota; kingdom Metazoa; phylum Chordata; class Mammalia; order Carnivora; family Hyaenidae; genus Proteles; species Proteles cristata. Next base: position 9,149 of record JAESUZ010001175.1, on the reverse strand, counting down.
GCCAAGACTTTACACATTCTCATTGTATCAAAATTAATCCGAATGAGTGATGAAGATCTCCATGCAGGAATTCCCTTTGATATGCTCGGTCTTCCTCACTTGGAGACCATTAGGAAGAGCACTCCCTTGAACTGATGGTTCCACTTAGTGTTCTTGTTCTGGAACATCTTTGACCCCCACAAGGTCAAAGAACTTATACAGCAAGTTCTCCCTAAAGTTTAATGTGTTTTGTTGCAACTCAGAAGCTCCACAATGACTTTCTGATTCAAATTTTGGGAAGTCATAACCCTGAAGACATAGATTTCTAGGTGCTTCTATTTTCATCCTGCTTATTGCATTTCAAGAATGGAATGACCATGGGCGCCTGGGTGGCTCAGTCAGTTAAGCGTTCAATTCTTGATCTCTCCTCAGGTTATGATCTCACAGTTTGTGAGATCGACCTGCACTGGGCTCTGCACTGACAGTGTGGAGTCTGCTTAGGATTCTTTCTCTGCCTCCCTCTCTCTCTCTTTCTCTTTCAACATAAATAAACTTAAGAAACAAAGAAAGAATGGAATCATCATGAAAGAGATTCAGCTATTTTTATGTGGGAAGCGGTCTGTGGGATAAGAAAATGAAAAATGTATTTGTAAGCCTCTCAAAGTTTACTTTTCAAAGGATATATGTATTTTACTGTAGTTTAAACTCTGGTAACATGGATTATGTCTATGACCCCACATCTCAGAGGACTGGAGGATATAGTACCTCTGCACTGTCTCTTTAAAGTACCACTTGTTTGTGCTCTGACCAGAGAAATGTTGCACTGTTGTGCACATCACTCTGTCCTGAGCCACTGCCTCATCCTGGGCTCATACATGTTTTGCAGTGTCTCCTTCAGAGTGCAATATCTTGATGGTACAGCTAAAACCAGTGGTTCATTTTGATTCTCTTCCAATCCCAGCTCAGGGATGGGCACCCATTGCTATGCTATGTATGTACATACAGAGCCAGACCCAGAACCAGCAGAGAGAGAGAGCTGACCACTTGTGCCCCCATACACACCCAGGGGAGATATTCCTGTCCAGGTCCTGTAATATCAGTACCCAAACCTTAACTGTTAGAAGACAGAGAGCAAAGATCAGCCCTGATGGGCCAAGTACTCACCCTTTTGATTGGCCTACTGGGAGCCAGAGTAGGGTGTTTTGACCTCAAAGGATGTCCTAGGAATCAGGGAAGGCCAGCATTGTCAGGCAGGAGTTAGAGCAGTGTCATTTACTGAACACACTTATGTGTTACATTATGTTATGTGTCAAGCAGGGCTGTGAATCTGTCATTAACATGGCCAGTTACAGATCCAGAACCTGAGATTCAGAAAAATTAGGTCAGTTCCCAAGGTCCCACAGCCTACAAGAGAGAGCCAGAATCCAAACTTAGAACTGACCAAAAACATAAACCCACACTGTTAACAAATGCAAAACAGGTATGGAGAGCAGGAATTAACAACTTATCTTGACATTTGTGATAAAAAATAACTATTGTTCTTTAACCTTTTATAAAAGAAAAGCTTACTTGCTCTCCATTTGGTGAGACAGGTTAAGTGGAAGTTGACAGGCTCTTAAAACAGGGAGAAAAAGAGACACAGAAAGGAGCCTGAGGACCCCTGGGCAGCCCACACAGGGCATCTCCCCTTCTCTTTTGTGTTTCTCATTCTGCTTTCCCTCTGAAGTTGTTTCCACAATCTCCTTGCTATGTTTACATAACTTTGTAGTGTGTTTACTGCATTTTTTTTTATTGGCCTTTTCTAGAAATACCTAGAATCCTAAATTTCATGATGCATAGTATCAGAGGTAGGAACTTAAGTTTTTTAAGGAAAAATAAGGGGTGTTTCCCTACTGCAAGGAGCCCACACCTCAGGCTGGCATTCCAAAGCCAGAAGTTGGCTTCTCATTAGAAAGGAAGATTTCTTGTGACTCTTCCTTAAAGTTCTATGACTTCCACCAGTAAACCAAACAGGAAAAGCATTTGTTCACCTAAGGAGTTCTCACATTTGCAGATATAGAATCCAGGTCAAATTTTTAAAGACCTTCCTAATTAGAAATAAGACCAAAGTCAACTCTTCATCTATCAGGAGCTTCCTACCTAAAGAAACCACCTTTTGTCATTGCATTTATTAATACCTGACAGTTTCTTATTTCATCATCTGGGTTTTTTTTTTTAAGTTTACTCATTTGTTTTGAGAGAGGGAGAGAGAGAGAACACACAAGCAGGGGAGGGACAAAGAGAAAAGGAGAGAGAAGATCCCAAGTAGGCTCCATAGTGTCAACACAGAGACCAACTCATGAACTGTGAGATCATGACCCAAGAGTCAGATGTTTAGCCAACTGAGCCACCCAGGTGCCCCTCGATCATCTGTTAATTGAGCTTTTCCACCCTTAGACCTGCATATGTGTGCATACATGCACACACATGACAGTGCTACACCCATCACAGAATGTCAGTAGATATTCGTCACGTGAATAACCCCAGGTTATCAATTCCAGGCAGTAAAATGAGTCCTCAACCCCAAGCCACCTGGTGGCTGTTGAGAAGCTCTTGTCAGAGCCTGAAACCCACTTGGCCCCTTCAGAGTGCAAGGAGTGCCCGCCATTCTTCGGTCTTAGCTTCCCCGCCATTGCTCTTAGCAGAGCCCCTTGCTGCCTTCACTGTGCTTTAGGAAGTCTCTTGAGAAGCTACTCTCTAGTCAGACACAGCCCCTGGCCAGGTACAAGGCTCACAGCAGGCACAGACTGGCTTCAGCTCTGCTCAGGGCCCTGGCTCCTAATCTCCAGCTCCCTGAATCAACATGCCAGTTTATCAAAGGTGTTGTCATGGCTCCGAGCCCTGCCTGGAAGAGGGGCTTGAGTCCTATCACTCAGAAATGCTGCTAGTGACACACATGCATGAGGAGTGCTGTGCAGCTGGGAGAAGGGGTGGACCCCACATACTGGGCTGTAGGCATCTCTGAGATGCACTGTTAAGAAGGAAAAAGCAGGGGTCAGAAGAGCAAGTGTAATGCCCCATCTTACACCTAGAGGTGGAGGGGAGTATGTGTATGTGTGAAGAATCGAAATATCTTTATCTTCTTTCTTTAAATGGAAGGGCACACCAATAACCAGTAACTATGTCACCATCGATGGGGTGACTATACAATTTCTCATCCAAGCTGGTGCATTTTGGGGAGGAAGAGTGAGTACCAACCACCCAAGATATATAAACCAGGACTTCCCTGAGCAAAATGGGAGATATGGTCACCATACCTGGGGGAGAGGGACACAGGGAGGATCCTGGGATGCCTGTGCCCAAGCTGCCCCTCTGTGTGGCCTGATGACTGTCCTTGACCCTGCCAGCTGCCTAGATTGGCTTCCTTGTACATGACACAGACTTTTGCTGGGTGGACTCCAAGGGTTGTGACTGCCATGTAAGCCAAGGCACCCCCAAATCTGCACTGTACTTTTCACTCCTGCCACCACCCTCTGTGGCCTGAGATACCATCTGGACCTCACTCTACTACCTTTGCTTTGCGGTCCTACCTGAAGAAGGCTCCCAGGCCAGCCTCTGCCCTGGTTTTCATCCCCAGGGGGTTTTCACTGGGTGGATGGTGTGGTCCTGTTCTCAGGACTTCTCGTTCCCCAGGTATACACTGAAGAAGAGGTGATGAGTGCATGTGTGTTATGTCATAGAGCACATTAGGAAGTTCTTGGGGCATGCCACAGTCTCTTTGAAAATTAATTAGTTATATTTGCATGTTGACCTTCTTACCAGCAAACACCAATTAAGTGTTTTAGGGACTTTTACATGTTTTTCCCCAAAGGCCAGATTCAATCCCAAACTTAGCATTTGCTCAGTGAACTCACAAGAAGATGATGTTAAGCCTCCGGGTAAGAAATGTAAGAGAATATTCAAGATTTGTTTCACTACAGCTCATTTTTGCCAGTGGGCTCAATCCCAGTAATTCACATAGGCAGGTCACAGCTCCAAAGTCCTATCCCAGAAATGATCCTATCTGCACCATGGAACAGCCTAAGGGAGTTGCTGGTCCAATGTTCTCAGCCAGCATTCCACACAACAGGGACACCGAGGCTTCAGAAGCACTGGAGCATGGCAGTGGTGTTGAGGGGTACGTGTAGAACCAGCACCCACCCCCCATTTCAAACTCACTCCCTAAACCATGCAAGCAAGCAGCTGGGAACAAGGAAGGAAGGATATTATGATTCTCAAGCTGCCTCCAGGATGCAGCTAGGACTTTCTCTGCAACCTCTGGGTCACTGAAGGTTCACAGTTGATCTTTGGCTCAACTGGTATGGAAAGAGGTCGCTGTGCTCCTGGATCTCCTCCATCACCCTCTCCCAACATGGCCCAACTCTGTATTCCATTCCTTGTACAGAACTAGGGAAAGACAGACAGACAGATGGATGTGTGGGTGGGTGAATAGACAAGTGAATGGATGGATGGATGGATGGATGGATGGATGGATGGATGGATGGAAGAATGGATGGTAGATGGATGAAAGTATGTGGACAGGTGGGTGGATGGACAGATGGAAGAATGGATGGTAGATGGATGAAAGTATGTGGACAGGTGGGTGGATGGACAGATGAATGGATATGTGTGTGAATACATGACTCAACAGACAGATGGAGGGGCAGATGTCACTTGAAGGCCTCTGTTGTGCCTTTTACCATGCCAGCATGCCAGCATATAGTAAGTGCTCAGCAAATACTGGATGGTTTTTCACTTTGAAATACACTGTCCCTGTTTTAAATTTTGCATATATAGAATGTTGTGGCAGTACAACAGCACCTCATACTACATCAGCCCTTCTCAGCATTACTGTCTGACTTTCTGATGCCTCATTTCTTTCCAGTGCTGACCTCTCCAACCACTGGATTAGGCAAGAAATGACACTCCATTTCTAACTGGGATATTTTTCTCTGAGTATTCAGCTGTATTTCTTTGTTCCCTCCTGTCCATTGCTACCTACTGTCTTCTTCAACCATCCACTTGCCTGCTCACTTACTGTGTGACAGGGACAAGCAAGCAGCTTTTGGAATCATTTGAACCTCACACACCCAGCAGCCTCCCTCTGAGCTATGGCTGGACAGGATAATCACCTGGGATATTTTTAAATGCACACCCACGAGCACTGCGTTTAGACTTGCCATGTGTGTGTGTATTTAAAACACTCCTTTTCCCTTTCTCTTCCCTTCCTGAAAAATTCAGCCCTAAGCCATACAGTGTGGCAAAGCAAGGTGAGTATCTGCAGTGGGCAGGCAGGGTGTCAGTAGGACCCAGAGGATCAAAGCCAGAGTGTCAGAGCCAGCAGGGTGAAGAGGACAACTCAGGGGCAGGGTGGCAGCAGAGGTGGGGAACTGCTTACATCTGGAGAGATTGATCAAGTAAGGAAAAGAGTTTAGGATTAATGGAAACCAGGATTCTCACTGTTGGAGAAGAGAGTTATGAGTAGAATTTATTTTGGGGTGTTAGATTGGAATTGGAGGTATCCATGGACTCAGAGTTAACTTAGAGATGACAGATGAAAGTATCTGTGTACATACAACACACACATCCCTTTGCTCTATTCACTGAGTCTAGAAGCAGTGACATCCCAACAGTGATGATAATATTTTGACTTCTAAACACCATTATCCACTATTAAAAAAAAAAAAAAAAAAAGACTCCTTGGAGAAATGACTGAATCCAGGGCTGAGACAGACAAAGTACAAGATGAAACTGGACCATATTTTTATGTCAGAATGCAAGGAAGTACTCTGAATAATGATAGGGTTGTGTCACAAGGACACAGTTTGAATGAGCCACACTAACACAATCAGGGCATATCTGAACATCAAAATAATCACTAGTGGATTATAACTCATTGGATAACATAGAAACTAGAGATCCATAGTGATATCAATAAATGTATTAAGATTTGGTGAGGAATAGGCTATGTGCACAGATTTGAAATTCCTCCCCACAGAATGCTTCTCAATAACAGAGGAGAAATGAATAGCTCTGTATGGGGATGCTTGGCAAGTGGCCCAAAGGCGGTGGCCCGAGTCAACATCACCCAAAGGCTCAGACCACCTGATGCTGTGAGGACACAGATAATTCAATATAATCTGATCACATCAGGAAAAATATGAACCCATACTAAGGATAGTCTACAAAATACTAGGCCCTTGGTCTTCAAAAGTGTCAAAGTCATGAAAGTCAAGGAAACCCTAAGACATGTTTCAGACCAAAGGAGTCCAAAGAGACCCCAGAACTAAAAGCAGCATGCTGGAGTCTTCATTTAAAAGGCATTTTGGGGACAGTTAGCAGACTGGGATCTGTCAGGGTGATTAAATCTATCAGTGTATTAGTAATTGGATGTACCCTTTATTTTGATGACTGTGTTGTAGAAGAATATTCTGTTTGTAGGATGTGCACCTGAACTTTTCCAAGGTGTTAGGATTTCAGGTGGGCAATTTACTTTCAAATGATTCCAAACAGCAACAACAAGTAATTTATACTATACTTGCAACTTTTTGTCATCTTTTGGTTGCTGCCAAATATTTTTAAGTATAAAAGTAAGGTATTTTGAATCATAAAAAATAAATAAACTTTAAAAAGTATGTATAACAACCACAAAACTTTCCAGGTGATGCATTCCTGAAGAGTCAGTTTTTGTTCTAGAAGTAACTCAAGCAGGGGCTCCTCGGTGGCTCACTTGGTTAAGCATCTGACTTTGGCTCAGGTCAGGATCTCATAGCTCATGGGTTTGAGTCCTGCATCAGGCTCTGTGCTAACAGCTCATAGCCTGGAGTCTGCTTCAGACTCTGTGCCTCCTTCTCTGTACCTCCCCCACTCATGCTCGCTAGGTCTCTCTCTCTTTCTCTCTCTCTCTCTCAAAAAAGTAAATAAATATTTTTTTTTTAATTAAGTAACTCAAGCTTTTAACTGTGGGCTGTGAATGTAGAGCTGTTTTCCCCAGGCTACCCAATTCTGGATTCTCCAGCAGAGCTACACTTGCTAGCTCTGGTCTCACCTGCTCCAGTCCTCCCAGACTCTCTCAGTTAATTCTGGGAATCCCCTAAGCACTCAGGACTAAGTCCAAGTGCCACCTGAGGGTCTTGTCTTGATGCTGCCACCTTAGCTGGTACCACAGATGCTGCAGAGGCTCCATCAAGCTGTGAGCTCTAACTTTTTCATCTCAATGGGCTCTTGCCTTGCTTGGGGTGGCCTGGTTGTTGAAATCTTCTGCCCCAATATCTGAGTTCTAAGTGAAAGCATTTCTTGGAGCCTACTCTTTCCCTGAGCCTCAGGCATGAGTCAGAGGGTGGGCTGCAGAGGGTCCAAGTAACCTGGGTTGAGCATTCAGAGCCACACCACTCTTGCTCTGAGGATTGAAACCTAGGCAACCTCCTCACCACCCTTTTCTGTCAGGGGGACTATTTCTGAGAAAGGCCCTCAGATCTTGGTAGCAATGCCCCACCTCCCACCAGCCAACCTGACATGTGCAGGCACACCTGTGCCCCTAATCAGTAAGGTTCAACTCAAGCTGCTGGATATAGGAATGAACAAAAATGGAAGCCTCCATCCCTCCTGCCCTCACCATATCCTTGTTAAGTGCCCCCAGATAACTAGCCTCGATGTTGCCATCCACTCCGGGTGGGCTGCCTCTGCCACAAGGGGTCCTTGTCTTAAAAGTGGCAAGCAGCCATCACCAGCAGCTTCTCTCCCATTGTCCCCTGAGACCACCCAATGTAGGGTGGGGATGAGGAGCTGGGGCTTGTGTTTTTGCCATCAGTGGGTGGCATGGCAGGGAGGTGGTTTCAGAAGGCCTCAACAGGCAGGGTCCATAGAGGTAAGATCTAGATGGAAGATATTGTCTTCAATATCTCCCACATCCCCCACCCTAACTCAGGCTTGCTTTGCTTTGTCTCCTAGTGTGGACAACTCTGAGGACCCCGTGTATGAGAGTCTAGAGGAATTCCATGTGTTTGTCCTCGCCCACATATTAAGAAGACCAATAGTTGTCGTAGCAGATACAATGTTGAGAGACTCGGGTGGAGAAGGTAAGTTCCTACATAATAAAACAGCCATATAGGACTCATGACCCAAAAAACATAACATCTCGATTAAGGAAGAGACAGCCTAATGTACGAGTTGAGGCTCCCAGAAGGCGACAGAGCCTTATTCTGTGTGGGTGAAGATTGTAGTATCTCTCCTCATTTCTCCTCAATTCCATGTGTTTCTTTTTCTTCCCCAGTGGTGGGAGGGGTTACTCTTGGCCATCCACCCAACCACCTATGCTTTGTGTCAATGGCAAGTAGCCATGAGAAATCTGGCTGAGTGTCAGCTGGAATGAAGCCCTGAGGGCTAAGGCCTTGAAGGAACCTGGTCAACCCAGGGCAGGAAGTGCCTGCACCTGGTCCTCCCTCCAGCTTTTCTGCCCAAGCAAGTTGTGATGCCACTTCCGAAGTTCACCAGGGAAGCCATGCTCTTGAAAGAGGAGGGAAAGAGGAGGAGCCAGGAAGGATACCCCCTCTGCAACTGCCCCTGCCACTCAGCACAACTCCCCAGGTCCAGCCCCTCCCAGACTCCACTTTCCCTTCACTTCCATCACTAGGACAAGCCAGTCCCTTTAGTGCCGTGGTTCCCTTTCATCACTTTTCAAAAAAGTCTCTTTGCCAGGTCAATGTTGGACAGTGACTATCCCCCCAGCCTAACCTAAATTTAAATCTGAGCCTTAACAAAAGTCATGGGTCTTCCAGAGAGTCCTGCAAATTAGGATGAGGCTCTCTGTACTGAGTTACAACTGCCAAAGGAAGTCTAATGGGGCCTTGGTTGTCATGGTGGGAAGACCTTCTTCCTGCCCAGTGCCACCACCTTCCCTGTGCTGGCCAGCAACATGGTCTTCATCCTCTCTGGGTACAGAGCCAGAACTCTAACTGGGGTCCCTGGGCACACGGACCTGTACCCATCAGATCCCACAAGGCTAGGTCCCTGCTTCCTTCATCCTGCCTGTGCTCAATGGCACAGCCCTCTCCAAGTGGGCCTACCCTACCTCTTAGCCCATGGGCAGAACCACAGCAGAAACCAATGTGGATAAAACAGGGCTGGAGGAAGGAAACCTAAGAGTTCCTCAA